>BKCP01006206.1:257189-348032 GCA_008636005.1 Striga asiatica
ATGCCATGCTGTCGAGCCTTGAGGCAACAAGACGCAGCTTGGAGTAAACCCTAGCTGCAGGCGAACCCATGATCAGACTACAAAGACAACTCCTCGCAATCTTAATACGGGCAAAAGGTCCCATCACATGAATCCGCTTATCAGCAATCACAATCCGAGTCTTAGTGGCATTCTCGATTGCAAACTTTGTCTTACCCGATTTTCCCGAAAGCCTGCCCACCGCACGCGACAGGTGCTCACCACTTAGCCTCTTCACATCTCTTATCTCAAAAGAGTCAATGTACAACTCATCGTAACTCAGCATAAGCTTCGCGTCAGGTACATCAAAACCGAGAACAAAGGCATGGACGAAATCCGCGCATCTCTGAAGGTGGCCGATATCGGGAGTTTCGCGCTTGTTTTTCAGCTCTACACGACGGGCTTTCAGATTCATGCGGATGTCCACATTCATGACATTGTAGACTTTGTCGTAGATTATATCCCAGGCGTCCTTGAGGGGTTTGAGGCGGTGGGATGGGACCGGAACCTTCCGGAACTCGGCCTGTTTGCCTTCTGTGATTTCATGGGCCTTCAGAGGGTCGAAAATGGGCTTTTTCGGTGGAATTATTTCGGGTTCCATGGCTGGACTTACCTGAATTGAACGAGGAAAAAGGAATTGGATAGAGAATCTGGAAAATTAAATCAATTAGCAAGAATAATGTAATACAGAAACAGAGTAGTCCATGTACATCATGGATTAATGTGAGGATTTGGCAAATTTTTTTTTCATCAAATTAAATGTTTCTGTTGGAAAAATATGAGTAGCTGAGTACAAAGAATAGACAATTACACTAAAACATCCTAGGTATTATTATGGTTACAGCACAGCCATCATACAAAGACCATAAACCACAAATATCAACAGCAGTCACATTTTATTTATTTTTTTCAATGAAAAAACTTTCACCAAGAAAAGGTATAAAATCCACATAAATAATTCTGCTTCGCTTAACTTCTGCCTACAACCACAGGACATAAACTACACCACTGCTTAAAATCGAAATTTTTTCCCGTCCAGATAGGCAAATTAACAATTACATTTCTTACAGACATACTATTCTCATCATCATCCAACACGAACATAATTTTTTTATAGAATCACAATTCCTCTTAAGCATAACCTGAGTAGATGCGATATTGAGTAATGAAAAACGAGAGGAGGATAATAAGAAAACCATAGATTTAAAGGAAAAACATTGATTTTGAGGGTTTTTCAGTTGGTGATTAATACCGGCCCCCGTTGAAGAGAAATAGAAGAAGTTGGTCGATTATGGGAAAAATTATGTTACTACAAATATAAAAAAAAAAATTACTGAAAACTAACCAGAGCCTCGACGGGTGCTCTGTGCGGCCGACCAATTTACATAGGGCCTTCGGGCGACAGCGACGGTCAGATGCGCGTTGAACGGTGGTCCGGTCCTGGGCCTGGGTCGTAGGCCGCGTATGTCGTCGGGGACCAGCGGCTGGTCGCACATCTGTGCTGGAGGTGAGGCGCGTGATGGGATGTCCTCGAATGACGGACCGAGTGCATGGCCGACAACTTCAAGCGGTTGGGGTCGGTGGCTCAGTCACGATGACGATGTGGCAAAGGATCGTCGAATCTGGCGCCTATCCGGCGGACGAGTCATGGCTGACGGCGATTTTCTTGAAGAAAATGAAAGATAAGGGAGAGAAAAAAAAAATGGATGAGAAGGCAAATGAGAGAGAGGAAGAAAAAGATGCAATAACTTCTGTAGGGAACTGACGTGTGAAACTGTCGATTCAAAAAACACGTATTTAAGTAAAGATAAAGGTAATAATATAAACAATATGATACAAAATAGAAGGAAATATAAGGACATGTAAAAACATAAATAAAATATATAACTAGTCATAATAGATCATTAACTCCTGCAATTTGTTTATTTTATTTTATTGAGGAAATTACATGAAGCACGACCACACAAATATTTATTTGCAATCTTACAGTTCAATAATAAACTTTAGCAAAATTACAAAATCGTGTAAATTTATTTGCAATTATACGGGACATTCAGTGTAGGGAGTAGTAGTATATTATGTAACGCCCTGAATCTGTAATAATATTAAGAACGGTTTCACTGCTCGACTATAAGTGATATCCGTAATTTTCAGAAATTCTCGAGTTATATTTTATATGCTAAATGCTCAATTATTTGTTAAGTTTGGTAGATCATTCTTTGGAAATTTCTATGTCAAGTCAAGATCAAGATCAATCCATTAATTTGGGTTGGTAATTTATATCTAATCGACTTTAGAATATTCAGCTTCGAACCCTAGTTTTGTTCCGAGTCATTTTTCTAGTTGATCCCGAGTATAACCGAGAATTGGTAGTTTGATACTTAGAATAATTTTCTAAGTGTTGGAATGTATAAAGCTCAAGTCTGTGACCCTCATTGTCGAGCCTAACACTCACCCGAGCCCGCTCGTGCCAAGCCTCGCGCCCGCGCCTCATGCCGCGCCCAAGCGCGTGTCCACCAACCTCAAGGTCCATCCAAGTCATGGCTATGCATTGCTAAATTTTTCTAAGTGTTGAGAACCTCATTTAAGCCTTAAAAGCCTTAGAAATTCACTCCAAGTCCATTTTCCACGCGCAGCCCGCACAGACCCCGCGCCAGTCCAGGGCCGCGTGCAGCCAGTCCGTGCCAGCCCAACGCCCAAGCCCAGCTCTGGCAGCATGACAAGCCCACCTTCTTGAACCCAAATGCAAAGTTTTGGCCCACTTCTTTTCAGCCCAATAACATGCGAACATTAAGGGATTAATGAGGGTACAATTCAGGTTAATTAGCCCTAAGAAAGTGATTAGTAAAGTCAACAATCATGGGGATTATTGTAATGGTGGTGCATGATGGGCTAATGAATGTTTTAATGGCTTATGGAGCCTTTGTCCGCCCACTATCGTGCCAGACCTGACCAGATTCCCTTTGTCCCCCATTGTGCTCTCAATACCACCTAGAAGACCACCATAAGTCGGACAAAACCACCCAAGACCAATCCCTAACCATGCCCCATTCAGATATGTATGCATGTACTTTATGTATTTCTGTATTTCGGATGCTTCCGCTAGCAGACTTTAGACTGTGCGAGACAGTTCAGACATTGCATGTGTGATTTTATATCCGTAGCGGATAGTTTGGTTGCATGTTTTATTTATGTCTGTGAGCAAGATAAGTAAGTTCTTATCTGTGTCATCCCGCAACAAGTTAGTGTTTTCGAAAAACCAAGCTCGTACCACCTTTCGAAAACAAAAGTAAAAAATTTTACTCTGATTTTTCAAAGCTAGTAAGGCGGGGTGCCACAGAAGCTGGTATCAGAGCGCAGAGTGCGTTTCTGTATACTTTTAAAGTTTAGAAAAGAAAAGCATGACCACGCCACGCTCATCCCGCACCGACTCCGAGGTAAGTCTCCTGACTCGGTTTAAGTTTTGCAAGTGCTTAATTCAGTCAAGTATGGGGCCTAGATGACTATCCTCCTGTAAGACAGATAACTCTAGAGACAGAATTCTAGACAAAACTCTAGAAAAGTTAAGCCAAGGACTTTAGACTAAGTCAGAACTCCAGTATGAGCCAGAACATAGAAAGTTTAAGTATATCGGAACTCTAGCCAAGCTAGGTGTTTTCAAATATTATTTATCTTCTATTTTTCCGAGTATAGTATGACTATTTCTTAATTGGCTATACTAATCAATTCAAGAGTTTCCAAAATTTTAGAATGCCGCCTCGCTGAGATCCCCAGGCTCCAGCAGAGTCCGATCAGGTCGTCGCAGTCGGTCGTTTTCGCACTTACAGTCCACCCGTTTTCAATGGGGAGGAGGGCCCGCTAGCAGTGGGTGAGTGGACCCGTAAGATGGAGAGGATCTTTCGAGTGATGGGGATGGCGGAGGAGCATAATATTGCGTGTGCTGAGTTACAGATTGAGGGCGCCGCAGGCGAGTGGTGGGACAGTTATTGAAGCCTCCGTACCGAGGATGAGAGAGAGGCTCTGTCATGGGCCCAGCTGAAGACGCTCTTGGAGGACAAGTTTTACCCTCATCATATACGTCAGAGGATGGCTAGGGAGTTCAGTGCCCTTTGACAGGGCGATCGATCTGTAGATGAGTACGAGCGGGAGTTCGCTCGTAAGAGTGTCTTCGCGCCACATCTGGTGGACACCGAGGAGAAGAGGGCGACCCAGTTCCTGGATGGGTTGAGGAGTAACATCCAACTGCTGGTAGCCAGTCCTGGTTACCTTGATTACGCTTATACTGTTGAGCGAGCTCAGCAGATTGAGGAGTATATCCAGAGGGACGCCGAGAGACAGCAGCCAGCTGCCATTCCGCCTGCTCAACCAGTTCAGGGCAAGAACAAGAGGAAGTGGGAGGATCGCAAGGATAAGAGGAACCGTGGACAGAGAGGCCCAGCTCAGATGGGCCAGCCAGCCCGACAGGATCTGTCGGCTTCCGCTACCTGCGGACGTCATCACCGTGGGGAGTGCCTAGCCGGGCAGAACATATGCTACCACTGCCGCCGCCCAAGACACTTGATCATGAACTGCCCAGACCGCCCACAGCCCCAGCCAGCCCAGAGACAGCCAACACAGAGACAGCCTGCCCAGAGACAACTCGCACCGAGATAGCCAGCTCAGAGACCCCCAGGCCAGCAGCAGCAATGTGGGGCACCCGCGCATATTTACGCACTCGACCAAGAGCAGACCGTAGAGCAGCTAGGTACCATGTCTGGCATGCTATCCTTATTTAATACTCCAGTGTTTGCTTTATTCGATACCGGGGCGACGCATTCGTTCGTCTCAACCAAGTGTTTATCAGCCTTAGGGGCCCAGGGAGTGAGTGTTGTCGACCCTCTCGAGATCAGCCTCGCATCGGGGAGGATGATAGTTACGAGTTCCCTGGACAAGAACCTTAGCATCGATATCAGAGGCAGAACTCTAGTTGCAGACGCCTTTGTGATCGATATGAATGACTTCGACCTGATTCTTGGCATGGATTGGTTGACGAGATACCGCGCAGACATCCGTTGTCGTGACTGGGAGGTGACGCTGCACTTATCAAAGAGAGATCGCATCACGTTCTTTGGGACGAAGTCTCGAACACTACCGTGCGTTATTTTTATGGCGAAGGCGACGAAGTACATGCAGAGAGAGGATTGTCAGGGATTTCTTCTCAACATCGTTGGGGAGTCTTCGGAGAATTGTCACCCGGAGATATACCCGTCGTTCGTGAGTTTGTGGATGTTTTTCCCGATCAGCTTCCGGGAGGACCACCTAACCGCCAGGTGGAGTTCACAATCGACTTAGTCCCCGGAGCGGGACCAGTGTCGAAAGCGCCGTATCGCATGGCGCCTAAGGAGCTTAAGGAGTTGAAGGCTCAAATTCAGAAGCTGTTGAGTCTCGGTTTCATCGGACCGAGCGTTTCACCTTGGGGAGCACCTGTCTGTTTGTCAAGAAGAAGGGCGGATCGATGAGAATGTGCATCGACTACCGGGATTTGAACTGGTTGACGGTGAAGAACAAGTATCCGCTTCCCAAGATACAGGATTTATTCGATCAGATGAGGGGAGCCAGCGCGTTTTCCAGGATAGATGTCCGCTCTAGTTACCATCAGCTGAAGATCAGAGAGGCCGATGTGGCCAAGACGGCTTTCAGAACTAGATACGGTCACTATGAGTTCGTGGTGATGCCGTTTGGCTTGAGCAATGTGCCAGCGGTATTCATGGATCTCATGAACCGTGTCTTCCATTCATTCTTGGACCAATTTGTTATCGTCTTCATTGATGACATTTTGGTATATTCCAGCAGCCCGGAGCAGCATGAGGAGCACTTGAGGACCGTTTTGGAGACTCTTCGACGTGAGAAGTTATACGCCAAGTTCTCAAAGTGAGAATTTTGGCTCAATCGAGTGGCTTTTCTAGGCCACATCGTCACATCCAGAGGGATTGAGGTAGACCCGAGCAAGATTGAAGCAGTTCGGAACTAGTCGACACCGAGAAATGCCACCGAGGTTCGAAGTTTTCTCGGTTTGGCAGGCTATTTCGAAGATTACCCTACCCTTGTCCCGTTTGATAAGGAAGTCGGTGAAGTTTGAGTGGGATAGTCATTGTGAGTCAAGCTTCCAGGAGCTCAAAGCTAGGCTTACGACGGCACCCGTGTTGACTATTCCGGACCCCAGATTGGGTTTCACTATCTATAGTGATGCCTCGAAACAGGGTCTAGGTTATGTTTTGATGCAAGACGGTAGGGTTGTGGCTTATGCTTCCCGCTAGCTAAAGCCGCACGAGGTGAACTACCTGACTCAGGACCTTGAGTTGACAGTAGTGGTTCACGCCCTGAAGATTTGGAGACACTATTTGTACGGGGGACATTGCGAGATTTACACCGACTACAAGAGTCTACAGTATATCTTCACGCATAAGAAGCTCAACATGCGCTAGCGGCGATGGTTGGAGCTAGTGAAGGATTATGACTGTACCATTAACTATCATCCGGGCAAGGCAAACGTAGTTGCCGACGCCCTCAGCCGGAAGGGAAAGGGTGAACTGACCTGTATGATCACTCAGCAGCGTCAGTTGATTCATGAGTTCGCTCGGATGCAACTAGAAGTGGTCGAATCACCTCCTAAGTTGCCAGTTCTGGGAGGTATTCGAGCGATGAGAATGTGGCCCACGTTACGAGATAGGATCTGGAGGGATCAAGCCTTCGACGAGTTCATTCGCTCGATGGGGGCAAAGATTCATGCCGGAGGAGTTGAGGGCTTTTACCGAGGCACGGATGGTGCCTTGGAGTACAAGGGAAGGATCGTTGTGCCGAACGTCGAGGCCCTAAAGAAGAAGATCTTGACAGAGGCGCATAGCGCTCCATACTTGGCACACCCAGGTAGCACCAAGAGGATTGCGAGACGTCTTCGAGTTTGTAGAGAAGTGACTGATTTGAAGGGGATGAAGCGAGACGTCGCCGAGTTTGTAGAGAAGTGCTTGATTTGCCAGCAGGTGAAAGCCGAGCGCAAGGTTCCACCGGGTCTCTTGCAGCCTTTAGAGATCCCGCAGTGGATGTGAGAGAAGCTGACCATGGATTTTGTCACGGGATTACCGATGTTGTCTAAGCACCACGACGCGGTATGGGTTGTAGTGAATCGGTTGACGAAGTCGGCCCACTTTATGCCCGTTAGAATGGACATGTCCATGGAGCAGCTAGCAGATACGTACCTCCAGGAAATCGTTCGACTCCATGGCGTTCCTGCCGAGATTATATTAGATCGAGATCCCAGGTTTACCGGCCATTTCTGGGAGAGTCTGAACGAGTCCATGGGGACGAAGTTGAAGTTTAGCTCTGCTTATCACCCACAGACCGATGGACAGTCGGAACGGACCATTCAGACGCTTGAGGACATGATTCGAGCTTGTGTTCTAGAGCGTGGTGGTTCGTGAGAGGAGTTGTTACCCACTGTGGAGTTTGCCTACAACAACAGCTATCACTCGTCGATCAAGATCGCACAGTTCGAAGCTTTATACGGTCGCAAGTGCCACTCACCCCTTTATTGGGATGAATTTGGCGAGAAACAGGTTTTCGGTCCCAAGTTGATCGAGGACACGGTACAGAAGATTGCCGAGATCCGAGCAAAGCTGAGAGAGGCACAGAGCCGACAGAGAGCCTACGCTAACAAGCGTAGAAGAGAGCTTGAGTTCGAGCAGGGAGACAAAGTATTCCTGAATGTCACGCCAATGAAGGGTGTTGTATGTTTCGGGAAGAGGGGGAAGTTGCAGCCCCGATTCATAGGGCCATTCGATATTCTCGAACGAGTTCGCGTAACAGCCTACCGTCTAGCGTTACCCCAGAGCTCTCGGGTGTACACAACGTCTTCCATGTGTCGATGTTGAGAAAGTATGTGTACGATCCGAGCCATGTGGTAAACTTTGATGAGCTAGAGGTCGGGCAGAACCTGATGTACGATGAGCAGCCGGTAGCAGTTCTGGACCGGAAGGTTCGTTGGCTGAGAAATAGAGATATAGAGCTCGTCAAAGTTTGCTGGAGTCGCCACGACGAGTCGGAAGCCACTTGGGAGAGAGAGGCCGAGATCAGAGCTCGTTATCCAGATTTCGAGTTTTGAGATTTTCAGATGTATATATATGTACTTTTATTTTATGTTATGTACATAGTTTTGTAGTAGGAGTTCTGGCCTAGTACCTTAGTTTTGTATTTCCGAGGATGGAAATATTTTAAGGAGGATAGGTTGTAACGCTCCAAATCAGTAATAATATTAAGAGCGGTTTCACTGCTCGACTATAAGTGAAATCCGTAATTTTCATAAATTCTAGTTATATTTTATATGCTAAATGCTCAAAAATAATAGATTATGCTTTAGGATATTCCATATCAAGTTTAAGTCAAGATCAATTCATTAATTTGGGTTGTTAAATTATAGCTATTCAACTCGAGAATTTATTCGGCTTTGAACCCTAGTTTGTTCCGAGTCATTTTTCTAGTAAATTCCGAGTATAGCCGAGACTTGATGTTTGATACTTAGAATATTTTTCTAAGTGTATAATAATATCAAAGTAAGCCTTGGACATTTCATAGTCGAACCCTAGCACCTACCTGAGCCGTGCATGCCGAGCCCCGAACCCACGCCTCATGCCGCGGCCATCTCGCGCCTAAGGCCACCCAAGGTCTTGCCAAGCCTTAACATAAATTCCTAAAATTTTTCTAAGTGTGGAGACCCTTTCTCCATCCCTCATACTCGGCCCAAGACCCCCAGCACGCGCAGCACTAAGCCCAGCAGCCCTCTCGCGCCCAGCCCGCATTGCCGCGCCCAACAGGCCCGCGCCAGCCTTGGCAGCCCAACCAACCGAGCCTAATACTTGAGGTTTTGGCCCATTTCCTCCAATCCCAATGCCATGCAAATATGACCAGGTGATTAAGGAGTCATTTCAGCATCATTAGTCCTAAGCAATATTTAAGGAAAGTTAATTAGTGCCTAAACAAAATGGAGCATATGCCTTGCATTATTATATTCTAGCATGTTTGTCCTTGTCCCCCACTATTTGGATGCCTTGACCAGACCACTTACCTCAGTTTTTGAACTCTGAATAATCCACATTTGACCATGCAAAATCGTGCAAGATGCCTCCTCATGACCCCCAAACCCATGCGCATGGGGAAGACCATGTCTCCCACTCCCCTCCTTGTTTGCTCCGTCCCTATCCTTATATAAGCATACCCATCTCAGTTGGTGATAGCTCTTGCACATTTAAACATCCTAAGACTTAAAGAGTTCAGCAAAATAGAGAGAAAGAGGAGCAAAGGCCGAGAGCCCCCACCTTGGCCATCCGCGCGCGAGCAAGACCCGAGGGAGGAGAGCAGCGGCCATTTCGTGTTCTAAGATAGTTATCTCGTGACTTATCATTTTCCAAGCTTTTCTTGGATTTTTATAAGTCATTGGAGTTTATTCTTTCCATCCCAAAGCCATCAAACCATGTCCAAATCCCTCAAGGCCGTACCTAGCCCATTCAAGCCCTAGCAAGCCATTTCTCTCGTTTGGTGAAGGTTAGCCCAAACCATCTTTTAACCATAGCTATTTTATGATATTTTAGGATTTTTCATGAAGAAAAATCAAGCCATTCATGTGTTTAAGCCTAAGTTCCGAATTTTTAAATTAAATGGCCTTAAAAAATGAAATTTTAGTAGCAAGCATGCCTAAGTCGAAATGTATAGCTAAATCACCCTCATTTATCATGTCAGTTTGTTTGTTCGGCCATATTGTTCATGAAAATGTGTTAAATTGGACACCCAAGCCTTAGTTCAATGCATACAAGTTATGACCCAAGTCTTAGCTCTTATAGTCATCATTTTGGATGTTAAATATTCGTCCATCATCATATGTGTTAAATTATTTAGTTGGTTCAATGAGTTAGGGCTCGTAGGTGCCATATAGGCCCTCCCAAGCCACATGCAAAATGATCCGAGTCATTCTAGCATTTTATGTGATAAATATGCTTTTTATATCATATCATGATGTTATGTTATGCATGTCAACGGAAAAAGTCGTCGGAGGTCCAGCAAGGGCCGGCCTTGGTCACTGGCCGCGCATGTGCGGCAGTGTCCGGCCTAGTGACTGTCAGTACCGGCGCCCAACCGGTGCGAGGCACAACGGCCCTCAGTGCACGCGACAGCGCCCAGTAGCGTCTGTCCGCGCCCGCGTGCGAGGTCTTGGTGCCAGTAGCACCCAACACCCTCCGACAGCGCCCGACAGCGCTGTCCACGCCATGCACGCGCGGTCTCGAGCCAGCTGCTCTTGCCCTACGTGGAGTAAACCCGAGTAGCCCTAGTTCGCGTGGCAACGACACCCAACGTGCCCAGGCCACATGCACAGTGCCCAGCAGCGCGTGCCATACCCAGTGCCGACCCAAGTCGGGTCTGTTGAGCCCCGTAGGCCTTGGTGCGTGGCCAGCAGCATGCCCGAGTGCCCAGTGACCTCGGGGATGCCCGACAGTGCCCGTGTGGCCTCTGTCCGCGCCTAACCCGCATCTAGCCGCACCTGTCCGTGCCCAGCCGCACGACAGGGCCTCAGTTGAGTCTCGGCCATGCCCAACGTGCACCCGAGAGGCACCAGCCGTGCCATGGCTATGCCAGCAGCCTTTGGTCGTGCCATTAGTGCCCAGCAGCACCATGACCGAGCCCGGCCGCATCAGCAGTGCCCAGCGCCACGCCCGGTTCAGCCGTGCCGGCGGTCCGGCCAGTCAGCGAACCGGCCGGTTCGACCGGCGATTCGAGTCCGTTTTGGTTCCGATCCGGCGGTCCGGCCAGTCAGCGAACCGGCCGGTTCGACCGGCGGTTCGAGTCCGTTTTGATTCGTGACTTTTGATCCGAGTCTCTTTTCAGAATTTTAGTATTTTTCCGAGCCAAGCCAGTCCAGTCTTATCGTTAGATAAATTCGAGCATCATAGCATATAAATAAATATTATGAGCATTATACTTAGCATTATTTTGCTTAAATGTTTATGTAGCCTAAGGAGAGTCGAGCCTCCGACCGCTACTCCAGTTGCAACACTTGTGTCAGTTCAGTTATCAGGTGGGGGTCATGTACTGGATTCAACATCATATATAATATCTGTACCATGGCAGAGGTATGTTTGAGACCGTTAGTTCTCCCAGGTGATTGGCCGACCTAAGGGCCTTTCGAGTTTTACCTGGTACCCGCAGATCGGGTTGTGCACACGAGCGGCCGAGGGCCGAGGGTCTTTTGACCACTGTAAAGAAAGAAAAGAAAAGTTTACAGTTTCAGCTCTTATATATTTATGTTCATGACACGTTATTATATATGATGTCTTATTCAGTACTGGTCTTTGCGGAGCATAGTGGTTTGCTCATGCACCCACTGTGTTTTTCAGGAGACGGAGTCGAGCGTGCCGGGTGAGCTATGCGTGGCAAAGCGTGGTCATGACAGCGAGGACATTTTTATGCACATTTTATGTCCTTAATTTTATGATCATGTATCCATTCAGATATGTATGCATGTACTCTATGTACTTCTGTATTTCGGATGCTTTCTCTAGCAGACTTTAGACTGTGCGAGACAGTTCAGACATTGCATGTGTGATTCCATATCCGTAGCGGATAGTTTGGTTGCATGTTTTATTTATGTGTGTGAGCAAGATAAGTAAGTTCTTATCTGTGCCATCCCGCAACAAGTTAGTGTTTTCGAAAAACCAAGCTCACACGATCTTTCGAAAATAGAAGAGAAAATTTTACTCTGATTTTTCAAAGCTAGTAAGGCAGGGTGTGACATATTATATTCAATTTACACAGATTTTCAAGCATAAGTTATCAAATTAAATCAAAACTAACCCCCCTTCCACGCATTATGAGAAAATTGCAAATTTGGTCCCAGAACTTTTATTGTTTTCCACATTTGGTCACAGACACGCCAATTATGGTCCTATCTGAATTTTCGTTGCCAAAATGGTCCCACTCCGTCAAGACTTAACGGTCAACGTTTATAGTCTGGGACCAAATGTGGGAAACAACAAAAGTTTTAGGACCAAATTTGCAATTTTCTCAAATAGTAAGTGATAAAAATTATTTAAATTTATTTATATTAGAAACATTTTTTTAAAAAGTTTTTAGTAAATATTAAAAAGGTATATTACCATTCTTTTCTAACAATACATTTAGTTTATTTTTTAATAAATTATAAAAGATACATATAACTAACATACAATCCTTTCACATTTTTTTTAATTGTAAATTAAAGTTTAACTTGATTCTTTTACATAAAATTATTATTTAATTAGGTAACTTAACAAAAGGTGTATAAAATAATTTTATTAATTAGTTCATGATAAATGAGATTAAAAAAAATATATATGCTATATTTTACTATAAATAAATGGGAGTAAATGTCTATTTTCACTTAATTTAATGCCAAATTTTGTTTATTATGCTTAAAATTGAAATTTTTTTATGTAGATGTAATTTGCATAAATTAATAGAATTTTCAATTTATAGTTGTCAAAATCAGATTAATAAATAAAAAATTATTAAAATAAAAATAGACAGTAATAAAAAAAATAGTTTAGATTGGGTTTTTTTAATTCGTATTATTCTATAAAGTTTGTAAGGATATATATAAATTATCACATTATACTAATATTTAAAAGTGTAGACGGATTAGTATTATTGTAAGCATACTCACATTTTTTCTTATTTTGATAAATTGGATTATGTCTATTGGTTTGATTTATTTAATTAAAATAATATTATTCCTAATTATTTTTTAATTTAAATAATATTCAAATAATTGCCAATATTTTTAAGTAATGACGGTAAAAATATTAGAAAATAAAATAAATACCACTCAATTAGCAATTATATCGTTTACTTTTCCACCCCAAATTAAAATTTATCAAAGCCCTTACTTTTCCACCCGATGTTTATTTTTATAAAATTATTTTTAATATTTATCTCTCGCATCATATTCATAGTAATTAATTTTATTGTGTCATTTCGGCTTTGAGTGAATGAGAGAGACTTGAAGAACTTGAAGAACTCATTTTTTTTTTTTTTTGAAAAATTGCAAAATTGGTCCCAAAAATTGCAAAATTGGTCCAATCTAACGTCCTCACATGAGCCCCGTCAATCTTGACGGACGTGGGACCATTTTGGCAACGAAAATAAAAAAAAGACCATAATTAACATGCCCGGGACCAAATGTGGAAAACAACAAGAGTTCTAGAATTAAATTTGCAATTTTCTCCATGCATTATCAATGTTCATCTCTCCCACGAACAAACCCACAACCCACTCAAAACCTAAACCCCCCATAGCAGGCGAAAAAGTAGACATATGCACTGAATTTTAATCCGGTCTCACTGAATATTCTTTAAAATTGTTGAAGAATACTTTTTTACTTTATAAAATTCATTTATGATTTTGGTCAAACTGACCCTTTTTTTATGTTTGTTGTGTGGTATAAATTAAGAATCATTATATTTTCAGTTCATTTTGTATGTATGTTTTATATTTATGTTCCTGCAGAATTGAATAACAGTTCATGTTTTCCAATGTTTGCCACATGTATTTTGTTTTTGGTTTCTAACATGATTAATACATCACTTCAATCACATGACAAATTTGTAATTATTTGTTAATCATAGAGGATGCGTGTAAATTGGCCACTAGTAAATAATCACATAGACAATTTGTGTGGTATGCTATTAGGTCCCAGTGCATATGTATAGTTTATATTTATGCTTTGTATATGTTGAAGATATGTTGAGTATATGTTGAATTTTTATGCTAAGTATATTTATGTTGAGTATATGTTGAATATATGTTGAGTATATATTTGTTAATTTATTTTTTTCAAACGAAAAGTAATAATATTAATTACTCAATAACCATTCGGTACAGACGACCCCCTACATAGGGGAAAAGTGCAAACTCCAAACAAAGAAAATTTTAGAGCAAGACACTCACAGGGAAGGCATTACATCATCCTCCCCTTGCACAGCCAAACTAGCCAATATATTACTGTTTTTAGATAAATTTGAATTAACAAGAAAAGTGCAGACAACCAAATGAGAAGCAATAAGCCAGATGTCATCAACAATTCCTTGAACTTGAGGATCAAATGGGTCTTTGGATAGCAGCTTATGGATTAATCTGTTGTTCCCCATGCAAACTTCAAATGATTTGCATCCATGAAGCATTGCCAGTTCCAAGCCCCATCTAATACCTGTCAGCTCAGCTTCTTCTTCACTTGTGACTGCACCCTATGTTAAAGTCCAGGATTTTAAAGTGGTATCATCCCTTTGAAGAATCAACCCAATCCTGTTTTACCAGAAGCCAAAAAATGAGCACTGACAACAAATATAAGCTGACCTACTCTACCCACCAATCTGTCTACGGAGCTATCAAAATGCATCTCCTCCTTATCAACCACAACAGAAATGAATTCACCCCAATCAAGTTTTTCCCTATCCACTAACTCCTTCTCAGAGAACCTTTTCTTCCTGAAAACCCAAATGTTTCTTGTTTTCCAGAGCCACCATAAAAGGTATACAGATAGGCTCAATCTCTCCATCCAACACTCCCCTTTCTTGCCAGTGCACAATGTGAACCACCAGTTTTGAAAATGGTTCTTCTGTCCTGATGTCCATTGCCACTGTAGTCCACTGAGTTTCCAGCAAATCTGTGCTCTCCTGCAATTTAACAGCACATGGTCCATATATTCCATCTCTTCTTCACAGCTTTCACATATTCCATCAAAATCAATGCCTTTCTGAATCAGTCTCACCTTAGCACCCACATATCCAAACCAGACTCTCTAAAGGAAGTCTTTTATCTTATTTTGCACTTTGAGGTCCCATGTTTGTTTTCACATTTTCCTGAGTGCCTTGTCATTGGAAGTAGAACTAGGCTCTCCAGTTGTGGCCCTATATGTGGAACTGAGAATGATATTGTAGGCTCCCTTGACTGTGAATTTCCCTTTTTATCCCAATGCCAAATTAATTTGTCACTCTCTGGTCTCTGTCTCAATGGGATTTGTATGATGCTCTTAGCTGTTTCTGCAGAGAAGGTTTGAAGAATACATTCCTTCTCCCATTCTCTTTTCCCTTCCAGAAAGAGATCACAAACCCTGGTAAATCTTCCCTTGTCACTAAAGAATTGACATATAGGAGTAAAGGATGGGATATTTGGTACCCATGGTGTCTCCTATATAAGATTTGATTCTCCATTCCCAACACAAAATCCAGCTCAAAGTTTCAATGCATTTAGGGTGCCTATCCATCATCTCCACATCCATGAATCTCCAGCTTTCACCTGCACCTCCATAAGCCTCTTTCCCCAAAAATACTTCCCTTTGAGTATTCTACTGACCAAAAGATTGGGTTTGGTAATAGTTCTCCATATCCGCTTTACCAGCATAGCCTCATTGAAAGCTTTGAGATCTCTGAACCCTAGACCTCCCATTGTTTTGGTTTAGCAAGTTTATCCCAGGCTGCAAAATGTTTTCTCTGTCCCCCATTTTCGTTTTGTCCCCACCAGAAAGAAGCAATAGTCCTGCACATCTTATTCAACACTGCAACTGGCACTTTATAACAAGACATGTCATAAACTGCTATAGCACCAAGGACTGATTTTATGAGTGTATCTTTACCAGCTTCACTTAAGAACACATTCTTCCAACTCTCAACTTTTTTTCCACTCTTTCATTTAAAAACTGAAATATATCTCTCTTTGTTTTTCCAATCCTCAAAGGCAGCCCTAGATATCTAGAGAGTTGACTTTATAGATGCCATTTAAAATACTACAAATCTCACTCTCCTTCGAACTGGGGGTATTTTGAGAAAAAAAGATAGAAGATTTACTAGATTAACTAACTGGCCTGAATCATTCCCATAATCACTCAAAATTTTCAATACTTGCAGAGCATGATCTCTATTGGCCTTACAAAAAAAGATGGAATCATCACAAAAAAGAGATGGGAAATGATTGAGGTTTTCCTACCTATTTTAATACCCTTAAAATCCCCCTTAACCCTAGCCTGGAATATCAGATTGGATAGAGCCTCAGAAACAAGAAGAAAAAGGTAAGGGGACAGAGGGTCCCCTTGCCTTTATCCCCTAGTAGGATTGACAAAGCCCAGAGGTTCTCCATTGACACTAAAAGAGAAAGAAGTAGTGCAAACACAAGCAAGGAACCATTCAATAAATTTAAAACAAAAACTTAGTTCCTACAAACCCTAGCCAAAAAAGACCATTCAACCCGGTCATAGGCCTTAGCCATGTCCAATGTTATAGCCATGAAATGTTGTTTACCTTTCCTTTTGCCATTTAAGAAGTGAACGCATTCATTAGCAATGACTACATTATCTGTGATCTGTCTATCAGCAATGAAAGCATCTTGATAAGGAGAAATGCAGCTGGATAACACAATTTTAAGTCTGTTGGCTACAATCTTGGCAATGACTTTGTACATGACAGAACATAGACTGATTAGTCTGAAATCACCAACACAAGTAGGGTTAGGGTTTTTAAAATGAGAGTAAGGACTGTATGATTAACATTTTTGGGCATCCTACAACAAGTGAAAAAGTTTTTAACAGCAAGACAAAAGTGGAATTTAATGACTGACCAGGCTTTTTGATAAAAGATTGCAGTTAGGCCATCTACCCCAGGAGCTTTGCACTGTTCCATCCCCATTAATGCTGCATGTATTTCCTCCTCCTCCACTGGCCTAATTAATCGCTCATTCATATCCTCAGTGATTGATAAAGCCATCCTATCTAGGTTACATTTCTGTTCAGTAGGGTTGGATGTTTTGAAAATCCCAGCATAATAACTCTCCAATTCCTTGACTATCTCATCACTATTCTCATACCTGCTACCATCTATTTTCAGCAGTCCTTCAAGTGAATTGACTTTTCTCCTCTATTTGACTGAGGCTTGGAAGAATTTCGAATTGTTGTCACCCTCTCTGAGCCAAGTGACTCTGGACTTTTGTTTCCAATACACTTCTTCCTCTTTGTATGCCATGCTCAGCAAATTTCTGCAGTTTTTCCAATCATTCCAGTCTTTGTTGCCTCCTTCAGCCTCAAGCCCCTCCAATCTAGTTTTGAGCTTTACAATTTGCAACCCTGAGTTGCTGCTAGTCTTCTTGCTCCATTTGATTAAGGCAAGTCTAACTCTCTGAATTCTTTTCTGAATACTGAAAAGAGTAGGTCCACTGACTGCCTTATTCCAAACTTGATCCACCACAATAAAAAAACCCTCCTTCTTGATCCACCTGACATCAAACATAAACTTCTTTCTGGTTTTAGATGGATTACAGGCATCAAAATTCTTCAAAACTACAATACTGTGGTCTGATGAAATTAAAGAAATGTTAGAAACCTAGGATTTATGGAATTTTAGTGCCCAGTCAGGAGAGAGTAGAAATCTATCTTGTTTCTCCTCAACAAAGCCACTACCTTTCCTGTTGTTAGCCAAGTGAATTGGTGCCCAAGGGCAATAGGNNNNCCCCCAATGCCACTAACCAGATTCCTAAAATTAGCAAAACTAGCCTCATCCCTTCTAATACCCCCTCTCTTCTCTTGATGAGACAAAATGTCATTAAAGTCACCTCCCATGAACCACATCCTACCCCAATTCAAGCTATGTCTGAGAAGAACACTCCACTGATAGAGTCTTTCATTGGGATTAGTACTGGCATAAATGAAAACAACCCAATAATTCTCAGTGGCATTCTTCCATTTGAAATTGACCTCTAAACAGAAGTCAGACTCAATGATAGTGATAATGTTAATACTACTAGACCAACAGAGAGCATGCCACCCCTAGTACCTATGGGATTAACATACTTCCATCTATCCCCTAACCTAAGCTTTTTGCAAACAGTAATGACAATTTTTTTTTCTTTTATTTTTTTCAGATAAAAAAGCAAAATCCGGGAGGTGAGCCCTAAGAGCCTCTCGCAATTGAGAAATTGTAGAGGGTCCACCCAGACCTCTACAATTCCACACCATGGCCTTCATTGGCCACTTGGGGACCATTTGTGGCTGGTCTCCTCCACCCTTTCAGTGTTTGATTCCTCAGACATTTTAATCTTTTTCCCTTCAATCTCACTAATCACAGACTCTGGTTTATCTCCAATTCTGGAAGAGGGTCTTTTATTCCTGCCTTTCCAATTTTAATAGAGGTATTATCCTCTACCACATCCACACTCATTTTATCCTCTAACCCTGAAGTTTTGCCTCTAGGTTTTCTCACAAAGGAGGACTTTTTTCTTTGTGATGTCTTAGAACTAGTGGCAGAGTTTTGGATTTTGATATCCACAAGTTGTGAGTTGTCAATAGTGATAGGTTGTATACAACCTTCCACTGTGCCCCTCTCAACCCATTCTTCTGCCTGCTCTACTATTAGCTCTCTAATCAGATCAACATGATCACTATCACTGATCTCACCTCCCTTAGAACAACTAGGCATTTCCCTCACTTTAGCCCTACTCCCAGTACCTATACTCTCCCTCTCTCTACTCATAATGACCTGCTTCCCCAAGGATGGAGTGCTAACATTCTCAGGCTCTTTTTCACTGGTTTTACCTCCACTTTGATGGCTACTATTATTTCTAGAATCAGCAAAACTAGACCCATAGGTTCTCAGCCATTCACCATATTGGCCCATGTTAATAACATTTCTTTCAATATCATCATGTTTAACAGCACAATTCTTATCAGAGTGACCTATTAAACCATAGTAAAAACAGAAGTTTTGGAGATATTCATACCTGAATTCAACCCTCCTATTGTCAGAACCTTATTTGATGTGTGTCCCCCTGAGAAGTGGATCCTTTATGGGCAATTCTACCAGAACCTTAATCATTTGGCCATATAACCCTCCTTGATTTGGTATTTGAACATCAATGACTTTGCCCAGAAGGTTCCCTATCATTAGCCCAGTTTCTAAAGTGATCCAATGAAGTGGAAGATTGTGGATTTGGACCCAAATTTTGATGAATTTCTCCTCCTCTGAAAATTCCGCCTTTCCTGGGCACCAATGCTTAAGAAGAATGTACTGGCCATCGAATGACCAGGTTTTCCCATTGTAGATCTTGTCTCGGTCCTCAGCTAATTGAAACATAAATTGGAACATATTCCCCCCCAGATTCCGAATAGTGAACGGTTTCCTTGTATTCCAGATACTAGTCAGGGTAGCTGGCAACCCACTAAAGCTTGCCTTTTTGTCTCCATGAATTTTCCCTAAAAGACTGAGTTGGCATTCTTTTAGACCTGGGGCCACATCGACTGCTTCTAATTCAATACCGTGTTCTTCCCTTTCTGACAAGCAAAACCTAGCTAGTTTATCGGTTAGATCTTCTTCCATGATTGTCAACAATACTACATCTCACCACCCAAGCTTCAATGGTATTGGAACCTTGCTACTGCCTAGGGTAAATGATACCTGCAATACGGTCAGAAAAGCAAGCAAACAGAAACAAGTATGGTGTAGATGAAGTGCAAAAAGGAAAACGAAGATGATGAAATCGGATGGATCTGGGTATCTAATAGCACATCACAGTAGCAGGAAGGTAAATCAGAACATGGCATAATCAAACATAGCAAAGGCCTAAAATCTACAGAAACCCCAATTGAAGAAAAAAAGAGAAAGAAAAGCCGAACCCTAAAACCCCGTACGAAAAAAAAAGAAAGGAGAACATAACCCTAATCAATCTAACCAACACTCAGTGAAATGAAGAAAACAAAGATCTAAAATCATACTAAAACGTGAAACCCTAAAGACGATCCAATAGATGGAACTCAGAACTCCAAAGGGGAGAGTTTTTCCAATAGGGGAAGGTCCACTTTTGGTCCTCCATGTTTAGGGGGTATCCAGACTGAGTCCCTATTATGTTTTAGTGCCCAATTTTAGTCCTTAAAACAAAAAAATGTAGTCCCTATAATTGAGAAAAATCCACTTTTAGTCCTCCATGTTTAGGGTATTCAGACTTAATCCCTATTATGTTTTGATGCCCAATTTTAGTCCTTAAAAAAAAATGTAGTCCCTTTACCTCAATTTATGTGAATTAACGGTCCATTTTTGCTCGACCGTTATGTTCTTTATTTTTTTAAAATTTGTTGACTAATGTCAACTTTGACCAAAGAAAAATAAAAGAAAATTTAAATGCCTAATCGCCTAGGGACTAAATCCGATCAAATGGATGAAAATGGTTTGTAGATGTGAGCTGGTTGCAAACTTGACTATATGCTGGAAGGATAATAATCTCGGTAGAAGATTCTTGAGTTGCCCTCTATATTCTGTAAGTACTTTCCGTGAACTTCAATTGAAATATGATAAGAAATGGTTAAAAAACATAGGGTTGATAAGTGCAATTTTTTTCGATGGCATGACCTGGAAATGGGTGCAAGAGCATTAGCTGTGATTCCAGGCTTGCTCCGCAGCGCGAATGCTAGGGAAATAGAAATCAGACGAGCAAAAATTTTAATTTAATTTAGTGCAATTTCTTGTTTTAGTTTAATTTTTTATTAATATATTTTCAGCATTTAAATTTTTTTTTTTATTTTTCTTTGGTCAAAGTTGACATTAATCAACAAATTTTAACAAAAATAAAGAATATCACAGTCGAGCAAAATGGACCGTTAATTCACAGAAATTGAGGTAAAGGGACTACATTTTTTTATTTTATGGACTAAAATTGGGCACCAAAACATAATAGAGACTCATTTTTTTGTTTTAAGGACTAAAATTGGGCACCAAAATATAATAGGGACTCATTTTTTTTGTTTTAAGGACTAAAATTGGGCACCAAAACATAATAGGGACTCATTTTTTTTGTTTTAAGGACTAAAATTGGGCACCAAAACATAATAGGGACTCAGTCTGGATATCCCCTAAACATGGAGGACCAAAAGTGAATTTATCCTTTCCAATATGTTGAATATATGTTGAGTATATATTTGTTAATCTAGTTTAGTTTATATTTATTCTGAGTATATGTTGATTTTTTATCATTTAAATGTAATTAGTGTTTTCAAGTCCCAGTGCATATGTATAGTTTATTCCATGATTATGTATAGTTTCTTTGTGTGGTATGATATTAAGTCGCAGTGCATATGTCTAGTTTAGTTTATATTTATGCTGAGTTTATTTCATGTATATATATACATGTATACACTACACTTGATTATAGTAGATGTATATATATATATATATTAATGTGATTGAGGATGCGTGTAAATCATAACGTGACAGAANCAGAATCAGTTTAGTTTTGGTAACAGATAAAATTGTGTAAAGACAAATAATTGACATTGATTTCGTTGGGTTGCTAATTATTATATTTTCTGGTAATGTATATAAAAAGGCACAAACCTTCTTCCGGGATAACTACAATCCCGTTACATGATGGTTCCATCAGTGTTTGTTATCGTTTGATTCACATATAGATTATATAGTATAGTTAATCTACGGTAACAAACACTGACGGAATCATTCCATCAACGGGACTGTGGTCATTCCACCTTCTCTATAATAAATAAATAAAATGTAATATAAATTAGATTCTATTATGTTTGAAAATTATTTATTTAAAAATAAAACATCTTAAACTAATTAATTACTAACTATGTTTTTATTTACCATTCATATTTTGATTAGATACATAAGTAATTTATAAAAATATATTTTATACAAAAATGTATCTATAAGTAATTAAATAAGTTACTTATTTTTTAAATTTATTCATATATATTTTATATATAATCAGAAATTATTTATAAATAATTATATACATTCACAAATATTGTATTACTTTTTAAAAGACATATTTATAACAATAGCATAAATACAAAATAAAATTGTAAAAAAAATGATGTTTAATAGTATAGTGATAATGAGATGATAATAATATTATACTCATATTTAATTTCTATAGTATACCAAGTAGGATCGTTCTACCATCAATACCTCTGTTATATACATAACAACATATACCCTTCAAATGGTGCCATGTGTCTATTAATTTCACAATTAGTTAAATAAAAAATTAAAAGCTGCTATATGTAAATACTATAATGCCAGTAATTAAAAAATTTAAGGAAATAATATTGCAAATTTTTTTATTAATTTACTTAACATGTGTTTAATTATTCTCTTATTAACTTGAAGTCTAGACATAATGATATATCTCAAATAAATCACCAGATATTCATATATTGCATTTCAAATTAGCTAACTCAAACTTCTTTGCACTGCTCAAAAATATTGAAGAAATCTTCTTCAAACGATATTTATTTTTACAAGAAATATTCGATATTTGAAGACCAACGACGTTCTGTGAATTTTGTTTGCAAACTTGTATTATAAACTAATGATTTTGGTTTGTTCACTCATCCGTGTTCTTCATTGAAGTTAATAGAATATGTATAGGTTTTTATATCTTTACATTTATGTCCTCAAGTTATGTAACATTTACATAGTTGACCCCAACTATAAATAAGGGTCTCACCACACTTGTACAACCCGTCGGTTCATTTTCTCTAATACAAAAACCCTAGATTCTTTTCTTCTCTTTCTATGAAGTGTTGCAAATACTCTTTCATGGTATCAGAGCGGGCCTGTCCTAGGACCTGCGATGACTCTCTCTACCCGGCCTGCTCTGGGCTTGGGCTTATTTCTCTACCCGGCCTGCTATGTGGGCTTGGGCTTACGAAGGACTCACAAGTGAGGGGGCGTGTTGGAATATCACTTGTGAGTTGTCCCACATTGATTCTATAGGGAAAATGAGTCTAGTATATAAGTCTAGTGGGCTACTCCTCCCATCACCAATTGATTTTGGGATGGAACCTCACTACGGTGCTACTAGGCTCACCCTCTTATGGTGCACTTCATCTGGTGGGACCGCACCGACGATCCTTTGTCGCCCTATTTTCTTCATCCCAGCGACAATCCGGGCGCAGTCATTGTTGCTGAAGTATTTGACGGCACTAACTACGTCTCCTGGTCTCGTGCGGTCTTTATGGCGTTAAGTGTCAAGAACAAAATCGGTCTCCTCAATGGTACTGTTCCTATCCCCTCTCATACTAACGCTGTGGATTTTTTGGCATGGACTCGAGCCAATAATCTCGTACTGTCATGGTTATTAAACTCAATTTCCAAAGATATCAGACAGTCGCTCTTATTTTTTTCCAATGCCAAAGATGTTTGGGATGAATTGAAGGCTCGATATGCATTGAGCAGTGGTCCTCGTGTATTTCAAATCGAAAAATCTCTAAGCACGATGGATCAAGGCTCAATGACTATCACTCAGTACTATAACTCGTTTAAAGCCTTATGGGATGAGTACCTTACCTACAGACCTGTTATCCGTTGTACTTGTGGTGCTATGAGTTCTTGTACTTGTAATATTTTTGACTCAATGTCCCTATCTCAACAATCTGATTCTGTCATCAAGTTTCTCATTGGCCTGAATGAATCATACTCAGCTCTCAGATCTCATTTCCTACTTTCAACTCCTTTACCCTCGTTAAACAAAGTATACTCTCTCTTACTGCAAGAAGAAAGCCAACGAGCCCTTCACATTACCCCTAAACCTTCTGATACACTAGCCATGGCAGCCAAAACTTCTTACCCTCCAAAATTCTACAAACCTAAACCAACTGACAATAAAAATCCACCAAGAGATCCCTCCAAACCTCGACCAAAATGTGGACATTGTGGTTACATGGGCCATACAACTGACAGATGCTACCAAATTATTGGCTACCCTCAGAATTGGGAAGGACCTCGTGGTCCTAGAATCAACACAAGACATTCTGCTCACAATGTTACTACATCAAACAGTGATGCTCCTATTTCTACTGATGTTAACATGACTGATCAACTCTTTTCTGACTTCTTAGCATTTAAAAGATCATATGAGCAGTCTAATTCTTCCAACAATTCTTTGGAGACATCTAAAGCTGTCACTGCAAATGTTTGCACCACTCAACCCAATGCTATGGCAGGTAACCCTAATTATCTCTCATGTTCAGTTAACACTAATAGACCTAGTTATCTCTGGATTTTGGATACTGGTGGTTCAGACCATATGATATGTGATCATTCTCTTTTTACATCTAATGTGCAAAATGTGTCTATTACTGTTAACTTGCCTAATGGAAATACCACTACAGCTTCTCATATGGGTGACATTGCTTTTTCTTCATGTCTTATCTTAAAGCATGCTTTATATGTCCCTTTCTTTAAATACAATTTGATTTCAGTCTCCAAATTGTGTCATACAAATAATTGTACAGTGAAATTTTTGGCATCACACTGCATCATGCAGGACATGACATCTCTGACTCTGATTGGTTCTGCTAAGGCCAAAGCTGGATTATACCACTTTGACCCCAACAATCCTATTTCATTTCCTGTTCATACATCCAAAAGTGTACTACTTCCTGTTTCACACAGCATGACTGATTAGCTGCAAATCTGATGTATCTTCTACTGTTTGGCACTCTAGACTTGGTCATCTTTCTTTCAATAAACTGTATCTTCTGAATTTACCAATCAAACATTGTAAACAGAACACTGTTCCTTGTGATGTTTGCCATTTTTCCAGACAAAAAAGATTACCCTTCAATATAAGTCAGTCTATTGCATCATCTCCTTTTGAACTTATGCATTGTGATCTTTGGGGACCATTTTCTATTCCTTCATATGCTGGACATAGATATTTTTTAACAATTGTAGATGATAATACTAGAGTTACTTGGGTTTACCCACTAGTAAACAAGTCAGATACTATTTCCAGCATCAAACATTTTTATAAACTTGTTAACACTCAGTTCAACAAGACTATAAAAACTCTAAGATCTGACAATGGAACAGAGTTCCTCATGCATGATTTTTTTAAAGAAACTGGTATTTTACATCAAACTAGCTGTGTGGAAACTCCCCAACAAAATGCAAGGGTAGAAAGGAAACATCAACATATACTTCAAGTTGCCAGGGCCTTTCTATTTCATGCACATCTACCTGTTTATTTTTGGATGGATTGCATTTTAGCTGCAGTACATATCATCAATAGAATCTCAACTCATGTTCTGAATAATAAATCACCATATGAAGCATTATATGGCATTCCTGCATCTATTGATCATCTCAGAACTGTTGGCTGTTTATGTTATGCATCTACATTGCAATCACATAGAACTAAATTTGATCAAAGGGCTTCAAAGTGCATATTTCTTGGGTATCCCTTAGGTTATAAAGGATATAAGCTTTATAACTTGGATACCAATAAGACATTAATCTCTAGAAATGTGATCTTTTATGAGACTGATTTCCCTTTCAAAACCCAAATCAATGACACAGCTCATATACCTTTGTTCTCTGAACCAACCCCTTTTACTCATGATCCCTACATTAGCCAACCCAATACTCAAAATCCAGCAAATTCTGAGCAACCAACCCAAAATAACAACATCTCCCCACCCTCTCCAGTCAATATACCACCATCATCACCACAAATCAATATATCACCACCATCTCCAATCAATACATCAACACCTCCAAGAAGATCAACCAGAAACAGACTACCTCCAGCATACCTCAAAGCATACCAACATCAACTCAAAACAAACTCCAACTCAGTCACATGTGATCAGTCTCAACACATTTCTGGAACATCATCATTATATCCTATTGAATCATTTCTACTACTAATAACCTATGCCACAATCATGTCTGTTTTACTTCATCCATCACTGTCAATGTGGAGCCTAAAAC
Source organism: Striga asiatica (assembly GCA_008636005.1). NCBI lineage: Eukaryota > Viridiplantae > Streptophyta > Magnoliopsida > Lamiales > Orobanchaceae > Striga > Striga asiatica. The sequence continues at coordinate 283,031 of BKCP01006206.1, forward strand.
TTATAAACAGGCCTCTTCTGATCCTCTATGGCAGGATGCTATGAATAAAGAGAGCACTGCTTTAGAAAACACAAATACTTGGTTTTTAACAGAATTACCCAAAGGCAAAAATGCTATAGGATGTAAATGGGTTTTTTAAATTAAATATAAAGCAGATGGCTCAATAGAGAGGTATAAGGCTAGATTAGTGGCTAAGGGTTATACACAAGAAGAAGGAATTGATTACTTTGATACCTTTAGCCCTGTTGCTAAGATCACAACTGTTAGACTACTCATTGCATTAGCATCCATACATAATTGGCATTTACATCAATTAGATGTCAATAATGCCTTCTTACATGGGGATCTTGATGAAGAAGTTTATATGGTGGCACCCCCTGGCTATCTCCCTAATGATAATAGAGTTTGCAAACTAACCAAAAGCCTTTATGGCTTAAAACAAGCTTCAAGGCAATGGTTTCAAAAATTAACACATTGTCTTCTTGATTATGGCTTCACCCAATCTGTCTCTGATTGCTCTCTTTTCATTAAGAAATCTGATACTTCTTTCCTTGCACTGTTAGTGTATGTGGATGATATAATCCTAGCTGGCAATAATCTCAATGATATACATGCTATCAAAACTCATTTGGATCAATGTTTTACTATAAAAGACCTGGGAACTCTGAAATATATTCTAGGCCTTGAGATTGCACAATCATCCACAGGCATTAACATTTGTCAAAGAAAGTATGCATTAGATATATTACATGATACTGGCTACTTGGGTAGCAAACCTGCAGCAACACCTATGGATTCCAATATAAAACTGACATGTAATGATGATAATGCACAACCTGTTGATGCTACTGAATATAGAAGACTCATTGGTAGACTTCTTTACTTAACTATTACAAGGCCTGATATTTCTTTTAGTGTGTAAAGTCTCAGTCAATTCTTGGTAAAACAAACTCAACAACACCTCTCAGCAGCCCACAGGGTATTAAGGTATTTAAAAAAAACTGTGGGCCAAGGTATATTCTATCCTAGATCTTCTTCTCTTTCTCTCATTGGCTATAGTGACTCTGACTGGGCAGGCTGTATAGATAGTAGGAGAAGTGTTTCTGGTTTTGCTTTCTTTTTGGGAAATTCTCTAATTTCTTGGAAATCCAAAAAACAGCCAACAGTCAGCAAGTCCTCAGCTGAAGCTGAATATAGGGCCTTATCCTATACAGCTTGTGAGGCTCAATGGTTACTGTATTTACTAAATGATTTACATGTTTCTCATTCATCCCCTGTTTGCATTTTTTCAGATAGTAAAGCTGCCATTTCAATTGCTACTAACCCTGTTTTTCATGAGAGGACCAAACACATTGAGTTGGACTGCCACTTCATTAGAGAAAAGCTCACTAAAGGGATCATTTCACTTCAGCATACACCATCCAAGGAGCAAATAGCAGACATTCTAACCAAGCCTCTTGGCAATCCTCTATTTTCTATTTTAGCTTCCAAGATGAACTTGAAAAACATTCATGTTCATCTTGAGGGGGGGTAATAGAATATGTATAGATTTTTATATGTTTTTATATCTTTACATTTATGTCCTCAAGTTATGTAATATTTACATAGTTGACCCCAACTATAAATAAGGGTCTCACCACACTTGTACAACCCATCGGTTCATTTTCTCTAATACGAAAACCCTAGATTCTTTTCTTCTCTTTCTATGAAGTGTTGCAAATACTCTTTCAGAAGTTATTGTCCAATCATGATTACAAACCCCACCCTTTGCAACCTGGCATCTTTAATGGTAAACCTAGAACATGAGATTTACAAACCTCTCCAAACTTTCATGCCCATTAAGGCAACTTTAATTACAGTTTACATGAGGTTTAAAAGTTTGAACTTGACAGGTTTTCTATTATATAAGGGATGTTGGAACTTTGGATTTTTAACATAGCTATATGAACTGAATCATTCACTTAAACGAACATAAAAATTCCATGTAAAGCTGCAGAGAGGTAAGTGGTGTACAGACCCATTCTCTTTCATAAAATATTTGTGTGTGATGCACGGGAATTGAGTAGCGTGGGGGTAAGTTGGTGACCGGCCCCACAGCAACCCATTTTTTTCTGGATTTCTAATAAATAAAGATAAGTTTAGTTTTTCTTTCTATTGTTCAAGTTATATTTTCAGTGGCTTTATCCATAATTTTTTTTGTTCTTTTGTCATTAATTTTTGGACAAAATATGCAAATATATTTATTCCTATATAAGATTTGATTAAAATAATAAAAAATTATGCTTGGTGGTTCTCCAGGGCAAACTGAATTTGCCTTGATGCAAGTTGAGATTAATCACTTCAAAGAAGATGAAGATGCTGAAAAATCAAGAAGGCGAGAAAGATGAGTTGTGCATAGTGGTCGTGATGCCAGACACGCTCTGCTAATAAAATATTATTTATTACCGAGCCTGATGGGTCTACTTCTGGATCTAAAGAGAACCGGTGGTTTTGAGCTCAGATCTACTTGAATCGCCTTCGAACCGTTGCTAGACCGCAACAACACCTGCAAGAACTCAACGCCGGAAGTGTTTTCGGCGTAGAGCCTCCGACGCTCAAGTCAGTATATGAAAGAGATGAAGAGAGGCTGCTCTCAGAGAGGAGCAGCAGCTATGGAGGAGAGTGTGAATGAATGGAAAGTTAGGGTTTAGGGTTACCTCACCTCCTTTATATAGGAGATAACACTTACTTGAAGTACCCAAAATACCCTAGTCGAATTATGTAAAATGTCCGGAATACCCTGGTCGGTTCGTCTCCCCTTACTGCTGAGTCATCATAAGCTTCCTTCTTATCCATTGAAGAGTGTAGAGCCTCAAGTATGCTGCAAGTGTGATGAATCATCATCATGTTCTCGGCCTCGAGGCGTAGGAAGTCGACCTCGAGTACTGAGAGGTCGACTCCTGATCGTAAGGATCTTCGGAGGCTATGATTTGTTGTTCGTTGAAATCGACTTTTGGAGTCGACTGCAGGAAGTCGACTATGGACTTTTCCCTTTCTCTCGGTCATTATGTGAAGAAACGACTCTTAGCATGTCGACATGCGGGCGGTTTGNCCCGAAAATTACTCTAAACGGTCTAGTTTAAAAGTAAATTTGTTGGTCGAGCATCACCTTTATTTGACTTTGAGTCATGTTATCTTTTTCGAATCATCATGTCGGAGATTCGTCTCGTCTTCTCATGAAACCGTGTTGTAATTCTTCATGATTACCCTTTGGATAAGTCTGACATCCTGACGTCTTTTTGAATTTCAAAATTTGAATCTAGACATATCGCAGCACTTCAGATTTGCTGCTTCGAATTTCGTGTCCTATCTGAGCTGTCCGATTTCTCTTTCATTTAAGGGTCAGAGTTCACCCTTCTTCTGTATAAATATCCTTTCTTTCAGCTATAAATCACTTTCCACCTTCCCTCAAACTCTGAATTCTCTGAACTCTCGTGCTTTTCCGGCGATTAAGGTGTCCGAGTTTCATCGGCGTTCAGTTTTTCGGCGACCATCAGATTCTTCAAGTCATCATGTGTAAGTCCTCTTCACTGCCCCTCTCTTTTGGTTTTTTGCGAATTTTTTTGTTTTTCTGGGTTTTTCGATTTCAAAGTTTGTAGATGTTCTTCGTGTTCTTCATATCTTTTTCTAGGAATTTTGTGTTTTGATCTTCAGTGGGCGAGTCTCCACTTCGATTTCTTGTTTGCGTTACACTGTGTATCGACACTTTATGGAGTCAATTTTCATATTCTTCTTTGAGTCGGTTCCGACTTCCTCTTCCCGACGTTCATTGTGTTTCCCATTCCTCTCTATCCTTTGGATTAAAGGGGAGTCGAGTTGACTTTGCTTACTAAAGCCTTTCACTTATGTGATAGCCATCCCCTGTATCATCTCCTTTCTGGTTACCTTTCATCGGCTCTTGCGAGTCGACTAGTTCGTTTAATTAGGGTGTGAGTCTGTTCTCATACTTGGTTCGCGCTTCTGACCCCGACTTTTCTTTTTCCAATTTTCTACCTTCCGCTTCCGACTCTTCACCTGATAGCATCGAGCGCCTAATCGATGAGGGTCCTCAGTGATCCAATTCGATTCAAGTGGTCGGCTTTATGTTATTCGACAAGCCACAAAATTCTCTTGACTCGGATGTATCTTCCTTTGGTATTGATCGAGACGCGTATAATCAAGTGTGGATGTCATGTGTTTTAATAGAGGACCCCGAGTCTTTACAAGTTAGAACATCTCCTCGTGTCGACCTCATCCCTCGAGTTATTCCCCTTAGGATTTTAGATGTACCTGTGTATAGAACAAGTCCTTCTTCCTTACCAATAATTGCTCCTCTCCTCGAGGCTCAGAATGTTGCATCTGTAGCATGCCCATTAGCTAAATTAGCTGTTTTAAATCCTTTTTGCTATGCCTCTGCAGCCGAGGTCGAGGGCTTTAAAGTGTTCAGTGGGCTTCCCTCCGACTGGGAGTTGGTCGTTCTTAGCCCCAGTGACGACTTTGCTAATCCTCCTCCTGGCCACTACACCTTTTTTATTGACCAGGTGATGTTCGGCCTTCGCTTCCCGATCCTGTCTGAACTTCTGGCGATTAGCGATTTGTATAATGTTCCAATAACTCTATTCTCTCGTAACGCAATCCGCATCATGATTGCCTTCATCGTTGTTTCCAGAATAAAACTCCGATATTTTTCTCTCGAGTTTCTTTTTTACTGTTACGGTTATAGATTCATAAAAGACGCCCATTGTTCGGGCCGTCGTGCTGGTGTCACTTTTCTTGACGACCTCTCTTCAAATGTAACTAAGTGGAAATCGAAGTTTGTTTTTATTCGACCTGCCCTCGGTAAATATCCATATCCCAACACTTGGATCACCTCCAAGGTTAAACAAAATAAACAGTTGCATTCTGTCGAATTTGAGTTGATGCTGACCGAGCTTAATAAGCATACTTATAAGGCTCACCCGCTGATCAAGGAAAACTCTCTCCTTAATCATGTCGGCATCGTTATCGACGAGGATCTTCCTCGTCTCAATGATCCTCGTAAGTACGACTGTTATATTTTCCTTATTTGAAGTTCTCATGTCGATACGACTAATTATTTCAATCATTTTCTGGTTGCAGATTCCGTTCTTGCTTGCTTCGAGAGCGTTAAAGCCAAAGGCGAAGGTAAATCCGCCGGTCGTCCCGCTCCTCCGAAAAAGCCCGACGGTGGCTCTGGGGATTGGGCATGAAGAAGGCGGCAGTTGAGACGACTGCTGCCAAGAAGTCGAGGGTTGTTCTCCCGTCTTCGAGGAAACAATAGAGAGCTTCGGGCTCGCACTCCCAGAAGAGGGCCCAAGATGAAACCGACTTCACCCTCGTACCCGACGCGCTCAAGCGCCAGAAGAGCAAGGACAAGGGCAAGGTTGTCGAGCAGGTTCTTCTTCCTCCTGGCGGCCTCGAAAAGGTCACTTTCGAGAGGCCTTCTCGACTCTGGGACCATCCGCACCCCCACGAGATTGCCCAATACTTCGACTCCGTCATCCCAGCTGCTGACAAGACTCGTGCCGATCGTGATCCTTATGATCGTCATAGCCGTGCTCTACTATGCTTTTTCTCGGGTAATTGTCCTCATCTTTGATTTCAGTCGATTTCATTTACTTAGCCTTAATTATGCTTTAACTGTTTTTTCTTGATTTTCTTCAGTTCATGGAATTCATAATGCCCTCTCTGCTCGATTCCAACATTCGTTCTTTCAAGAAGAAGTATGAATATCAACTCCTCGAGCTCGAGAAGAAAGATGACAACCTCGCGGCCGCCAATGCTCTGACTACTAAACTCAAGATCGAGAAGGCTGCTGCCGTCTCGAAGGTCGACCAGCTGCACGCCGACTTGGAGAAGGATGTCGATGACAGCATGGTCGAGAGGGAGGCATTCTTGACTTCACTGTGCTTCAAAATTACATCTATCCTAGTCCATTGAATATAAGAGAGCAAGGTTCTCGAGGGGCGCAGGACCTTTCTCAAGTCTCCGGTCAGTTTGGTGTTCCTCGAGCACTACCGTCAGGAGGCTATCAAGCTCTTTTGCAACTCCCCTGCCTTCCTTGACATGCTCTACCCCGCGACGATTCAATATTTCAATCATACATTCGACGCGTGGGAGGGGGCAGTGGATGGGACGGAGTGTGCAGACAAGCTCGATCGTGAGGAAGTCAAGAAAACGCTCCCTTTCCCCGATGGCTACAAGGGTGATGCGGCCTTTCCTTCCGATCATCCCCGGTGGATTGATCTCGAGGCGAGGGCCATTCATGTGGCTGGATTGGTGGGCCAACTGGAGGTTCCTCCCTCTCCCTTGGCCAGTCCAACCGACTTAGTCGGGCCAAGTGGGGCGGATGACGAGGGATCTCCTGAAGTTGAGGAAAATGAAGAGCTAGTCGGGGAAAAAGAGGTCGAGGAGGGGCCAAGGGCGAATATCCTTGGTGGAAATGAAGGCGATGATGCCGAAAAAACTATTGTTGCAGAAGATAACGGTGAAAAAACTAAGACGGTTGTCGCTGGCGGTGATGATGTTGAAGAGGAAAAATCTGATGCTGAAAGTTGAACTGTTGTTGGTTTATTGTTTTTCGTTTGCTGTTCGCTTTTCTTCCTTTTGATTGTCGTGTTCGACCTAGTTTCTGCGATTGTAAAGGTCGACATGGTTCGGATGTAATGAACTTTTGAATTATCAATATTATTCTCTTTTGTTATCTTCGTCGTTCGTCTTGGTGTCATAGTTTACCGATTTCTAATTTCTCGAGTTGCGATGCTATTTGTCTGCGTTTCAAGTTATCTTACTGTTGTTTCCTTGTATTTTCTCCCAACCCTTCTTGCGAGCTGGTCGAAGTCGAACAACGACTTTAGCAGCTTCGTAGCTGATAAACAAAAGTTTTTCAACTCGTCTTCTCCCAACCCTTCTTGCGAGCTGGTTGAAGTCGAGCAACGACTTTAGCAGCTTCGTAGCTGATAAACAAAAGTTTTTCAACTCGTCTTCTCCCAACCCTTCTTGCGAGCTGATTGAAGTCGAGCAATCATTTTAGCAGCTTCATAGCTGATAAACAAAAGATTTTCAACTCGTCTTCTCCCAACCCTTCTTGCGAGCTATTGAAGTCGAGCAATCATTTTAGCAGCTTCGTAGATGATAAACAAAAGTTTTTCAACTCGTCTGCTCCCAACCCTTCTTGCGAGCTAGCCGAAGTCGAGCAGTCATTTTAGCAGCTTCGTAGCTGATAAACAGAAGTTTTTCAGCTCGTCTTCTCCGACCCTTCTTGCGAGCTGGTCGAAGTCGAGCAGTCATTTTAGTAGCTTCGTAGCTGATAAATAGAAGTTTTTTAACTCGTCTTCTCCAACCCTTCTTGCGAGCTGGTCGAAGTCGAGCAATCATTGTAGCAGCTTCATAGCCGATAAACAAAATTTTTTTGACTCGTCTTCTCCCAACCCTTCTTGCGAGCTGGTCGAAGTCGAGTGATGACTGTAACAGCTGCGTAGCCGTTTTGGTATGCTTTGTGTGGATATCTCAAGTTGTTTGCATAGCATATGTTAAATTTCATTCAATCGTGACAACTTCGTAGTTGCGTAAATCAGCATCGTGGTTATAAGCTTCGTAGCTTGCTCGAGATTCCCCTCGAGGGTACAACTTCGTAGTTGCGTTAGTCGACTTTGTAGTCGTAGGCTTTGTAGCCTACTCGAGATTCCACCCGAGAGTTAATCGACTTCGTAGTCGTAAGTTTTGTGGCGTATTCGAGATTCCACTCGAGAGTGCAACTTTGTAGTTATGTTAATCGACTTCGTAGTCATAGGTTTCGTAGCCTGCTCGAGGTTCCACTCGAGAGTACAACTTCGTAGTTGTTTAATTGACTTCGTATTCGTAGGCTTCGTAGCCTGCTCGAGATTCCACTCAAGAGTTAATCGACTTCGTAGTCGTAGGCTTCATAGTCTGCTCGAGGTTCCACTCGAGAGTACAACTTCGTAGTTGTTTAATCGACTTCGTAGTCGTATGCTTCATAGCTCATTCGATATTCCACTCGAGAGTGCAACTTCATAGTCAGGAGAGTTAGCCGTTTTGAAAAATTTGATTTTTCAGACAATCATAATAAGGTCGACGTATAAATGTAAGGGACATAATTGAAGCATAAAATTGAAATTCATTTCATTACTGAATTTGATTTAAACATTGCTCAGTACAAAAAGGAGTTCAAAATGTTGCCTTAAGCATAAAAGTGTTTGAGATGTATCACATGCCAGGATCGCGGCAGTTGTCAACCTTCTCCATCCTCGAGTTCATATGCACCTCTCTCGAGCACCTTTGTGACAGTATAGGGTCCTTCCCAATTAGCTTCGAGCTTCCCGACATGTTTGAGGATGTCAGCTTGCTTAAGGACGAGACCCCCCACTTGAAAACGTCTGGTTCAGACCTTTCTATCTAAAGCTGCGCGCATCTTCTGTTTGTACTCGATAGATCGTACCCAGTCTTCTTCTCGTCCTTCTTCAATCAAGTCGAGGGCTTCCTCGATCATCTCCTCATTTTTCCTTTCCTCGTAGAATGTCGACCTGTGAGAATTCAGGCCGACTTCAACTGGCAGAATTGCATCCATTCCGTAAACCATGTGGAATGGAGATTGACCCGTTGAACTTCTCAGAGTCGTCCTATAGGCCCATAGGACCACTGTTAACTCGTCGACCTAAGCTCCTGAGGCTTTCTCCAATCTCTTCTTCAGTCCTTGCAGAATAGTTCTATTAGTTACCTCGACTTGCCCATTCGCTTGTGGGTGCGCGACTGAGGCAAATCGCTGTTTAATTCCTATGTCGAGGAACCATGCTTGGATCATTTTCCCTAAAGTTGAGTTCCGTTATCCGAAATTAACACTTCGGTATTCCAAATCGGCAGCAAATGTTGTTGAATAAGAATTGGATCATTTTCTCCTCAGTGATTCAGGCCAAAGGTTCCGCCTCGACCCACTTGCTGAAGTAGTCGACTGCGACCGCTAAGAACTTCCTTTGTCCCATCCCCATTGGTAACCGGCCCACCAACTCGATTCTCCATTGAGCGAAGGGGATCAGGCAGTTAATTGTCGTCATGGTTTCAGCTAGGACGTGAGGAATTTTACCATGACGCTGGCATCTCTCGCATTTTCGCACTAATTGTTCAGTCATCTTTCGGATTCTTGGCCAATAATAGCCGGCTCGCAGGGCCTTGCCCGCTAGTGCTCGAGACCCCGTGTGGGCTCCGCAGCATCCTTCGTGTATTTCTCTTAGAACATGAATTCCTTATTCTTCAGACACACATCGCAGATGGGGCCCGACCACGACTTGTATAAGATCCCATCGACTTCGAAATATTTGCTCAAATATCGAGCAACTTTTTCCGCCTCCTGCTTGTCTCCTACGGGTACTTGACCCTGCAAGAATTCACGAATCGGCTTCCTCCAATCGTCCTTTTCATCGACCTCCATTGTTTCGCCCAAGACACTTCCCTCTAATGCATGGTGGTAATGCAATTTACCATCTTTCCTTCATTTGAACTCGTGATCCGTGCGAGCCAATCGACTCGCTTGTTTTCCTCTCGCGGGACTTGTGTTAGCTCAAATTTCTCCGACCCTTGTACAAGGATCTGAATTTCTTCAACTTATTTCAGCATTCGATCCTCCTTAATCTCACAATTTCCCAACACTTGTCCAACGACAAGTTGTGAGTCAGAATGTGCAGCGATCTCCGTCGCTCCGCCACCGATTGCAAGTTGAAATCCTTTGATTAGTGCTTTGTATTCTGCTTCATTGTTCGAGGCCTTGAACCCTGTTCTAATGGCAAAGTCGAGCTGCTCACCCTCGGGAGACACGAGTACGACTCCCAAACTAGATCCTTTGGCCGCAGAGGATCAATCGACATGCATGATCCATTTCTTTTCTTCTCCCTTAGTGCACTCTTGGATGAAATCTGCCAAAGCTTGAGCCTTTATGGCTCGCCTGGGCTCATACTTGATGGAATATTCGCTCAACTTGACTGCCCACTTCACAAGCCGACCTGAGACAGTAGGTCGACCCAAGGTTTCTCTGAGTTGAAAGTTTTTCCTCACAATTATTGTATGATTCAGAAAATACGGTCTCAACTTTCTAGCTGTTACAACTAACGTCAAAGCAGCTTTCTTGACTTTGGAGTATCTCGTCTCCGCGCCTTGGAGTGCTCGACTGGTGTAATAAATTGGCTGATGGGAACCTCCCTCTTCTCGCAGCAGCACTAAACTTAAAGAAACCACTCCGATCGAGATGTACAATACCAACTCGTCATTAGGTTCGGGCTTTGTTAAATAGAGGCAACTGGCTCAAAAATTCTTTCAACTTTCCAAATGCCATTTGCACCTCGTCACTCCACAGGAAAGTCGTCTTCTTCTTGAGCAATTTGAAGAAAGGAAAACTCCTCTCGGCTGCTCGAGCAATGAATCTGCTCAATCCCGCGATTCTCCCTGTCAGGACTTGTACCTCTCTAATGTTTTTAGGTGGCGCCATGTCGAGTATGGCCCTCACCTTGTCCTTGTTCACCTCAATCCCTCGTTCTATGACAACGTATCCCAGAAATTGTCCCGCTTTTACTCCAAAGGCGCATATGCTTGGGTTCAGCTTCATCCCAAACGCTCTAAAGGTTGTGAATGTTTCCCTTAAATCGTCTAGGTGTGAAGTCGAGGATTTGCTCTTCACCAAGATGTCGTGAACATACACTTCCATATTTCACCCAATCTGAGGTTTGAACATGCGATCCATCAATCTTTGGTAAGTTGCCCCTACATTTTTTAGTCCAAAGGGCATGACGACGTAGCACTACGTCCCTTTGCTCGTCACGAAGCTCACCTTGCTCTGGTCCTCGGTGGCCAAGGGAATTTGGTGATACCCTTGGGACGCATCCATCATACTCAACAACTCGCAGCCCGCCGTAGAGTCGACTAGCTGGTCAATCCTTGGCAAAGGATAATGATCTTGTGGGCACGCCAGGTTCAAATCGCGGAAATCGATGCACATACGCTATTTGTTCAGTGCTTTCCTCACTATCACTGTGTTGGATATCCATTCACGGAATTGTATTTCTTTGATATGTTTGGCTTTCAGCAGCTTCTCCACCTCAACTTCAATACCTTTATCGATTTCAGCCCCATGATGCCTGAGTCGCTGCTTCACAGGATTCCGGAGGGGGTCGACATTGAGCTTGTGTTCCATGACTTCCGGGTCGATTCCCGTCAACTCCTTAGGGGAGAAAGAAAATAAGTCCCTGAATTCTTTCAACAGCTCCACCAATCGCTTCTGCAGCTCGTCCTTCAACTCCCTCCCGACTTTCGTAGTTTGATCTTTCCTTTCCCTGATTTGGATCTCCATCAGTTCACCGTGTGGCTCGAGATCACTCCCTCTCGGCCTCTTCTCACTTATCATGGGTTTCTTTCCTTCCTTGATTTCAGCTCGTTGATTGGTTTTTACCGCGATTTGGTAGCAGGTTCTCGACAACTTTTGATCTCCTCGAGCCTCCCCGACTCGATCGCCTACGGGAAATTTTAGCTTCATGTGGTAAGTCGATACCACCGCTTGAAAGGCAATGAGTGCTGGCCTCCCAAGAACTACATTGTAAGCCGACTCGACGTCGACCATAACGAATCTCACCATCTTCACTTTCCTCAAGTCGCCTTCCCCTAGGACAACAGCGAGCATGGTTTCTCCCAGGGGTGCGACCTCCGAGCCATTGAACCCAAAGAGAGATGTATGTAGGGGGGTAAGCTCGATGTCGAGTTTCATCCTTTTGAGACATTCATAAAAGATTATGTTTACCGAACTCCCGGTGTCAAAAAACACTCTTTGCACTTCATATCTCGACACCTGCGCTGTTATCATTGAGGCATCGTTGTGTGGCCTTTCGACTTCTCCTACGTTAGCAGGTCCAAAGTTCATCACTGGCCTATTCTCCTCAAATTGATGCACCTCGACTTTTGCATATCGACCTCGAGCATACGCCTTCCTTGCTCGATTTGAATCTCCTTCTGTCGACCCTCCAAAAATCATGTGAATTACTCCCCTTTTCGGGGGGAGTTCCTCATTCTCTGGTGATCTCGCCCTCTTGCGAGGACTGTTACTTCTTTCTCTCATTCTGCTCGACCTCTCGTGATCTTTGTATATGAACTCCTTCAGATGGCCGGCTTTGATCAACCTTTCGATCTCAACTTTGAGGTGCTTGCAATCGTCAGTGTTGTGCCCATAGTCTTTGTGGAATCGACAGTACAAATTGCTCTTGGGCTTCACCGGTTTTGTCCTTTCTCGTCCTTGGTCACCTCACCACATCATCTCGGATCTCCCTCTCCATTACTTCTAGTATTCTCGCATGAGGAGCCGACAGAGGTGTGTATTAAATCGGCCTCCATCACCTAGATCGTCCTTCACCTTTGTCAGCTCGTTGGGATCCTCTCCTTTCCCCAGTCGAATGAATCTTCTTCTCCTTCTTGTCATCTCGACTTTCAGTCTGGGACATCTTCATGCTCTATAGGTAGTCGACTTCTGCTTCTTCGACATTCATGTACTTAGCACATCTTCCCAACACATCATCGAAACTCCTACCAGGTTGTTTAGCCAAAGAGTTCTTACACAACCTTGGTAGCAGTACCTTTGTCAATCCTCCCGATTTGATTTCTTCTGTTGTTGTTGGGCAATCGACATATGCCCTCATAAACCTTGCCACATACTCTCGCAGCGACTCACCCTTCTTTTGTTGCATGCTGATCAGTGAGAGGTAGGATTTCTCTTGCACTCTAACACTCGCGAATTGATTGAGAAAACTCGAGCTAAAACCATCAAAGTCCTGAATCAACCCAGCTGGTAGTTGGTGGAACCAGTCCTGAGCCGACCCTTTCAGAGTCGTCAGAAAAGCACGACATTGCACAGGGTCACTATAGTGGTAAAGCACCGCCATATTCTCAAAACTCCTCAGATGTTGAGACGGGTCAGTGGAGCCATTGTACCATATGTTCAACTCCCTGAAGCCTTGAGGTAAGTCGGCCCGCAGGATCTGTTGCGAGAATGGATGTTCCTTCGCCCCTCTGCTCTTGTTTCCCCCGACTCGAGCTTGCAAGTCGTGGACTTGAGCCAATAGTTGTTCTAACGTCTCGTCTCTCGCCTGCAGGTTGACAGTCCGAATAGAAGACTCCTCCTCGTCCGCCCTTCTATTTTGTTGCACGTTTGACTGAGGCTGCTGTTCGACACGAGGTTGTTGCTCAACCCGCGGGTTCTGCTCGACTTGGGGATTTTGCTCGGCCCACACCACTTCCTTCATCTGGGCGGCCACAGCTTCAACGATCATCTTTTGCATCTCGCTCCTCGTCATCGTCAGCATGTGTTCCGCGACGCGAGGTTGTGTTTGTGTCTGCTCCGACATTTCTTGAATTTGCTTCCCCTCACGTCGAGACATCTCCGTTGGTTCCTTCTCTCCAACACCTGGATTAGGGTTTAGTGTTTGACTTGTTCCTACTTGAGTCTACACTTGCATCTTCACTCTAGGTGGAGCAATGGGTGTTTCTCCACCCAGATTCATTCCCGGTGGCAGAATTCCTCCAAACGGTGGTAGTCCCAGCATCTGCATTATTGGAGGTCTAAGGGTAGAGAGTGGTGGTGGTCTCCTATCTGTCCAGGCTCCCCTAAACTCCTCATTCAAGTTCCTCTGCAAACCTTCCTTCTCAGCCATTAGAAACAGATTAGAGCTAGGTGCAAAGCTCTTAATTCCTTCAAGAACTCCTCATAGACAGCGCCAAAATGATGGGCCTACTTCTGGATCTGAAGAGAACTGGTGGTTTTGAGTTCAGATCTGCTTGAATAGCCTTTGAACCGTTGCTAGACCGTAACAATACCTGTAAGAACTCAACGCCGGAAGTGTTTCCGGCGTAGAGCCTCTAACGTTCAAGTCAGTATATGAAAGAGATGAAGTGATTTTGCTCTCAGAGAGCAGCAACAGCTATGGAGGAGAGTGTGAATGAATGGAAAGTTAGGGTTTAGGGTTACCTCACCTCCTTTATATAGGAGAGGACACTTACTTGAAGTATCCAAAATACCCTGGTCGACTTACGTAAATTATCCGAAATACCCCGGTCGGTTCGTCTCCCCTTACTGCTGAGTCATCATAAGATTCCTTCTTATCCATTGAAGAGTGTAGAGCCTCAAGTATGTTGCAAGTGTTATGAATCGTCATCATGTTCTCGGTCTCGAGGCGTAGGAAGTCGACCTCGAGCACTGAGAAGTTGACCTCGAGCACTGGAGTCGACTGCAAGAAGTCGACTATGGACTTTGCCCTTTCTCTCAGTCATTATGTGAAGAAAGGACTCTTAGCATGTCGACTTAGGCATGTCGACTGGGACATTTCGACATGCGGGCGGTTTGAGCATTTGTCCGGTCGAGTGCAGAGTGCTTGGGCCGATATATCATGATATGGCTATATCAGAGCCCACCTATCAAGAGGGATTCTTTTGCCGTAGATTTCATATGACTAAACGTTTATTTTCTTATATTATTGATTCTATTGAAAATTATTATATTTCAAGAGAAAAACATACGCGTCGAGTAGACAAGGCTTTACTCTTATTCAGAAATGTATTGCGGCTATACGCCAATTTGCATATGGAGCACCTGTCGATGAATGTGATGAATACATACACGTGTCTGAGAAGACAACAAATAGAAGTCATATGGAGCTTTGTCGAGCAGTGTGTCAGATATTTGCATCTCAATACTATGCTCACCTAATGCTGCTCCAACGGCTACTTGCCTTGCATGAGGACAAACATGGTTTTTTTGAAATGTTAGGGAGACTTGATTGTATGCATTGAGAGTGAAAAAATTGTATAGTTGGTTGACAGGGTTATTGAGTAACCACGATAATGCATGAAGAAGTGGCCCCACAATACTTGTGGATCTAGCATGCCTTTTTCGAACTTGTTGGGTCACGATATGTTATTAATGTATTGCACGAGTCTTCATTATTTAACGATATCTTACACGGGGTAACATCTGATGTAAATTTTACCGTGAATGAAAGCTAATATAATAAAGGATATTATTTAGCGGATGGTATCTATCTGGAATGAGAAACGTTTGTCAAGAGCTTCTAGTGCCCAGAGGATCCAAAAAGAAAAAAGATCAAGCAACTGCAAGAGGCTTCAAGGAAAGATGTTGAGCGTACTTTTGGGGTGCTACAGCCAAGATGGGTAATCGTACGTGGTCCGACTCATTTTCAATATAAATAAGATCTTAATGAAATAATATTATCATGTATTATTTTACATAATAAGATAATTAAGGACGAGGGTGATGAGGCAACAAAATGGTCCAGTGATGACGCTGAGTCGCCAGTCGAAGCACAACAAGGCCATCTAGAAAATTTCCGTCGGTACTTACAAATAAGAGTTGAGATGCAAGAACGACATGTCCATCATCAACTGAGGAACGACCTAGTTGGACAACGACCTAGTTGAACACATTAAAATGAACCTAACTAAAAAGAGTACTAATTTGAATACTTTATATTTTATTTCATCGTAACTTCTACATGCAATCATATGTATCTTTTTTCTTTATTCAAAATTGTACAAGTACCCCATTTTTCTAACTAAAATGTAATATTACTTTTTAAATAAAAATATAAAATTTATGATAAAAATCTTGGTTTAAAATAATGAGTAGAGGTTGGGGTAAAATATTAATTAATATATGAAAGTATAAAATAAAGATAAAGCAAGTGAGAGACATGTGGGATCCATAAATTCAGAGGTTTATGGTTATAAGATGTTTGTCGTTGTAAGAGTAAAAATGAAGTTTTTGGCTAATCTGACACATTGGGAATAGAGAAACGAGGTCTGTTGTTTGTATTATTAAAGTTTCCCTAACTAATGACTTCCAATTTTTATTATTATAATTAATTTTTATGTTGGCAGTCCAGGGCAGGTTCAAAGTGGACTTCGGTGGACCCGTTAAAAATGGTGGGTTCGTCAAGCATTTGGTTGCCCCATCTAAAAGAATGGTCATCCTCCAATCCACAACAACACCTAACAAATAGAATGATTCTTGATATTAAATTATTAATTGAAAATGCAAGAAAACTTATTTCAATTGCAAGTCCATATATATAAAATTATCGAGATCTTAGAATCATAAATTATAAAAAATATAGAAAATTCTCTTTTCTTATATCAGAGTTGAGTTCTATGTTAGATACAAATAAACCTCCATATTATATATCCAATTCATAGTGATAAAAATATTTCCTTTCGCTTTTGGTTTAATTATGACAAAAATATTATATTTTATATTAAATGAGTAATAATTATATCTTTTATTGTATCATATAATAGTTATTATTAAAATTAATAATTAAGTTTTACAATAAATGATATAATAAAGTTACATAAATATAAAAAATTATATTGTAAAAACTTTTTGTTCAAGTTTATTTTAAAATTAATATTATATTTTTTTATCTGATTAAGCGATTGTTTCTTAAATAAATTAATATGTTTTAGTGTCATTGTAAAATTCCTTAAAATTGCATAAGCCATTGTTATAATAAATTTAATATTTTTTAGCTAATTAATTGGTCATGGTCACTCAAAATTACAAAAATTACATTATTTATTATAGTTATGCAATCAATACAGTGATTCATATGCAATCCATAAAGTGATTTATATGCAATCAAATAGTTAGTACTATTTATTTTAACCAGCGATCGAATTTTAAAACATAATACCTTTATCTAAATTATAATTTTGAATATTATATGCATAAATATAAGTCATAATACTCTATGTTTAAAATATAATATCATTATCTAACTTCTAATTATAATATTGTATGCATACAAATAACTTATAATACTTTATTTATATCTGATGCACAAGATTGAATACTTCTTGTTAAAAAAATAGCAGATTGAATTATTATTACTATCAGAGCATGTTAGTTTCCTTAGACATGATTAGATAATTTTAATCTTTGGACACAAGATTGGGGTGTAGAGATAAGAATCATCTCGTGTTTGTTATCCTTGATCAATGCAAGTTGAGATTATTGTTTTAAAATGTGTTTTTTGTTTGATATCCTAGATCCAAATTATGATAACAAGAAAAAATTACATATTTGGCCCCTACATTGATTTGCATGGATATCATTTCTTCGTACACGTAATACTGTTATTTTTTTCTTTTTATTTGAATATTTTTTTAATATAATTTATTTGCATGGCCGTGTTTAGTGTAGTATTTTTGTTCGTACTTTTTTTTTTGCTGCATGCCGCGTTCTGTGTTAATTTTGTGTTCGTAATTTATGCATGCGGTCAAGTTAAGAACATGCCATTTCGTTTTTTCCATTTCAAACTTATGAACAGATTTTACAATATCTTCTTCAAACCATTAATCATGCGAAAGTAGAACAAAAATATCAGCTTTCTTACCCCGTGATCCTTTTTCCTTCCCTTTTCCTTATCTGTCAATCAATCACACATTATATGTAGGGGTGTTCGTACATGAAGACAAAGTTGCACAATGGATGGTTGGTTTCTGCGGCTCTTAAAGACTTGCAACACATGAAATATTCTTTTACCATCATGCCCCTTATTGACTATACATGTCACACCCCACTTTGAATTTTAAGAAAATCCATGGCTTTTCCAAAAATCACAATAAATTTTCGAAATTCATTTTTTGATTCCAACATAGTTCAATTCGTATCATTTTACAACATAGTTCAATTCGTACCTGAACTCACGGGGATTCATTATCCGGTTTTTCACATGGATTTCATCATTCCAAAGTAAACATATCAACATGATATTCAACGAAGCATATTAGCATGAATAATCAATTCAACATGATCCATAAAGGAACAAACTATCTCATAGGGTTCAAAAACCAATCCACAAATTCAACATTTTTGAAACAATATAGTTTGAAAGCAATTCAACATGTTCATAAACCAAAGCAGCAGGTTCATACTACCAATTCAACATGTTCATGAAAATAGCGGAAGTCAATAGACATAAATAAGGACCAGCCACTCGTCCCCTCGCTGTCATGCCTGCCACCTGCTCAACTTGAAATGGTAGTTTCATGGGAGTGAGCACAATCAACTTGCTCACTACTATGCAAATAAACAGAATATAGATGACAGATAGGTATGGTCGCAGCATGAACATGAATCAATCAAATATCATACTCCAAATCACATCATACTCCTATGTACATATCTTTCATTAGCCACAGAAGGAGATTCATTACCCAACAGTGGAAGTACATGTCGAGGGCCTCAACATTACCAACGACATGGCCTTTCATTAGGTCTTAAGAAGATTGCCTTTTATTAGGCACCATATTACATCGACGGGGATAACCGTGCCGACGACCGAAACAGCTCACATTGACAGGCTGGAAACAGCAGGAGAAATAGCACGACAAGATGATAGGGATGCGAGCTCGACTCGACACACACCTATTGTCGTACTCCAAAGGGGAGAGGCGTAAACAAGAAAGGGGGCTGGACACGAGCGCTCGGTGGCGGAGCTCAGCTCGCGGCTCGAGCGCATGCGCATGGGGGTAGCGGCAGCGAGCGGGGATCGTTCTTGCTGGTCGATATGGCCACGAACAAGGATCGGAGAGGCTCGATCGTTCTTGCTGGTCCTCGTCGTTCACGAACAAGGATCGGAGAGGCTCGATCGTTGCTGCTTGCGTGGAAGGGATCGCCGACGGGAATTTAAGTGGAAGTGATGGACTTGATCGGATTTGGGGAGGTTTTTCCTCTGTTTTTCGCATGGAGGATAAAAGAAAAAGAAGAGATGGGTTTGGGAGAATGAAGAGAAGCAATGTTGTGTGATGTGAGGGATTAATAGGAGGGATAAATATTTACTATGAGCGGAGATCCCTTTGGCTCAAATTAAGGGATGCTTTGAACAATTTAAGGGGTCGATGGTGTGAAATCAAAAGAGAGGGGGTATGGTCAAAGATCTTATCTAAATGCCTTAGAAATAATTTGAAATTCAAAATCAAAATCACTCCAATTTAGGGTATGCAAGGGGGCGGGTTCGATTTTTCGATTAGGGCTGGTTTTTCAATCAAATGAAAGGGCCGAAGGCCACCATATAATGGATGGAACAAGTCGGTTTGAGGTTTAGTTCACGAAGGTTAGAAAATAAAATAAAATGGACAACAATTCGGCTTACGCGATTAGACCGAAAATTCGAATGACGAACGAAAAAATAAACCCGAACGACTTATAAAATTATATTATCCACATAATAATATAATATATAATCACATAATCAAGACATAGAAATAATAAAATAAAATGACATTAATTAAAATAATTCGAAAAAATTCGATATCCGAACGGGGAATTACAATACAATTGGCGTACAAAAGAGGTATTTTTNATTTTTTTTTTTTTTTGTTTAGATGGAATCCAATGTGTGTTGACGCAGTTGTAGAAAAATTTTCACTATAAAACCATAACACATCCTCATGAGCTGATGCCTCGCCTTCCCTTGTTCTTAATTATTTCTTTCTCGGTTCACTTCACTTGTTCTTAATTTTTTCTTTCTCGGTTCAATCCAAACACAATGTCTCGCATTTCCACCCCTATAACGCAAGATGAATGCTTGTACGATCGTCGTTGGACAAAACAGGCCGACAATCTTTTCGTTGACTTGCTAATAGAGTCGCATGTTCTTGGGAAGTGGAACAATGGTCGTTCCGGGCTTGCAGTTTTCGATTAATGCCGCTCTGTTTTCATTGGCAAGCTCAAACTTATTTATAGTCATGATGAATTTGATGAGAGATTCGACTTTCTTTGAAAGTGGTACCAAGTTTTTAGTTGGATGCTAGGAAAGCCCGGTTTGCGTCACTGCGTTCAATCGAATATCCTGACCGCTCCGGTTGCCGTTTGGGACGATGTCTTTGAGGTACCGGTTCAGTTAATATTTTTTTTGTGGTGGTCACTCAGATTGTCATTGACTACTAATGCTTTCATATTTTAAATTTATGTAAATATTACAAAATCCAATTTTTATACACGACTGAAAGATTTTTTGAGTTATTTTAGTTTGACGCTTTTAGCGTTGCTTATCAACATTCCGGTGACCCACGCTGGGCGGACTTGCGTTTCATGTTCGAGGAGGTGTATTCTACAAATCCAAGATCTGAAGTTGTTCATGACCGCAACTCTACAAACGAAGCTTTTTTTTTTTTTTTTGCTCTCCCTGTTGCACGAACAAATGTGGCTTCGGACAATTCCTATCACAGTGCTTTGCAAACGCGTTGTAGTCGCAACAACGCTCCTCCCCAACACGGTGAACCGCACAACGCCTCTTCTGAAAGCTCCGTCAACACGCATGCCCATGTCATAATAAATAGGGCGGGCAGTCGAACCCCATTGCGCATCCCACGTCCACCGCACAAGCCAGACTCGGCTTCATACAAGGGTGTTCGACTAGTGATCCTCACGTTTGAAGTGTCACGCATGTTACTATTTAGAACTGATTATGCGCCCAATATATGTATTCCATGTGCTTTAGTGTTTTATGTGTATTGTGGTGTAACGCAGATAAACTATGGTTGAAGATGTTTTTATGTACCTTGTTTATTGACGTTTATTTGAACTATGCCTACCTAACGTTGAATGCAAAATGTTTTCTGTCTTCCATATTGGAGAATGAATTTTATTTTGTTGGTTTAAGTGGACATGATTTCTTTCTCAATTAAATCGGCCTAAGAAATGGCAATACCACGTTCTGTAACAATACACATAACTGGCCCAACCTTTTTGATAGTTTTGTGTTAAGTTAAAGACATTCAATTTCTGTTTAGTTTCTCTAAGTTGGGATCTCAAACTTGGGAGTTCAAATGGATGGTTTGTTGAGAATAGTTTCAATAAACTCTTGCCCAAAGTAGAAAATATAAGATAAATATGTATACTTCATTTAACCAAAAAAGGCATGAGGAAAATAGTCATACTTAGATAGAAAACATACGGACTTTGGCCATATAGTACATACAAAATGATGCCACTTACTCATACAACATAACCCATACAACTTAGAGAACTTTTACCTTTAAGACACCAAGAAAAAACCAAAACAGAGTTCAAGTCTGGACGGACCATATACTATTAATTAAGCCATACATAATGCAAAAACATAATAAGACCTTGACTTATATCTACTTTAAGTCAACGCAGGAGACGACGTCTGTGTCGAGATCTATAATGTTCCTCCACTTCCACGTCATCATCAAGTTCATGCACATTATTGGCGCCGTTGTTCATGTACTCTAGCCCGGCAGCCCCGACACCCTCGTCATTCCTAAAATCCAAGTCAGCACCGTTTGCCCCGTTGGGGTCATCGGCAGCAACAATTTCCTCATCCGTGTCGTCAAACATGATGGGCTCATGGACTCTTTCACCGAGCTCCATGTGCACACTAGCCGCATCTCTAAGATCCCACAGCTCCACACACTCTTTGTACCATGGGAACCCAACATGACGGAAAAAGTATTCCAAATTCATTTCCTATGAAGTGAAAGTTGTCAATTAAAGTAAAAAATGAATACAAATTTGTAGCCAGCCTACATTTGCCTACACATTGCATGCATGCATGA
The DNA here is from genome assembly GCA_008636005.1 of Striga asiatica. Taxonomy (NCBI): domain Eukaryota; kingdom Viridiplantae; phylum Streptophyta; class Magnoliopsida; order Lamiales; family Orobanchaceae; genus Striga; species Striga asiatica. The sequence goes on from BKCP01006206.1 coordinate 304,709, forward strand.
ACCAAAGAATTTTATAAAAGCTTAGGAAGGTATACAATAGTAATGCACATGAGTATGTAAAACAAACCCGACCGACGTATGCCCAGTATGTAGGAGTTACAGTGACAAGACCTGATTCCGCATGCACCTCCACAGCGGGAGTCCCAAGAAATGTGAGGAACTATCAGAAGTAGGTGTGCAGAGCCTTGATCTTAGCCTTAACCTTCAGCATGGAGAAATATGTTAGCATCTCTTCGGTCAGTTGTATCAAAAGGTGTGGCCATATGGAGTTGAAGACGGCAGGTACGTTCACGTCGGGAGTTTCACAACAAATGTTGAAGAAAAGCCGATAGCACTCCCTTTCCTCATTCGGTGACCAACTGGGGCGACAATACCTCTCCACAATACGTGGCATGCTTTCATGACGATCCATTGGATTAATCTTACGATGAAGGAACCTGTAATAGAAGCAAAAGAATTTAATTTTTCGGATGCAGTACACTGAATATGAAACTCGTCTGTTCAGTTTCTTTTACTTGGTATTGATTTTTTTTCCCCCAAAATGGAGTTGACCTCCCTTATCCAATTACCTCATGCAAATAAATAAGGAGAAGTGACAGTGTGGTATAGTAAATTTGGTAGGTGTAATTGAATAAGTCACTTAATGTTGGCTGATGGTGTATTACACTAAAACATCTCTTTTTTAATGATGGCAATTGATTATGGGAGTGGAAGTTAGGGGGGGCGGTGGTTGTAGGTTTATTAATTTTGTTGCCACTAATTTAGTTTTGTACATGATGTTGTGTGGATGGTATAAAAAAAGGAAGTACAATGTAGTTTTCTTCTCTTTTTTTATGTGCGGACAAATGGTGTGTTATGAAAATGTGGCTGAATAGAAGAATGTGCGGTTATCTGACTCACGAATATTTGTACACATATTTATATATACAACAATTGAAATTTTGGGTGTTTTGCTATTTGCAGTATGTTCCATGAAAGATGAAATAATGTAGGCTTCAAACATTTATAAAAAGAATTATTTTTGATGTAACTTTTTTTGTTTTTTACCGGTCGGACAGCTAATATCAGCGGTATTACCGGTCGAACAGGTAATAACGATGGTATTACCGGACTAGTAAACATAATGATATATATAAATATACATAAAAATATATAATACAACCAAATCCAAAAAAGAAACAAAAAAAATAACCGTAATCATTAATTTGAACTTCTGAATGGCATAAAAATAAAAACATTGTAACTTACCATTTTAACTTTTATAGTTTCTTTGTTTATTTATTTATTTTTTTTTTATTATTCACCGGTATTTACGGTTTGATTCCGGTACAAACAGGTATAACCGTAAATTCGGTATTTTGAGTGAATTAGTACCGTACCAATGGGCGATATCCGGTATTACCGGCTGTACTGTACGGTTCGGTACGGTGTTGAAATCATTAATCGGAAGTACCACGAACCGGGAAAAAAACAATAACCGGGTTAAAAAGAGTTGGTTTTTTCACTAGTAAAGCGGAAAGTACAAGTCCACAAGCATAAATATGTCAAAACATTGGGAGCATGAGTGGCAAAAATTATATTACAAATCCTGGGATATCATAACATAACAGAAGTCCAAAAGTAGGCCAAATTTTCCGGCCGTCCAAAGTAAAAGGCATAGTACGGGCAACACTAACAAAAGACAATAGAAGCTCGCCCAAGTTTTAGAGCATTCATCATTCCAAATTACAATTATTTTCGAGGATCATCTTCACCATTGAAGCTTTGTCCTGTTCGCTGACGCTAAAAAAAACGTTCATCGCTTCTTTGTTCCTACAAAAGTACTTTGTTACGATCCTCGTACAAATGTTTTCGTTGCTCCTTCGCCTCGTGCTGGACCCCAATATGTTCCACCATTTGACCCCAACGTTGATCGGCTTTCTTGCATAAAGTAGACAGTAGGCCCACCACTTCAACCTCCGCATCTTTAACACGTTTACGTTTGCCTACCCGTTTACCCTTCTCGAATGCACTACTCTCAACACCCTGTGGCGGAGATGACTCAATTTCATTCTCATTGAATTCCAAGTCACCACAAACCCCACCACGCTTTACATTTTGTGCGGGGGCATCGTCACCAGTATTACTTAGTACTTCTTGCACCGCATCTGCGAAACCTTCAGCACCTTCACCTGTTGCGCGGTCCTTTCCAAAAATGTCGACCCAATCACTGTAAAAGGGCCAAGACTTGTTGCGCCATCCCTTCTCTTTTGGGTACACCTGCATGCATACAATGTTTGATTGTGTGCAGTTGCCAAAATAAGAAATAATTTACATAAGGGAACGGAGAAAAAATTTAGTGAAGAAAGAGGATATTAGTTGATGATTATTGCAAACCTTCACAAAACCGTTCCACACGGGCTCTTCTACTTCTAGTATGTGGCCGGATTCAGACCACCCAACACCGGAAGTGTTTTGAAGCAATGGTGCAAGTAAAACATAGTTTTTTTCCATACTGTAATGTTCGACGAGATGTGAGGCTCCGCTCTAATTGTAGTCCCCGAAAACTGTTGCTGCATATAATGTTCTAAAAACACTGTGTACCCCGAACGGAACCCATTGCCGGCTTTCATTTCACGGGCAATGAGCTTCTTTAATCCTTGGATTAATGCACGTTCTTCTTCAAACGTCCAAATTTGCCGTTGATTGTTTACGTTTGGCCCACGTCCCACGCTAGTTGTAGAGTCCATTTCTAGTAAATTTTAAATACTAAATCATAATTAGTACAACATTTGTAACATACATGAAGTAACGATAAATGGAAGAGAATGACCTTCGAAGATAGAAAAAAACACATTAATTCAGGTGCTTGAAACATGAATGTATTTCCATATAAAACAAGTGTACGCAACTACATTTCATAATGCATCAAAGTGCTCCACATAGACAACATAAACCGTCCAACGAAACAAAGAAAATAAACAAAAAGGATGAACACAAATTCAATTCTTGCCACGCCACTCGTTGAACATTGACATAGCTAGTGTTTCCCTCTAAGTAGTCCACTCGTTAGTAGGCTCAATAACCGCGTGTCGTTACACGGCAAATTTAGATTTATAAATTCTCCTCGTCTAACCCCTACTAACTAGTAGTAGTGGCAAGCAAGGGTCGATCCCAGAGGGAGTGTGGTATAAACTGTGATTTTATTATATTAATTAGATTAAAGTAAAAGGGGGGGGGGGTTTGATTAAAAACGAATCTACTAACGAAACAAGAAATAAAACTAGAACTAAAGATGAATGAGTAAAGTGCAAATGATGATGAAATAGAAAATAAATAAGTAATCTAGTGAATAGGAGAATGAAATCGGCCCCAGGCCTCGAATAACTAGTCCAATTAATGCATTTATCAAATCTCACTCGTCTTTTAAAACTACCAGTCGTAGATAGCAATAAGCTCTGCTACCCAAATTTTTCCTTATTTTTACTTAATCGAAATATGCTCTTCAATTAAATCTAACTAGCGAACAACTCGGAATAAGCTCTCCTAATTCAATCCACTAGTTGCATTAGAATCTAGAAAAATAGACCGATCTAAGCCACAAACACATGACCTCGGTTCATGTAAATTATGTTGTGTTATCCCTATGCACGACTATTAGTTGCTAGAAATGATTAAGAGCGACGACAATTATGGATCGAAGCCTTAAATCTAGCAATTAACATGCAATCCTCAACTTAGGTGATCAAGCTAAATTAAAGAACACATATTATGGCATGTAACTAGAATAACACAAACAATTTTATACGACTAATAAAATGAGATAAATAGCATTAATCAAACATAGTCATCGAGGGTTCAACGTCCCTAGAACTGAGATAAGTGTTTAGCTATGCATAGCTAAATAATAAAAACAAAAATAATAATCCATGGTTTTTAATAAAAGTAGAATAAAACATATAAATCAAAAGTCAAACTCCCTTAATCCTTAATCAATTCCAGCATCAAATTGATTTTATCTCATGTGTACTCCATTGTTCACCTCGCCTTAGTCCCAGCAAGCACGTTCTGCTCTCTGTTCCCGTACTCCAAGTTTTTGCTAGATGAATTAATTTCCTCCCTTTTTGTTTTATGCCACGCAAGTCCATAGGATGAAAGTCCCACAAACTTTGAATTCCTCCAATTAATTCCCTCGGTCAAATCACAATCCCAATATATTTAGAGTCCATTTGCCATTAAATTCTCCATCCCCCAACCAATAAGAATACTTACTAATAAAAAAATCCCTCCAAATAATTTGAGAGCCCCATACAAAATTACAAGTAACAACCGTGCCCACTTAATTTGCCACCTCACCAATAGCCATATCATCAAATAATCTCTAAATTGCAAAATAGACATAAAATTCGAATATTGGTGTACGTCCGTTCACAAAGTAAAATACGTGAGAAAACTTGAATAATACACTTAAATCAAATACTCAAATATGCAAATTAGCTCACAAAATAATACAAGATTTCTCACGTATCACTCAACCACATCAACATAGTCATTTGGTGGGTGTATTGGTTCCTCCGCATTTGACTCCATTTCTAAATCATCATCGTCACCATCCACTGGATCAATATTCATTGTAGTACGAATGAAGTTTTGAAGAAGGCAACACGCCAAAATCACTCTATTTTGAGTGACTATGTCGAAAAAGGTTTTACTTCTAAGGACGGCCCATCTCATTTTCAACACTCCAAAGGCCCGTTCAATTACGTTTCTTGCTGTAGCGTGTCTAAGGTTAAATAATTCCCTATCATTTCTAGGTGCTCGAGGACCTTCACCGAATTCATGCAAATGATACCGCACACCCCTAAATGGTGCTAGAAATCACGGACCATTTGTGTACCCACCATCGCAAAGATAGTAATTACATGTGAAGCCAACAAACCGAAATAACTATTCAATAGAGTTTTGAATTCAAAATTATAATTAATGTCTACGAACCCTAGTGAAAGTTATTTAAAGTTCATATCCACTTAAGTAAAGGGTCTCACCCGTAGGAACACGTAACCCACCATCTCGCCGTACCGCGTCCCTTGAAACTCTACTGTCTGCAGCAGACCCTTCCCAACCGGCCAAGATGTAAGGAAAGTTCATATCCACATCACATACGCCTAAGACGTTTATAGAAACTCTACCCTTTCCATTTCGGTACTTCGGGTGCAAATTACTAGAAACGCGTACCGTAACATATGTTCCATCTAATGCTCCCAAGCATCCCTGGATGGCATAATTAAAAAAAAAAAAAGGAGAACAATCAAAAAACATTACATGCGTTATCAAATTTTTTCATTTGTTCATTATTTATTAAATACTAACCTTAAACCATTTCCATCTCCAGTAATTGTTCAAATCCTGAATAGGTTTAGGTTGTACGACGAAAAGCGGGTGTAAGCGTAGTAGAGCTCTAAGTACTACATGAAAAATTTTGCTAATAGTTTGACTGGACCGCTTAAAATCATATTTGACCACTGCGTTTTTCTTATGATTGCTTAAGACACTGAAGAAAATGGCCACTTACTGATCTGCACATTTCGACTACTCTGTAGTTTACCAACATGCTCCAAAAGATAGCATAACCGACCGAAGTAATTTCTGTCCATACGTGGTTGTTGGACACATATTCTGTCACTAATGCATATAAGCTCCTACATATGTTGCAACTGCCTAGGTAGTCGATCTGACATTTTGAAGAAAGCCCGTCCATTTTGCTCTGGAATTCTAAGAAGACGTTTTTTTTGCCTCACAATTTTCATGTACAAAATGGCAATAAAAAACACAATGGTCAATATATTCGTTATATCCTCAACGATCAAAAGAATTTCGACTTCATCCATTTCAATGTCCATGGCTACAAAAATTAGTAAATAAATATGCAGCGTTAAATGATTTTGTATAAAATACCGCATTATATGTATTTCAGTACTAATGGACTCCAATGCAAAAAAACATCAAACTCGTGCAGCAGCAGTATGTGAAGAGATGAGAACACACCAAGGCTTAACGTTCATTTGGGAAAAATCTCATGTCAACATAACACAACAGATGGCTATATATACATATAGTCCATAATCACCTCAATAATATCATAATTTTTACACCCCTATTTCTACTATTTAGAATCACAAACACACCAAAAAAAGACATATAGCCCACATTTAAAGATTAACAAAATACCCATTTCATTACCGTGCTCCGGCAAAAAAGGACTCTAATGTCGAAGGTGCCCTCACTTTTTCTCGCCCTCGTGTTGTACACTTCATCATCTAAGCACAAATTGGGTAAAAAAATTAATAATGAAAAATAAAAAATAACAAAAAAAAAAAAAAAACCAATTAACTAACATATAAATTACGGAAAAAACAAATACAAAATTAACGGAGATATCATGTAATAGTGCACGGGTGATACAGAGGAAACCAATAACTTCACTCGAACAGGCGATTTCACAAGCAGATCTAAATTTGAAGACGCGCGGCCGAGGAACAAAGATCTTCACTGCAATAGAAGGTTAATTAATGTCCACTATTGCCATTATGTAGATGGTAGTGGCATGTTGTATTTTCTCTGTTGACTGAGGGCACTTTAGTCCGATAATTCACTTTTAGGGGCAAATGAGACATTGTCAATTCTTCCACTGTTGGGACTTGTCTGAATCACAACCCCCTAGAGCAGATCTAGCATGATTTCTCTACTGTTCATCGCGGGCCTCATCCAATCTCCCGGTTCGTAATCATGGTAATCAACTGTAGGATTTTGCCCAGATAATCACCCTAATCTTGTCCCGTCTCCCTTAACAAACATGCTCTTACTAAGAGAAGAGATGAAAATGTGGGACAAATTATTAAATAAAGGGCAAGTTGGAGATTAACTGCACCAAATTAGAGATTAATATATATGAAATTTAAGGATTCAAACTGAATCTTGTGAATAATCATCTTCAATTCTCTTGTTGAGAGCAAAATTCTCTCGTTGAGGGGATCTTGTTCAATTTCTATTTACGTGAGTGAGGATACTGTGTTGGGTCATTTCTATGGTTTTTTTTTTGGGTCTTAGGGCGTCTATTGGAGTCCTATCAGATATGGGAGATAGAGTTGGGGGTCGCGACATTAGCGGTGATTTGGGGGAAAATGTCTTAAGGAAGCTGCAGTCATGCTCGTTATCGGTCAAGGAAGCTAGTGAAATTGAGTTGTAGGTGAATGATGTCAAAACCAGCGAAGAAGAATGTGAGCGGATCCTGTTCGGCAAAGTTGTTGGTGATCGTCCGGCGGGCATAACGGGCATTAAGCGTACCATGAGTAGCATCTGGAAGCTGCAACAAGCGATGGAAGTGAAAGAAATGAGCTCTAATTTTTTTCAATTCATTTTCACTTTTCTAGAGGATAAGGTTAAAGTTGCAGCGGGAAATAATTGGCAGTATGAGAACCAATATCTTATCTTAACGAAATGGTTTCCTGGGCTTCATAGCTACCACAAATGTTTTGTTGAGATTAATATTTAGGTACAGATGTTGAATGTCCCTCTTAACTGGATGAGTACTGAAGTGGGTATGCGCATTGGGCGGATATTTAATCGAGTCAAGAATGTGGTCATTTGCAAGGTAGGAGGGAAAATGGGAAGCTTCATCAAAATTCTTGTTACTCTTAATTTGAAAGAGCCAATCCCCAGATGGACGGTAGTCAAACTGGGAGAGAAAAGGGTGTTGGTTGCATTTCGCTATGAGCGGCATGTCAACTTATGTTATTATGGTGGGATGATAGGGCATCTTGATAGGGGGTGTAAGCGCAGATCCGAGGATATAGAAAAGGTACACTAGTTAAATGTAAATTTGGAGAATGGCTCAAAGCCGAGGAAACTTATCATGGAGGGAGGATCTATCAGGCCAGAAGCTCTGAAGGTAAGAGTAACCCAACACAGCAACATTCAAATGAAGACTCTTTTGTGTCTGCTAGTACTACACCCATCAAAATCCAAAAAATTCAGACTGTTGATATTCGGGAGCAGCTAGATCAGGAGAGGGGGTCTGATTTGGAGAGTAACTTAAATCCTCAAGATAACAGGAGGTTAGAACTAATTCCATCTGGAAGAGAAACTGGGAAAATTATCAATGACATAGTGGAGAAGACTATAGAAATTCGTATGGAGGTGGAAACTCATGGCCTGAACACTAATATTGTTTCTGAGGTGGGACCTAGGAGGAAGATAAAGGTAGTTGCAGGAGGTAAGCCAGTGGCTTCCTAGAAGAGGAAACATAGTAATGTAGGCAGGTTACTGAGGATGTCTGAGCAGCCCACAACAAGTTCACCATATATTGAGGTAGCTAAATGGGATAAGACTACTAAATCTCTGAAGAGAAATAGAAAACTGGTGGTATATGATGAGGGATTGCAGTTTCATGAACAGGAGAGTACAGATAAGAAGTTGAAAGCTGATTGTGATAAATCTCAAGTGGAGAAGGCCAGCCTCAAATGGCCCCGAGGTGACTAATGAAAGCCATGGTGTGGAATTGTAGAGGGTTGGGTGGGCCCTCTACAATTTCCCAGATCAAGGACTCTAAAAGAGTCCACCACCCAAATATTAAATATTTATCAGAAACCAAGAAATCTTGGGCTTTTACTAATACTAGAAAGTTGGGGTTTGAGAGTAGATGGTACTTGGAGAAACCTAATGGTACAAGAGGAGGTATGTTGGTGATATGGGATACAAATACAGAGGTTAGGCAGCTGTTGGCTAATGATTTTTGTATGCAAGTGGAAGTCAAAGGGGCAGGAGTTAGAGAGTGGTGCTGGTAGACATGTCCACGGGCCGAACCGGCCCGGACCGGCCCGTAACCGGCAATATAAGGGCCGGTCCGTAGGACCGAACCGCAAGGGTCGCGGTTCAGTCCATGTTCAAAAAAAAAAAATTGGTCCCGGCGGTCCGGTCCGGGCCGGGTCGGGCCACGGGCCGACCGCCAGCAACGGTTTCTATCTATTTTTTTTTAATATTTTTTATATTTGCCGGGTCGGGCCGGGTCAACTGGACCGAACCGACAACCTGTCAGAAGCCGCGCCTGCCCATACCTAGTAGCCGTTGGGTCGACCCGGGCCACGGATCGGGCCAGTCCGGGTACGGGCCCAACGGTCTGAATTTTTTAAAAAAAGAAAAAAATTAATATGGGCCATTAGATCGTTGTGATCCAACGGCCCAGATTTTTGTCCCCACCGATCCGCCTAAGTCTCTAACTCTACTCTCTAAGTTCTAGTGTTCTACTATCTATCTCTTAGTGTTCGGTTTTCATTGCTCGGTTAATCATTTTTAGTTTTGTGTTCGGTTTGTAAAAAAAAAACCGAAAAAAAATACCGCATCTCCTATTTTTTTATATCATCATATTCTATATTAATTTTCTCCACTTTATTTTTTATTCTTTAAATTATAAAATGTCGAGCTCTCGTGGTGGTCGTGGATCGAATTCCGGATAGTAACGTAGAAATATCGGCACCAGCACGTCTTCGTCGAGACCTCCATTGCCGGAATTTGTGAGTCCATCGATATATGTGGATATTCCCAGTGTCGCCGATGGCATTGATGAGGCGACGATCGAGCGCATGTTTGGCTCAATTCATCCTGAGCAACAAGATCAGCAGCAGCCGTATCACGACCATTTCGATGATATATTTGGAGAGTCCCCACCGGAGGTTCAGCAACCGACGCAGCAGCAACAGCCGGACTTGGAGGTCCCGGACTCGGCCTCTGTCTTCGCCCGTGGCAAACCAACATCTGCCATATTCAAACAACATTACACGAAGGTGTCCAATCCGACAAGAGGTGAGAATCACTTTTATGCTGTTTGCAACTACTGCCCGGTGAACGAGAAGAAACAGTACCATTTCAAAAAAGGCGACGGGTACGGATCGTTGAAATGACACTTAGAGAGGAATCATCCGACAAAATTGGGAATTGACAGGGCACAGACGCAACTCCCGAGTAGTAGCGCTGCATCTGCCATGATTGGTACAAGTACGCCATCTTTATTTCAGTACTCACATGAAAATCATCGACGCCATTTAGCTGAATTTGTTTCTGCTTCATCTCCTCCGTTTAGCTTTGGTGATAGTGATTTATATGAATATTTTTCTCAAATGGATTTGAATCCGACTGCCCACCAGGTTTCACGTACTACTCTTACTCGCGATATTCGAAAAATAGTGGCGAAAAAAAAAGTAATTTTGCAAGAAACTTTTAAATCTTTAAATCATAGAGTATCCATTTGTGTTGATATCTGGTCTGATCATTGGCAAAATAATTTCTATTTGGGAATTACTTGTCATTGGATAGATGAAAATTGGAGTTTACAAAAATGTTTAATTGCTTATGTTGCATTTCATGAACGACACCCTGCTTCTATTATTGCTCGTTTAATTTCAAAAACTTTGGATAAATATCAAATAGATAAAAAAAGTGTTTTCCATTTCATGTGATAATGCTACTGCAAATACTGCATCTATACGTGAACTTACCGATATTTGCACTCCAATTTGCGGCGGAAGATTTTTTCATATTCGTTGTATATGTCATGTCTTAAATCTCTGTGTACAAGCTGGTTATCATGCTTTTAAAGATTCGGTCACGCCAATTAGGGATGCTGTTAATTATTTACATAAACGTCCCCATGAAATGAAAGCATGGGGACGATTTTGTAAAGATCAAGGGGTGAAACCTAAAAAATTTCAACCCGACGTTCCTAAACGGTGGAACTCAACATTTAAAATGTTGAGTGACACGGTTCCGTTTATGACACAATTGCAATTTGTTTTTTAACCATTCAAACCGTAAGGACTGTGATGTCCGAGTGTCAACAAGAGATTGGGAGAACTGTAATGCACTTATTCAATTTTTAGAAACATTTCAAAATGCTACTAACATGCTTTCTGGTGTTTATTATCCTACTGCTCAGCTTGTGTTAAGTCAAGCTATAGCCATAATGTGGGCTTTCATGGATCTTTACGACTTGAATTTTAATAAATATGGCTATTTAGTTGAGGAAATGTTAAAGAAATGGTTAATATATTATTATTTCTTTCTTGATACACATTTAGTTGCATGTTTGTGATCCTTCGGTACGTGAAGCTCGCTTGGTAGAGCAGCTTAACATGTACTATAATTATATGTATGAACTCCCAATCCCGACTGATGTCCCGACATACAGTCAAAAACCTAACGTACTGCTGCTCGTTGAGCAAGCAAAAAATTTGTTGTATGACATGTTTAGGGAAACAGCGATCGCACAAGGTGAACCTCCCAGCACATTTGTTCGTGGCGGCGGGGGCAGCAGCAGCGGGTCTTCTTCTTACGGCGGTAGTCAAGTAGGCGCTTCGAACTATAAGGAGTGGTGGGCATCATTACATCCCTACAAGAATGCTGGCGCTGAAAGGGCAAAGGGAACTGGATACTATGAGCTTGATCACTACCTAACGTCGAATTTGATACTTACGATTGCTCGTGAACCAAGTCCGCCACTCAATTTCGATGTCTTGGACTGGTGGTCGAGAATGCAAGGCATATATCCTATTCCTTGCTTGATGGCCCAAGAGATTTTTGTCGTCCCAGCATCTACAGTTGCGGTCGAACAAGCCTTCAGCGAGGGAGGTTATATGCTCGACGCACGACGATTGAGGCTGATGCCCAAAAATCTACAAGCACAAATGTTGTTGATGGATTGGAAAAAGGGCGAACGAAGGATGCAAACGGCTATGTACGTAGATGAAGAAGCAGACGACGACGATGACGCATCGATTTTACGAGTACGACGAGTGGTGGAACCGGAACAGGAGATGACGAGTATGACTATTAGAGACAACCACTCGTGTACAGGTAAGTAAAATCGAAAGAACTACGTGGACTTTGATTCCCAATATAAGGGATACGTAGGCAACTTAATTGACATTTATAAGTTAAAATATCAATTTTTTTCCAAAACAAAAAAAAAGTTCAAGTTATATGATATTTAACTTAATAAATGTCAATTAAGCTCAAGTCCAATATTTTTTTTATATATATCAACTTTAAAATATCTAAACCTAACAAGAATTAATTTTCCTGTAGAAAACATTGTTCAGAAATTGAGGCAATAATATCAATTATTCCAATTATGCCTCGACCACAGTCTCCATTGCTGTATTGTAGCTGTACGAGACAGTGCGACGCAGGTTCTACAAGGGAGACTGTGGCCGTGGCATTATTGGCGTAATTGATGTTATTGTTTTGATCATTATTTGGTCCACTTTTGGAATTTTTTGAGCTGTAAATAAATTTTAAAAAAAAAAAGTACTTTGACTTTTTCACAAGTTAAAATATCAATTAAAATAAGTTAAATTACATCAATAGAAGGATGTTCTATAATGGAGACAATCGCAGTATCTTAACTTAACAAGAATTAATTTGCCTCTAGAAAACATTGTTCAGAAATTCAGGCAATAATATCAATTATTCCAATTTTGCCCCGCCCACAATCTCCATTGCTATATTGTAGACGTATTAGAGAGTGCGACGCCAGTTCCACAACGGAGATTTTGTGCGTGGCATCATTGGTGTAATTGATGCTATTGCTTTGATCATTATTTCTTGAGCTGTAAGTAAATTAACAAAAAGTACTTGGACTTTTTGACACACCACTAATACGTAGGCACCTTAATCCTTAAGTTAAAATATCAATTAAAATAAGTTAAATTACATCAGCAGAAGGATGTTCTATAATGGAGACAATCGCAGTTGGCGTCGTTTACAGGGTTCTTAACGTTTAACAATCTTCCAACACTGCAAGGAAGCTGCAGTCTTTTTCACACACCGCCAAAAATATTGGATTATTGTATCAAATTATTGATACAATAATCTAATAGTATTAGTGTGTGCGGAAAAGACTATAGCTTTCTTGTAGTGTTGGATGATAACCGATGCCAACGGCAATTGTTTCCGTTATAAAACATCTTTCACAAATTTAAAAAATAACATCAATTACATCGATTATGCCACGTCCACATTCTCCCATTGTGGATCCTGCTTCTCACTCTCGTATACGTCTACAATATAGCAGTTAGAGTTCTATGACACAGGCCGACATACAAATTCTTCAATATTTGAAGTTTGTTGAAGTTTGTTTGTGTATACTATCTCTATATTGTTGTATTGTAGGCGTATGAGAGAGTCAGAAACAACATCCACAATGAGAGAATGTGTGCGTGGCATAATCAGTTTAATTGATGTTATTGCTTTCAACTCTAATTGGTAAACTTTTCGAATTTCTTAGAACTGAAATCCACAATGAATGACGACCTTAAAAAACAAATGCCTAATATTGAAACTTAAAAGAACTACGTGGACTTTGATTCCTAATATAAGGGGTACGTAGGCACCTTAATTGACATATGATATACTATACTTATTAAATGTCAATTAAGCTCAAGTCCATTTTTTTTATCAACTTTAAAATATCCTAACGTAACAAGAATTAATTTTTCTTTACAAAACATTGTTCAGAAATTCAAGCAATAATATCAATTACTCCAATTATTCCACGCCCGTAGTCTCCATTGCTGTATTGTAGCCGTATGAGAGAGTGCGACGCCTGTTCTACAAAGGAGATTATGTGCGTGGCATTATTGGCGTAATTGATGTTATTGCTTTGATCATTATTTGGTCAACTTTTAGAATTTCTTGAGCTGTAAGTAAATTAAAAAAAAAAATACTTGGACTTTCATTTCTAATTTAGCAAATACGTAGGCACCCTAAGTTAAAATATCAATTAAAACAAGTTAAATTACATCACCAGAAGAATGTTTTGTAATGGATACAATCGCAGTTAGCATCGTTTACGGGGTTCTTAACGTTTAACAATCTTCCAACACTGCAAGGAAGATGTAATCTTTTTCACACACCACTAAAAATATTGGATTATTGTATCAGATTAAAGTGAAGGGTTGTTGACCGAATGGCTTACCGGTATATTGTTCTGCATTCACATCACTTTACATTGAGTTCATCGTCCCCGAGGATGACTAAGTGCGTGTCATATTAATCTACTTTATGCTATAGCAAGTTTATTAGAGAGTTGAAAATATAATATATAAAGAAGACCATGGGCGTGACATCATTGGTGTCATTTGATGTTTGTTTGTTAATTTGGATATCAACACGGCGCACCACACCGACACGATTCGGCTCTCGGCATCTTCGCCATTGATTTTCCGATCCACCAGATTGTAGAAGTTCAACATCAGATAAAAACAATAACATCAATGACACCAATGATCTCTCGCCCACAGTCTTCTTTATATATTATGTTTTCAACTCTCTAATACACATGCTAGAAGGGTAAATTAGATAAATTTGACACAAACCTGGCCATTGTCGAAATTCTTACTGAATTTTCCAAGAAATGATTGCAAAACAATATACCGGTAAGCTCGCATTCGAGCCATCCACACTTCACGTTAGTTTGATAAAATAGTCCAATAGTTCTAGTGTGTGAAAAAACTGTAGCTTTCTTGTAGTGTTGGATGATTGTTGAACATTTAAGAACCGCGTAACCGATGTTAACGGCAATTGTTTTCGTTATAAAACATCTTTCTCAAATACATATGTTAATTCAACAGTAACTTGAGTTTCTTCAACGTCATCATGCAATCCGACTCCAATACACAGTCTCGAGTAATATATCCGTTCTTTTTGTTAGTAGCCTCAAGCATGTTACTTAATCGATGTTGTCCAAGTTATCATCTTTGGTGAACAAGACGTTGATACTATTACCCCACAGTCCCATAAGGGTACATGCCTTTTCACGCATCACTGGTACTGTTAGATAATGATATCAAACTAATGTATAATGTTGATGACTCAACTGCAACTTTATCATTACATTATTTTGCATTCATTTCCTCGACATTGAGTACGTATTCAAAAGATAACTAAGTCTGTATAAGCGTTCTGTTGTTTGTGTTATTGCAGGCCTAATCTAGCATTGAAAGCATAATATGTAATGGAGAACATTGACCTGATATCATTGTCCTAAATGAAGTTGATGTTTTGAGTTCATCTTCTAAAGTTCAAACATTAACTCAAAAACATTAACAACAAAAGGGAATTGTGATGTCACGTCAATATTCTGTATTATGTATTATGCTTTCAATTCTAAATTTCGCCTGCTATAGCACAAATAATAGAATGTTTATACATACTTAGTTATCTTTTGAATTCTTACTTAACGTCGAGGAAATGAATGCAAAATAATGTAATGATAAAGTTGCAGTTGATTCATCAACATTTAACATTAGTTTGATAGCATTATCCAATAGTACAAGTGATGCGTGAAAAGTTATGTACTCTTATGGAATTGTGGGATAATAGTATCAACATCTTGTACGCCAACGATGATAACTTGGACAGCTTCTGTTAAGTAACATGCTTGAGGCCACTAACAAAAAGAATGGATATATTACTCGAGACTGTGTATTGGAGTCAGATTGCATGATGACGTTGATGAAAATCAAGATATTGTTTAACTAAAATAGTAAAATTGAATTTCCTAAGTCCTACAAAATAACACTATACCGGCGGAACCGCAGATCAATCAAAATCGATAATACATCTCAACATACTTTNAAAAAAAAAAAAACCCCGCGAACTGCCGGAACCTGACCGAACCGGCGGGTCCGGGCTCAGAACCGATCCCGGACCGCCCCTTTTTCCGGTTCGGTACCGGGCCTCGTCCAAGCGGACCGTCGACCCAGCAGGCCGGGCCAGGCCCGGACCCGTTGACTGGCCACGTCTAGGTGCTAGTTGATTTTTGTTTACATGAGTACAGACAGACATGCAAAGGAAAGGCAGTGGGAGTTTTTGGAAAACAGTAAGCAGAACTGGGGTAGATGTTGGGTGATGGCTGGAGACTGGAATGACATATCTTGTAATGAGGAAAAGAGAGGTGGTCTTAGAAGGCTTGAATCCAGCTTCAGAGGATTTAACGCTTTCATTGCAAACATGGGAATGCAGGAAATGGATCAGAAGGGAGCATTTTTCACCTGGGGTAATAATCGAGCTGGTGATGGTCATGTAGAAGAGAGACTTGATAAAGTCTTCATCTCCTATGATTGGATGCTGGCTTTTCCTATGATGGAGGTTATCAAATTCTACAGAACAACCTCAGACTATGATGTGATGCTCTTTGATACAGAAGTGGGGACTGATAGAAGAAAGAAGAGGTTTCATTTTGATAGCTCTTGATGAAGATGGAGGGAGTGACAGATGCAGTTCAGGCTGGATAGCACATTTCTGTAGAAGGGTACCAAATGTACCAAGTTCAACAGAAGATTAAGAGTACTAGAATGGACTGACTATCCTGGCACAAACCCATTAGCAGGAATAGTGAGAAGATTATCAAAACTCTGACTGCTAGGTTGGAGGAGATGAGGTGGAATGGGCAGGAAAGGGACTGGGATGAATGGGGTTCTTTGAAGGCTGAACTTGATTGTGCTCATGAAAAGGAGGAGAATTTCTGGAGACTGAAGTCTAGAGCTTTGTGGATGAAAGAGGGGGATAGAAATACCTGTTTCATTCATGCTTATACTGCTCAAAAGAGGAAGACCAATTTGATTCAGAGGCTTGTCACTAGTACAAGAGCAATTTGTGATTCTCAAGAGACTATTGCATCTCATATGGTGTATTTTTATTCTTCCTTATTTACATCTGAAGGTTCTTCAGGAGGAGAGGAGCTACTGTAGCACATTTCACATTCTATATCTGCAGACACTAATAACATGCTCATCCCACCAGTGCAAGAGATGGAAATTAAAGCAGCACTGATCAAAATGGAATCTGACAAGGCACCAGGGGAGGATGGTATGTCTGCCTCTTTTTTCAAGCATTTTTGGGATATTATCAAAGTTGATGTGTGCAATGCTGTTAAAAGCTTTTTCAGCTTTGGAACATTACTCAAAACTTGGAAGCACACAGTTATTACTTTTATACCAAAATGCTTATATCCTGAATCTTTAAGTAGCTACAGACCTATTTCTCTTATTCTGTACAAAATTGTTGCCAAAGTGCTTGTTGAGAGGCTTAAGTTGTGTTTAAATTCTTGTATTAACCTTGCACAGACAGCTTTTGTCCCTGGGAGGAATCTGTTAGACAATGTTGTTATAGCCCATGAGGTATTCCATTTTTTGCATAGACATAGGTCTGGGTCTCAAAAATTTATGGCAGTAAAGTTGGATATTAAGAAGGCCTATGACAGAGTGGAATGGGACAGCATCAAAAAAATCATGCAGAGAATGGGTTTTCAGGGCACCTTCATTAAATGGATCCTTAGCTGCATTTCTTATCCTACATTCTCTTTTAATCTGAATGGGATGAATTGTGGTTTTGTCAGAGCTTCTAGGGGGATCAGGCAGGGTGATCCCCTTTCTCCGTATTTATTTATACTAGTGTCAGAGGCTTTCTCTTCTATTTACATCATAAAATCAGTGTTGGACAATTCAGGAGTATTAAAATTGATAAAGATGGACCTATTCTCTCACACTTACTATTTGCAAACGATGCTTTGGTGTTCTGCAAGGCAGATGATTCTCATGCTTTGCTTTTATTGAATATCCTGCATAAATATCAGTGCTTTACAGGGCAGAAGGTCAATTTGTAAAAATCATCAATGTTTCTGAGCAAGAATTGTGGGACTGACATGATTAGAAAAATCTGTTCTATTCTGAGGGGTGTGGTGGTGAATTGATCTTCTAAATACCTCGGCCTTCCCTTAGGCATTGGGGCTTCAAAGAAGGATGTTTGTCAGTTTGTGGAGGATTCTGTTAGAATGAGAATTGAAAGTTGGAATAATAACCTTTTGTCCACGGCTGGTAAGGAGATTCTGATCAAGTCTGTTTTGCGGGCTCTTCCTGTATTTGTCATGTCATGTTTTATGCTTCCTGTGGGTTTGTGTAAGACCGTTGTTGTTTAGTGGCTAAATTCTTGTGGAGTAAAAGGGGCTCTCAAGATACCTGTTTGCATTGGAAATCCTGGGACAAAATGGCTACTCCTAAGCATGATGGTGGACTTGGTTTCTTGGATATCAGACTCTTGAATAGAGCACTCATCCTCAAGCAATTGTGGAGACTCATTGATCAGCCTGGGCTACTGGTTAGTCAAGTACTTAGAGGTAAGTATTTTTCTACTTGCTCTATTTTTTATTGGACTCAAACCAGTGGTGATTCATGGTTGTGGAAATCCTGGGCTGCTTTACTTCATATTCTTAAAGATTAGATGAATATCATTATTAAGAATGGTGTTGTCAGTAAATTGAATGATCAAAATTGGGTGTCTGGGTTGGTTGGAGGGAAACCTGAATTTAGAATCTATATTGATGACCATTTGTTCTGGGTTAAGGACCTCTTGATAGCAGGAGGGTGTAATTGGGATACCAATCTGGTAAAAGCCCTTTTTGTAGTTGAGGATGCAGAGAAAATATTGCAACTTCAGACTTTGAATCCCAGGGCAGCTGATTTGTGGCATTGCTCTTTTGTGGCCAAAAAGAATTTCTTGGTTAAAAAAGCTTATACATTGCTGATTGCTGGGAAACTAAGTACAATGGCTGAGAGTAGTACAATGGCTGAGGGGAATAGAAAAGCTAGATCAAGGTGCTGGAACCTCAAAGTTTTGGGTAAGGTGAAACACTTCATTTGGAAGTGTTTTCTTAATATTCTGCCTGTCAACCTCAATCTGGTATCCAGAGGCCTTGACATTGATCCTTTGTGCAAAGTATGTAGGGAAGCTGTTGAATCTCAAGAGCATGTTTTGTTTCAGTGCCCCAGGGCTGTTAAAGTTTGGCAGGTTTCACCTGTGCAGTGGAATAGAGTTCACCAATAGCAACTTACTTTCAAACAGTGGTGGTGGTGGATCAGCAGTATGGACTTCAAAGATACATCAGAAGAGAGAATCCAACTATCCACTTGCATATTATGGTGGCTCTGGAAAGCAAGGAACATTTGGGTCTTTGATGGCCACATGCAACCAGAGAGATGGATCATTAAGGCGGCTTTGAGGGACTGGATGGATTTTGATAGTACCAACTCTTGATCATAAATGGCAAGGACTGAAGTTGAGCTAGGCTGGTTGGCAGTGGTTCTACATTTAGTTTTCTTAGTTTATGTTCATTAGCTAGGTCTGATGCTTGTGTATGTGTTGATTGGTATTGTGCTTTCCAATTGTACGTTGGGGTGTCTTGTTTTATGTATGTTTGATTTGGTTATTTGTCTATTTGGCTCGGCTAGGCTGCAGTTGTATTTGCATGGCCTCTCAGTTACCCAGGCAGGATTTGATCCTATGTACATTACCATTTTATGGTTTTTTATGAATAGAGCATCTTATGTCGTTGAAAAAAAAAAATTGAATCTTGTCTCATTGAAAAAATAAACTCGTAAAGATAAAAATAAAGTTGGATTGAGTTGTAACTTGTAAAAGGGAATAATTTAATTTTTGGTTAGGAACTCAAAAGACCTAGATTTTTTTTTTTTTAATTTGTTTGACTGTTATCAATATCAAATGTTTGATTCATAATATCTACTTTGTTTGGAAATTTATAGTATAAGCTTTTCAATTACGTCTCCCCGATCAAAAATAACTTGTTCATTAAAAAAAATCATACATAAGTATCGTCCACCTTCTGCATCAATCAATTACCGATGAATCAATTATTAGAAATCAAAATATCACCGACGAATTAATTATTACAAATCAAAATATCGTACTCATTTTCTTCATTTCATAATTTAAATAAAAGTCTTAAAGTAATTTCAAGTTCAATTCAATTTCAACCAGTTATAAACATTTTGAATCATCTTGGAGTTTCAAATTTCAAGAAGCAAATTGACAATTTCATGTAGTCTGAAAAACTACTTTTCTAACTTTAAATGATTGCACTTCCTGTTTCAAGCAATGATGGACCAAGCTCAACTCCCTGAAGAAGAGTATTACTGCAGACAACAGAATCCAGCTTACTATCTAGTATCTACATACTTTGGTGGATATGGAAGGCCCAAAATCATTGGGTGTTTCAAAAATACTGGCTCTCAGAATTCACCATAGTGCAGACAGCTTCATCAGCTTCGCTTGAATATATCAATATGTAACCTCTGTTCTGGGATGTTGCTATGTAGCTTTCCTTTTGATGGTGTTGTAGTCTGTTAGTATCTTGTTTTTATCTTTGACTTTGTAGTGGTAAACCTGCTAGGTCCCCTGGTTCAGTGACAGATTTATCATTTGCTAGATGCTATTCTTAGGATTAGCACATCCATTATAAGTATCTACCTTGGTCTTCATAGCCTCAGACTATAGCGAGAATAGATTATTGGAATGGCTTTGTTTCCGATATTTCTCAAGCCGCCAATATTGGTGATCCTTATATTCTACTATTTAGTAAGCAGCATTGTAAATATTGTACATACATTTATGTGCTATAAAATCTATAGTTGTGAAAAAAAAAAAAAAAAAACTAAGACTANAAAAAAATGCTAAGACTAATGAAACGTTTGAAAATCAAATTACCATTTGCGTCGTAGAAGAAATCCCATAAAACAAACATGTGCCATAATAATTTCTAACTCTATTGATAGATCAAATACGCAGCAAACATTTCATTTTGAATTGGATATATTCACATCCATACTTCTGCTAGAAAAAATCCTTAATACACTCGAAAAATCAACTATTAATCAATCTACATACATGAGAAAATGAAGTTTAATGTTTCACCAAACACCACGATACCAGTACACATCCATATCACAGTAAGGGTACCACCTGAGAGGGCTACAGTATTACACCATTACTATAAACATTTAGGGTTATAGATGGATAACTACTAAACAGTTAAATAACTACTAAACGCCCAAAATTAAGTAAGGCTAAAAATCTCAGGACTGGTGCCAACAGTTGTGTCCAAAGGTAGAGCACTACTTACTCCGTACGAGAATCACCGGCGATAACGATAGCGTTTGAAGTTGAAGTAGACATGTAATATCCCACGCTCAAATGTACATTTAAATCCCTTTTTGTGCGAGTACTCCCATTCTTTATTGACAATGCGGAAAGCCTGTGCACATAATATATAAGAATGAGTACATCTACCGGGTGTTTTTGTTCTTCTTTTATTCAATTTTTTTTTTTTTTACATCAATATCTTTCTCTTAAAATTACACGGAGACCACTGAAGGTATATCATAAACAACCCCCTTGAAGTTTGTATTTTACCCGACGCGGACGTAATTTGTAATAATATATACAGGGGTCAACGAAGTATATGCAAATTTAAAAGAATTAATTATCTTCTCTTGAATTGTATGTATGCCCATGAGGTAGTTTCTTATGTAACTGCAGGAAAATAAATAGAGCAGAGATAACTTACGATGTCCTCATACGGGGGCCCGGCGTGGAATCTAATTATGCAAGTCTCTGAACTATCCCCATCCTTCTCAATGGTGTAAATAGGAGCTTTGGACTTGTCAACCAAATCTGGGTAGAAAATGTTGAACTTGTATCCCTGAACGATTTTGGGAGGTGGATTGTCGTGATCATAATGCGTTTGGTTGTACTTGTTCCACTCATAGCCCGTGTGGACACGGTTGAAATACTTGGGCTTTCTTGGCCGATATTTATCATGCCACCAATATACCTGTTTAATCAGCACGGTTCAGAGTATAAACTCCCACATTTCTAGATACTAGTAAAAGAATAAATTCACTCAAATTAACTCAAAGTGAGTTTTTTTTAGTTAACTAGGGTTAATTTAGAAAAAGTGGTATAGTTAGTTGTTAGTAGGAAATTGAGTTTATATTATAATAATAGTTAAAATAGAATAATTAAAGTTGATTTGATCTAAAAATAGGAGAGATGATATGAAGTGATGGTTAGTTAAAATTATATGAGTGAATGAATAGTGAATTAAAATTGATATGATGTGTAAAAATTATTGGTTTGTCCATTGCAAATGGAGCTGGACGTTGACAATTCTCCTGGCATAGTGCTAATAATGGACTAGATCAAAATGGCTCAATTAAATTCTAGTGCTTCTTCTATTAGTGAAGTCTTCTATTAGTGAAGTTTCTAGAAAAAAAAAATATATCAAACGGCGCAATGCACCTTAGGTCGCTACGGAAACAGTCTCCTTGTATAATTACAAGGGTAAGGTTTGCGTACAACTGACCCCCTAGACCCCAACCTGTTGGGAATATACTGAGTATGTTGTTGTTGTTGTTGTGTAAATGATTGGTTGTATTATTTAATGATTGGTTGGTTATTATTCAATTATATTGATAATAATGAAGATAGTGGGGTTGAAGTTAAAATTGAGTTAGATTTTGAGTATGAATTAATTTAATTGAGTAATTTCTTTTACAAACATTGCCTAAATAGTTCAGTAGGATGAATAGCACGGTTCACAGCAGGTACCTGGGAATCGAGATTAATTTCATCGTTTGTACCAAACACAACATCACCTTCCTCCATGGCTCCCATGGATTTCATAGCACTTTTCTCAAAGTTATCTTCAGGATGAGCCGTCGGCCTCAACGAAAGTTCTTGAATTCGTCTCTCTTCTAATACAGCATTTCGTCTCCTCTCCTGCGCACAGACAGAATACACGTGAATCAGCTTATTTGTCAAAGAACTAAATCTAGTACATTTTTTATATTGATAATAATACTTTGACCATATGAAATAGAAATGATGAGAATATTCTCTAACCAAAAAATTAAAAGGTTGTTCAGCTGAAAAGAAAAGGGAATGTATATAAAGGAAGTTATGAGAAATGATGGAGCTCCAGAATCTCTCAGATTTGCAAAAACCTCTGCAGTGAATTAGTACAAGAATGTGCAAAGATCAAACTTATGTTACTGAGCAACGAATATAAGGGGGTCATGTCTCCACAATGAACTTTTCAACAAATCCCTTTCTTGGATTGGGAATTTATAAAACCAATCGATACCAGAGCAATAGCTAACAAGTATAGAATTCTGAGACAGATTGGAAAGAATATGTTGGGGCACCAAAACTTCACATCACTGTGAAAACTTGGATCAGTAATAATTCTAGTTGATGAAATTACAGAAAAAACACCTCCAACATTGTTAAACTAGCACAAAATGATCTTAATACATTTATCCTATACTCTGGATTATTTTCTAAGCATATAGTTAGGAAAGACTGAAATACTGGTTTGCACAGAACTATGTGAGTGTCACCAAAGACAAAATTGCCTTAATTGATGCGTCCCCGTCTTATTCATTGATTAGCAAAACTGTCTAATATTATCACAATCCGTTATAACAATCCAAATAATGAAGCATAATGAGCATGCATTATGAGAAAAAGGACAAAGAAAGCATAGATGTTTCATAAAGGAACATGCATGAAAGACTGACCAAATGCACCAAATCGTCCAAGCATGAGTCACGAATGGATGCAGTGAAGGAAAAAATTGAATAACAAACCCACTACTTTCCAGAAATTCATCACTGCTCGTCAAGATGAATATTGACAAGTGAATAGTGAAGCTCTAGCTTCAACTTACCAAAATAGCCTTATCCTCTTCAGGGTCAATTGCATTTTCTTCATTTTCATCACCATGCAGCTGCAGTGGAGAGTATGATCCAACTAATTCTTCTTCATCAGAGACCTCTGCTTCCATTAAAGGCATTGGAGAAATCGACCCTACATACTCTAGGAGTATCAGTAAACTATTTAATGTCCACAAATCTTTGGAAGGCAAATATCACAAGAATTCAAAATAGTACATACCCTCTATTTCTTGATCGGAATCCTTCTCATCAAGTTCTACTGTCAATTCATCCTTGTTATTTTCACCTTCAGATTGTGTAGTCTCTAAACGCTCCAAACGCGTCCGAAGCATTTTGGCATGGATTTCTTTCAAACAAGCCTGCATTTACATATGTAGGATGTCAAAAAAACCACAGCACCAAAGCACTTTCAAACATAACAGAAGAGAATGTGAAAATTACCTTTGCTTTGTATATGTGGAGGCGTTTGAGGATTGCCTCCCAGTATTCGACAACCTTGGCAGTCCCAGATCGCATTTGCGATTCAATCTGGGATTGCAGGGCTTCTAGTTCACCAAAAGTTTTTCCTTGTAAAAGATTTCTAACATCTGCTTCAACGCTTGAATGCAAACCTCTTTCCTGACCAATCATCTCTGGAGGTAATTGCTCCCCGCGCACCCTGGCACGTTCTGATGCATCTTTTTTCCTAGCTTCAGCTAGTTCCCATTCAGAAACTACTAGAAGGGCCTTCCATTCATATAAATGAAGTTAAACGGAAATCCCAAAGTATTCAAATGTGATTAAAACTATGATTTAGCAGCAGACAAGTATCAAGTGGGAAATAAAAACAACAAAACAGACCATCATGATCAACAACATAAATCATCTGGAATGAGGGCTCAACCCTCCCAATTCATTATTTAATTACCAAAAGTGGCAATTGCTAAATTTTAACAAATATATCAACACACCAGAAAGTATACCATAAGCTTATCCCTCAAGAATTAAGTATTAGCCAAAGAACCTGCATATAAGCTCCCAAATCTAATTTTCTTTGAACCAGTAGTCCACAGTCAATCATTTGGCATCACCAAAACATGTCAAAAAGGTATCCATGTTGAAACTTGTGGATAATACTTGAGAATACACTATTACTAAGCAAATCAAGAACTCCAAGCAAATCAAAATAATTCAGCAACAGCTAGTAAGATGCAAACCAAAAAAACCAACATACAATAGAAGGCACTCTATCCTCAAAATACAAGTGCAATTACAAGAAACAGAAAAGAAAGCTGTAATACCTCCCAATATTTTATGTGTGTAGGAGTAGCCCTGTCTAGATCAAGGTGCAACTTTATGTCATCATGAAGCTCTTCCATTTCTTTTACAGTCAACCCCTAAATAAAGAAATCTCAGTCGAACCCATAATCACAAAACTCATTTTTCCTTAAAAAATGTAAATAAAAACTTGCAAAAATAATATAATTAGTTTAAGCATTATCTGAATTAATAATGATTGAGAACAAATAATGGGGGTAAAAAAGAGCATACCTTAAACACCATGTACGGTTCGTTTATCTCTACTTCAAAATCATCTGAAGGATCTAGATGTTTAGTGAGTATATCAATCGGTTTAGTACGACCTTCGCGTAACCGGATCTCTGACCTAACTTTGCTTTGGTCAAAATGAAACTGTATATTAAACATATTACATGTCAGTAATGAGTTAATTTTGGCAAATCACAAAGTGGGAATCCAATAAAGACATCACACTGCACAGGAAACAATAGCCGTAAGTTGCTACATTTCATGCATTTACCTCTTCCTCTTTCTTCTCCCAGTCTTGGAACTCAGCTCGGGCACGATCTCTTGCCAAAAGTGCCTACAGAATAAAGTTCATTACCATTCAAAATATGGAAGATTCAAGATCAACAAGGACAATAAAATAGAACAAACAAAATAAGCCAATTGAGCCTTCAACATCAAACAAAAAAAATACCCCCTTCTCCAAGTAAAGAATAATCCTACCATTTCTTCCTCACGTTGTGCTTTCTCAATAGCTCGCTCCTCTCTTCTCTTTTTAACCTTCTCGATTTCAGCCTGTGCAAAAAAGAATGTAAGTTACTATTATCCACCAGGTGGAAGAACAAGTGAAAATGCAACGATCACAAGTGCAACAAACTGTTGGTGATAGTGCCCATAAAGCAACTGGTTGTGTACAACAATTATATAATACGCAGGTGTTAATTGATAACTTTATACTTAAAAAATTAAAAATATAAATTTTAATTCTTAAATACTTTTTAAAAACTATATTATTATTTTCTACGAAAAAATGACACCCATCAATCTTAAGACTCATTCATAAAGGTATATTTAACTATTTTATTATTATATATGTGAAATAAGGAGGTCAAATCGAACATTATCAAAATATGATTAATTTGATATATTACATATGAAAAATTAATAATAAATAAAAAAGTTGTTAAGATTTTAAAATACATTTATAATTTAAGTTAGTCAAGTGTTTCATAATTTTAAAAGTCCTTGAATTCGGGGATAAAAGTGTGGACCTAGATGGGCATATACCAAGGCACCACAAAAAGTTGTCTATGAAAATGTGCAATTATATACAGGGAAGGATTATGAATTACTTTTTATTATAAATAAAAGAGACATATTTGAATATTTATGCTTATTCTATGCATTTTATGAATAGTGCGCAGTCTCTACTTTATTTAATGTAGCCATAATATTAGTATATATGAGTGTTACATACAAGAGTATCGGAGTTATGGATAATAAGCCTAAATAAAGTCCGTGATGAAATTAATAAAGTATGGGATCTTCAATTAAAACATAATAATGAGGCCTATAAGACATCGTGTATGAGACAATATTATCATATCGAGAAATCCAAGTAGGAGCATTTATACAAGACTTGATCATATAGGACTTGGACCGATTCAATTCAAAATTTTCGCAGATTCCTTTCATTAGATGAAAAATCAAATTAAATCACCATATGATCATGTATAAATAATCTTAACATTAAGCAATTATAGACTAATGCATATTTTCTTTGTGATTCTTAATATGGTTGTTTAGGCTTGTCCTACGACATTCCCAACACTTGCAATTTAGATCACAATTGCAATGTAATTCATAAATATGGAATCTATTACTTCCTACTTACAAGTAGATAGTTAATTCTCTCATTAGTTAATTTAGTTAATTTTGAAACTGTGTGATTTGAGATCTCTAATTTATAACCTTGAATTATAAATGACCTGCTCACTAGTGAATTAAAAGATATAATGGAAGAGATTTAAAAGTATTACCTAGCTTCAATTACGAATAATCTATTGAAGATTATCTATTTGTAATAACTATATCAATCGATTGCTTTAGTTTTGATAAGTTAATTGTTTATAACTTCCATTGTCCTCGGTTTACCTTCCTATGTGATTAGATTCCATGAATATCAGTATCATACAATTTTGGTTGTAGTAAGAATTAAATAAATATGACATTTATTACATTTATGTATTTATTAATTTGTAATTAAATACTAGCCAGATAATTATTCCAAGTCCAATAGAAGTTTAATAAGGTACTGACTATGAGTAGGAAATCTAATTGAAAAAAGCTTATAGAAAGAATCACCATCTCATTAGATAAGACTCTCGGCCACCCCTCAAAGTTAAACTGATAAACTATTCTATACATTGGAAAACCAAGATTATATCTCATAAAATAAATTATCCAACATTGAAAATTGTGTGTATCGATTCAGCCTGAAAAGAAATTAGTATTTGATATTCATTATTTGGTGATCAAATTTTATTACTTAGTTTAATACCTATCCCATTCAATTAACTTAATTCTACGATCGCATGCATTGAACTTTAGATATGCCCAAACATAGCCATTAAATGGGAATATCGGATATGAAGATCATGGTGTCTATTTGAGGTTGCAAACAGCGATGAACAAACGGATTAACGAATAAGGAGGTGAGCAATCAACGGTCAGGCCAACGAAAATAAAACAATTAAAGATATTTTTCCTTTGCTTTATATATAAATTTAATATCATATAGTATGTTCTTGTATCATAATTGAGCCTTTTGAAATCCCACACTTCCACCTTTATTCGATTCGATTGATTAGCTAGGATCTTATTCGACCCGAATATGATTTTGGACTCATATATTTTCCTTCACAGACCAGTATCAAATACTAGATACAGAAAACTAAAACTAGAAGATAATGCCTATTGGCACTCCTACAGTTATGAACATGTTAAATAATGTAAGCAATTCCTAAGGCTCGGCTGCATAATGATAATTATCTACCACCACTTCAACATTGCAGCAAAAGTTAACAGAATTCTACCAAATTGTCCTATATTTCTTTCCACCAAAGTCAAGTATACCAGGTCCGTAACTGAAATGAAATGAACAAAGCTCTAACATACAGCCAAAGTCAAGTATACCAGGTTCTAATTGAAATGAAATGAACAAAGCTCTTACATACAGCTGCAAGGCTTGAACAAATATATACAACGTACCATTCGTTCTCTCTGCCGCTTCTTCTCTGCTTTCACGGAGAACTCGTCAAGAGGTACGCCTTGTGAAACGTCACGCTCAATTTTCTTCCTCCAAACAAATCTGACATTTTCAAAAAGTTGAATTCATCAGCAACGTTGACAACTAAATTGCATTTTCCAATAGTCTATCAAATACAGACAAGACATGCATATTCCTACTTAGAGGATTATACAAAATTCACACTTCTTTAAGACAGATACCATGATGTTGTTAAACAGCAAGTTAATCGGGTATCAGAAGTACAAATGCGACTCACTGAACATGAAGACATGCTGCCTTGTTTAAACAATATCCACAAGAGTTAAAAAAAATAACAGATGTTCGGAAGCCACTAAGAGGGAGTTATCGCTACTAACTTTTCATTGAGATTAGAATCTCCAAAGGGATTCGAATCATTGGAATATCCCGAGACAGTCTGCGCCTTCAATTTCTTAGCCGCTTTCAACGCCTGCCATCACATTGGGTAGAGGCATAAGCATACGAGAAGTAAACAAAAGAATGCCCCCACACAGACATAATCGAAACTAACTTAGGGCAAAAGCACGAACCTTTTTCTGGGCCTTCTTAGCCATGTACTCGGCAATTTCTTCATCCGTTATCCTTCTACTACTCCTGCGCTTGGATGGCCCATCTGAATCGCTTTCCTGATCCCGGCGACGGCTACGGCTACGGCGCTTGTAATCGGAAGCGGATTCCGGCGAAGAATCATCAGAGGAGTGGTGTCGCGGGCGTTTACTAGAAGACGGCATCTTATGAACCAAATATTTATCGCCTCGGCCACTGGCCCTTGAAGGGACGACAATGGAAAAGGATTGAGAATTTGGGGTTTGCAGCAAAACGAGGGCTCAGATTGGTTCAAAAATCAAAATAGAAAAGAGGGAACGAAGTACGAACAAAAAGGAAATAAGAAAAGGAAGAGGAAGTGAAAATTACCATTTTATTTCCCATACAATGACACAAGGAGCAGATCAATATACAAATGGGATTAATAAATGTCTGGGGCAACACACTAATTGAACGGTTATGAATCGCTTCCTCTAGCCCACATTTCTTTGTGTACGTCCTCACTGAATCGTCAAGTCGGATCCCCGATGTCGTCGGAATCGCAAAGTCGGGTCGCACGTTGCTGTTGCGTGCATTCGTCGGGTATTGCGGTTGTTTGCAATCGCGCTAGGCGTTGGACAACGTGTGGTTGCAGCGTGTTGATGTCAACGAGGGTCGGAGGCTCAAGAACGCCTATAGCCGGGCATATCGTGTGTGCAAAAGGGAGGCTCGTGCAGCGGCCGAGGCTCGCAGGAACAAGCGAAAGACAGGCGAGGTGTGCGTTGGCGACCCATGTGCGAGCATCGCGTGCGCTGCATGCAACGTGGGCGACACGGACGCTGGGAAGCAGAGCAGGGCGCAAACGAACGTGGGGGCATAGACACGTGCAAGGACAACCCGGGGTTTTTGTGCACGGGCGAGAAAGCGAGTCACGAGATGGGACGCACCGGGCAGCGGACGGACCCGGAGCGGCTCGAGAGACCCTCGCTAGGCGCAGTCAGCATGCCTTGAGGGCCAAGTCGACCAATCTTCTAGAATGAGGATCTTCTAGAATATCTTTACAATTTTAATTGATGTCTTAGATAATATTTCTAGTTTGTTTAGATGTTTGGTTTAATTGGCATGTACATAATTATTTGTTTTCCTTAGGATTGGTATTTTTATTCTTCATAGGCCTAGTCTTTCTTTCTCTTTAGATAAGTCTATGTAATCATCTTTTTTAATCAAAGTAATAAGAAATCAAAACGCTCGTCTTGAATACAAAGCTTTCGTGTTAAAATTAGGTTGATAGTGTGGTTTTATCACATACACTCGTGTAGAAACAAGATCGTTACCGCAGTTTCTTCACAAAATACATCTATAATACACGAACTTCATCATTGGTACTTTTATTGAGAGAGTCTATGACCGCGCGTCGCGACGCGGCAAATTTGAATTTATAAGTTTTCCTCAACTAACCTCTACTAACTAGTAGTAGCAGCGAGTAAGGGTCGATCCCACGAGGAGTAGGAACTAAGTTGTGAGATTCTCTTATTAATCGAATTGAAACTAAGAAAGCACTAAAAGGAGGGGATTGGTTTTATAAGAATAAAAATAGCAAAATAAAACAAAAATCCAATAAAGAAAGAGAAATTCAGTTTTCGGTTCAGTTATCACCCAATCTAAATCTAACGCTAATTAATTTCGACGTTTTCTTTAAATCGCTAACGAATTACCAACCCTAGTTCACAACAAGCTCTGCTAACCGAATTTTCCCTTACCAATTATTTAATCGAAATAAGCTCTTCGACTAAACCTAACTAGTGGACAACCTAGAATAAGCTCTCTAGATTTAATTCACTAGCAGCATTAATTTCTAAAAAATAGATTAGTCTAAGCAACGGTCGCAAAAGCTCAGACCATTTAACTTATGTTCATTCTACCCTAGAGATGCACGACCCCTAGTTTACAACTAACGAAACGAGAACAATAACAATTACGGATTAAAGCCTCGAATCTAGCAATTAAACTATGAATATTCAACCTAGCTGGCCAAACTAAATCAAACACCATAATTTATAAACATTATACACAGATAACATGAATCAACTCATCAACAAAATAAATACGTCGTCAAGATTAATCCACGATAAATAAAGATCCTTCAATTCATAGACAAATCGAAGTTAGGGTCCAACATCTCCTAGAACTGGATAAAAATATAACCTAACATGCTAATAAAAATAAATACTAAATAAAAGATAAATGAGAGAAGATAAAAATATCTCCCTCGTATGCGGGCGCGGCTTCCCTCCGCGTGTGTAGCCTTCTCTCCTTCAGTCCGTGCGCGTGCTCTCGCTGCTCTATTTCTTTTCTCCTCTGCTCGCCAGTCTCCTCCGCCAGAAAAAATAACTCACGCCTTCCTCCCGATTTGTACTGGTATACCCATTCAAATCTCATAAGACTAGTCTTCACAATATAATCCCAAGCCTCCTATCACGTGAGCGTTTCAAGTCTCCCACTTAGTCTTCCAATTGTGGATCCCACCATGCCTTCTCATCCATTAAATTCCAAACATAAGTCTCCTTTAATAAATCCTAAGTGGGCCTAATTAGGTGTCCAAGTATTATGGCCCAATAGGTCGTGGTCTTTAATTTTCACTTCGCTTGGGCCTTAATTAATTCGGTATTCGAGCACTCCGATGAATGCTACTTGAACTCCTATCAACAACTTCGTCATTCACAAAGAAATACTCTAACATGCTGAAAATAAACAATAAAGTATCAATGTATATGAATCCATCCAAATAATAAATAAGTCGAAAAATATAAACGTGGAATAAATTAAGTGTATAAGAATACACTATTAAATATATAAAATATGCACATTTTTTGACGTATCAAATCTCCCCAAACTTAAATCGTTTCTTGTCCCCAAGCAACTTAAAACTAAGAGCACAAAGATGAATATAATCAAGTATGTGGAATATTACTCAGGGCCTCACAAATTCTCACATAACTACATAGCTCAAACAACTTGAATCAATTAATTCGGACTCAAAATGAAATCATTTTAAGAACGCAAAAAATCAAGCATCAATTCAAGTGACCATCATAGTCCGTCAATCTCTATAACGAATGTATTGATCAATGCAACTCATGACACCCCTCTCTTTGCTAATTAGTCTAGTTCCTATTTGTTTCGAGCCAATATCTGAATGTCTTGTTCTCCTATTTTTCTTCTTTTTTTTCTTTTTTTTTTTTGTGAAGTAGGGAATGGCAGCTCCGTCACAGCCAGTGGATTTTAGCCTTTCGTGATTGTCTAAACTGCAAGAATTATTGGATTTGTACACTTGGCCCCCACGGATTGGCAACTGTTGCAGTATTTTATTTGCCAAAGTCTTGTCAACTCCACCAATTATTCACCAACCTCAAACCTCAATATTCGTTATTTTCGACCAAAGTCTTGTCAACTCCACCAATTATTCACCAACCTCAAACCTCAATATTCGTTATTTTCGACTACGAGACATCAAACACTGACTTTCAACATCAAGTCACTAAACACAGCCAACATTGATCAAGATAATCATAAGCACATCTCAACAACACAATTCGAGTCAAAATCAACTCAACATAAATAAATCACAAAAATATTAACTCTCATGCTCTTGATCCCAAAATAAAAACACCTTAAGATATTTAATCAAATATAATCAACTCAAGCCATTTAAACTAGTACAAAATAATCAAATAGACCTTCATATCATCATCGCAAAATTCCACATACAAGTAACATATACTCAGACAAATCAAGATAATATATAATGTAGAACATAACTCAACAACTCACAAAATATATATCACTCTAATGGGTCTCCCCAAACTTAGAGTTTGCACATAAGCGAACAAAATAGAAAGTAAAAGGAAAGAGTTCATCTTATCAAGAGAAGAAGTCACGTCACACACCATTGGGTTGCCTCCCAACAAGCGCCGTTTTTTTATCGTCGTTGGCTCGACTTATTCTCCGTTCTCATCGAGCGGACCATGGCAGTTTCATAGGTGGCCTCAAAAGAGGCATAAACCTTGCAACGCCATTCTTATTAAGGATCCCCTCGTTCGGTGTCGGGTGCTTGACCGGATCTTTTCTTCTTGGCGGTAGATCGTGATGACAAAAGACTAGCCCGGGATCATGGATAAAAGAGAAAATCTCACGCACTTCAAGGATGTAAGGCTCTTGATTTTCAACATGCTCAGTTGCTGGTTGTTTGAACTCAGATAGAAAATATTGATTTTCAGTCATTCTCGGGGTAATTATCGGAGCTTTTACGTCATTTTCACCTTCGAGTGGGCTATTATCGGGGGCCCCGATAGCAGTAGAACATGCTTCCAGGCTGTTATCAGGGGGGCAATAGAAGCGGAAATTTGCACCTCATCGCCTTCTTCTTCATTCTCTTCGTCGCTCGGATCATCATTCAGCTCAAAAATATGACTTTCCAGCACCTCGGACTCCATCTTGCTGCCCAGCCGAAGGTCTCCCACATCACTTTGGCTCGGTTCGGCTTGAGATAGTAGCCGACTCTTGGCTCGGGCATCCAATTCGCTCGACATCATCAATCTTTTTGCTACCAGCCATCAAAGAATATTGACACTCCTCAAATAACTTCACCAATGATGGACTAGCCTCTTCTTTAAGTGAAGGTTCTGAAAAATATTGTGAGCCTCCATATTGGAATTGAGGGTCATCGTGCTCATAAGTAGGCTCACACGATCGAGAGTATTGTGGATTTTCATAGAATAAATTTCAACGATTGCCCCAACCGTAATGGTCCCTATCGAAATTTGAGTACGCCCATTTGTCTTGTCAATACCAATTTCTCTCGGTAGCTTTATGTGCACCATACCTCTCGAACAAAAACGGACAATCATCGGTGACGTGTCTTGTGGTATTACATAAACGACATGGTCTCCTTAGAACTTGACGAACCTTTCAATGGCTCCTTGGATCATAGCTGACATCCTAGCCTCACGATATTGGTCTCTTATTTTCCTCCTTCTCATTTCATAATACGAATCGTAAGTGTAAGCACAATCTGGGCTCCAATACGCATCCATATCGAACAGATACCACCTACAAAAGAAAAATAAAATGAAAGGGGGATTAAAAGAGTAAAATAAAAATAAAATAAAATAAAGTAAAAAATAATCTAATTATCTAATTCAATTAATATCACAACTCAATTTCGCCCTTCCCCGGCAACGACTCCAAAATTTGACCGCGCGTTGCGACGCGACAAATTGGAGTAGCGGCGAGTAAGGGTCGATCCCACGAGGAGTAGGAACTATGTTGTGAGACTCTCATATTAATCGAATTGAAACTAAGAAAGCAGTAAA
Source organism: Striga asiatica (assembly GCA_008636005.1). Taxonomy (NCBI): domain Eukaryota; kingdom Viridiplantae; phylum Streptophyta; class Magnoliopsida; order Lamiales; family Orobanchaceae; genus Striga; species Striga asiatica. The sequence goes on from BKCP01006206.1 coordinate 338,836, forward strand.
AGGAGGGGATAGGTTTTATAAGAATAAAAATAAAAAAATAAAATAAAAATCAAATAAAATAAGAGAATTTCAGTTTTTGGTTCAGTTATCACCTAATCTAAATCTACCGCTAATTAATTTCGACGTCTTCTTTAAATCGCTAACGAATTACCAACCCTAGCTAACAACAAGCTCTGTTACCTAACTAGTGGACAACCTAGAATAAACTCTCTAGATTTAATTCACTAACATTATTAATTTCTAGAAAAATAGATTAGTCTAAGCAACGGTCGCAAAAGCTCGGACCATTTAACTTATGTTCATGCTACCCTAGAAATGCACGACCCCTAGTTTACTATTAACAAAACGAGAACAATAACAATTATGGATTAAGGCCTCGAATCTAGTAATTAAACTTTGTATATTCAACCTAGCTGGCCAAATTAAATCAAACACCATAATTTAACATGAATCAACTCATCAACAAAATAAATACGTCGTCCAGATTAATCCACGATAAATAAAGATCCTTCAATTCACAGAAAAATCGAAGTTAGGGTCAAACATCCCCTAAAACTGGATAAAAATCTAACCTAACATGCTAATAATAATAAACTTTAAATAAAAGATAAATGAGAGAAGATAAAAATATCTACCTCGTATGCGGATGCGGCTTCCCTCCGCGTGTGTAGCCTTCTCTCCTTCAGACCGTGCGCGTGCTCTCGCTGCTCTATTTCTTTTCTCCTCTGCTCGCCAGTATGAGTCCTGCGTTTTTCGTCTGCAAATAAATCTCCTCCGCCAGAAAATATAACTCACGCCTCTTGCAAATAATTCCTTTCGATTTGTACTGGTATGCCATCCAGATCTCATAAGACTAGTCTTCACAATATAATCCCAAGCCTCCTATCATGTGAGTGCTTCAAGTCTCCCAATTAGTCTTCCAATTGTGGACCCCACCATGCCTTCTCATCCATTAAATTTCAAACATAAGTCTCCTTTAATATATCCTTAGTGGGCCTAATTAGATGTCCAAGTATTATGGCCCAATAGGTCGTGGTCTTTAATTTTCACTTCGCTTGGGCCTTAATTGATTTGGTATTCGAGCACCCGATGAATGCTACTTGAACTCCCGTCAACAACTTCGTCATTCACAAAGTAATACTCTAACATGCTGAAAATAAACATAAAAGTATCAATGTATATGAATCCATCCAAATAATAAATAAGTCAAAAAATATAAACGTGCGAATAAATTAAGTGTATAAGAATACACTATTAAATATATAAAACGTATACATTTTTTGACCTATCAGTCTATCATGTACCAACGTCATGTCAAACCAGGGACAGATTCAAAAAAAATATTTGGGAGAGGTTAAATTGTTATTCAATCATAAATATTTTAAGAATATAGTTTGGTTTGATTTTTGAAAGTTTGAGGCTGGACTTACTTAACGAGACGAGTTTGAACAATATATAGATCATGTTTATAGTCGTGCTCGAAAGCAATTCAGTTAGGATTTATGAATTTAAATTTTGAATTTATAAAAACGGTCAGAGTGGATGAGCCGAGCTCTACCTCACATTATTTCTATTTAATAAATGAGACAAACACAAATTTGAATATAAGGTACTGGACTTATCTCAATTCGAATGACATTTCGAGGGAAGTACATAGTTTAATAGCATACAAATATATTAAGTACATACATGAGAAGTAAAGTTTATTTAAAAAATGATAAAGCAAATAATAAAGTTTTCACTATAAAATTGCATAATCATTTAAGTTTGGTAGTATAAAAATTGTGATCTACGTTCTTTCAACTCATAAAATTCACTAAAAATGAACTCGGTATCAAATTTATTGCAATTTTCTATTCAACCTCATGAAATTACAAAACACGCGTGCCCTCATATTTCAAATAACCAATTTTCAAGTATTTACATTTCTCGCATTCAATTTAACTAAACCTTAAATTACTAAAAAAATTAGATACAAAAAATATTATATATGAAAATGGTAACTAAACTATAAGTCGAGATACAAGTCAAAACTCAAGACTAGGATTATTCCTAACTTTGAATTCGGTCTTCCTTTTACTAGTGATTTTGGCTTTGCCATGGCAATTCCGGCTTCAAGCCCCCAGGAAAATTCGGACCAGTGACTCTTATTTCAAGCGTCCATAATTTACCCGGCCTTATGGTTGTTATACACCGTTAACCCAAGTTCGAGAACTGAGGGTCTCTATCTGGATATTGTATAGGGTTGTACCGGCATCGACCGGTCTTGCTAGTACTAGTTTGCCATGGCGGTTCGCCAAAATTCACTATGTGCCTCTGGAAAATTCAAGGCAAAACTATATCTCAGAAATTTCAAAAGAAGCTCATCTATTCTCTTAGCAACATCGCCATTGATATGGCAACACTCCTGAACTTAGAGAGACCTACTTCCCGACCCTCTAACTAGCGTGCCTTCCGCCACAAGGTGGACATAAGCAATATCTCACGCGTCAACTCGGATCAACGTGAGGCGCATCTAAGTTTTTCACGTGTTCGAGCTCGAGCACAACTTCTCAAACTCGAGACGTGGATGAATCGCTAAACATTTCCGAGAATTTCAGCGACCAAGCCCAAAACGCTAGCCCACTGTCTCGGTTGAAAGCTGAAAATGGCTGGGGTAATAAAGCTATAGTTTTCTTGCGGTTGTGACCCTCAAGGTCACTTCGCCGTTCACACTGGTCTGAAAGTGTTTCTGTTGTTAGCCTGTATGCAACTTTTGTCGGTTCAGGGTAAGTTTAATCCTCGCACGGATCACTCATCTCTTCTCAATTATCTGTCGGTCTACTCTAGACTGAAAATCTTTCTCTCGCTATCTTCACCTTGTACGTTGGTGATACATACTTGTGTCCGTACCATATCGTACGGTGCCATGTAATTTGTCATTCATTAACTGCTTCAGTGGCGAATCGTTCTCCCAAACGGATCTGTCATTTAGAACGCAAGACTTTAAGCTTTCTGATCGTCTTTCCTGATTGTCTATCGATCTGTAATATTGATGAGGACAACTAGCAACTGCAGTTCGACTTGCTGCAACCCGACGCCTTATTACGCAGCATGTTCTATGAGGCACATTGCATGCGGCTCACCCACTACCCGGGGCCCTCGGGCGTGGAACACCTGCATGCGGTACTTGCGTGCGATGTACCTACGGCGTCAGCGTCGCCTGCAGTCACAAACACGGTCGCATCCACGTCGTTTGCTAGCAGCTTCAATATATTGCGGCGCTGAGTTCCTACTGCTACTCGGTGCACTACAACTCGGATCTAGCTTCTTTTTGGTACACATTGAGGGTCTTACAACTTCAATGGGTAAGATTTAGCCAAGGTTACTCAAATCTCAGGGTTAAGGCTTCTCTGTTCTTTCTGTTCTTTCACAAGGGTTGCTCTTTCTGACTCTAGGTCTCAGCTTGATACTAGAATACGACTCTTCGTTGCGAAGAAAATCTTCTACTTTGCTCGCTTGGCGACTCTCCCAAGCTATCCTTGTGTCTACTACTTGTCTGTTTCTTCATAATCCCTTCCTTAAGGCCTAATCTAAGGCTAGTGATATCGAAACACCAACAATACTTAGAGATGACTTCATCACCTCATCTTTCTCGTGCTTTTGGATCTTGAGGCACCGGGCCCCTCGACTTCTTATGGAGGATGTCCGATCTTCAAGTTCAATCTTGGAACTTGTTGTCTTCCCTTATGGGGTCAACAATTTTCGGCTCCCGAAGGTGAGTACTTACTCTCCTCCTTGAGTCTACTTAACTCTTGGTAATGGGTGCACATGAACCATCGGACGCACCTTATGGTGACGCTCTTGGTCCAGCAATTTGCAACTCGGATCTGGGTCTTCAACTCTTGCAGCTTCTTGGCATTTCTCGGTTTGGCGCTTTTTTACCATGGTCCTACTCCGGCACCAGGTCAATCGAATTCCACTTGTCGGTCAGGTGGTCTTCTCGGTAACATTTTTTAGAATACGTACACGCGATTGCGAACAATGGTTAACTCTCTGGGTGTTGTTAGTGAAGTGTTCTCTCTTCACGGCTTCTAGAATTTTCCTTATCGGCATATCGTCTATCAGCTCACAAACTCTAACCTCGAGAGTTGTGGCCTTCGGTATATGTATGCATAACTTATATGTCTTTGTCTTCGTAAACCGACTATCTTTAATTTTCTCTTGCGTGGAGGTTGGTTCTTCTTCTCGAATTATGGTTGTTGCGATCTCCCACTCGGCTTCCGTTGGATCTTCTGGTGGCTGCTATGGTCTGTCGTCTGAGCATTCTTATACTATTGGAATCTTTCTTGGGTGATGGATTCTTTTTGAGACGACGAGTAAGTCGTCGTGGTGTAAAACATGACTTGACGTACGATCCTAGCTCTTGTTTCTCTTCAACTAGATCTCCTCCTTCTTTGACTACTAGAGATCACCTCATACGAGAACATGTCTGCTATGGTTCAGCTTCAACCCTGCATGGTTCTTCCCGGACTTATGGCTTTTATTTCAAGCCTCCAGGACTTACCCGGACCTATGACTCTTATACACTGGAAACCATTGCTTCTTACACTTTCTTGAGGACATCTTGCCAGTTTTTTTTTTTTATTTATTTATTTTTATTTTTTTATTTTTTTCAAACGATATCAAATCTCATAACATTAAAAATCCATTGTCTTACCCCTGGAGTTAGAGCTTAACCTGAAGCTTACATAGTTCAGACAATGAAAAGTCCACTGTCTTACCTATGTGCTAAAATCTATAGGCTTCTTCTCCTTTTAGTATTCCCAACAATGGTTCACCAAGAACTTTTGTGCGGTCTCTATAATACGGCAATGCAATGAAAATTTAACAAAAAACGTACATAAAACATCCAACATTTTCAGGTCTCAACTTCGAATTCTAACAGAGTTTCGAAATGTGCAGAAATTCCTACAACAAAAGATTTTAAATAAAGTTCATGGAACAGAGGTAATTAAACTATACGGATCTTCTTGAGTCTTCTGGAGTTCGTCCTCTACTGGCTCGACTGTCCTGCACGCTCTGGGCACTGAAAGACGAGGTGTCCCGATTTCTGTCAACGGTAGCAGATGTTCTGTCCTGCTAAGCATACTCCCTTGTGTCTTCGCTCACAGGTGGTGCACAGATGAAGTCAGCTCGTCTGATACTACCGATTCTTCACGCGAATGGGGCACATAGGGTGTAGATGGCTTGGTTCCTTCAGTAAAAGCACAAACCTCGTCCGGCTAGGCACTTGCCGGGATGGCGGCGTCGACAAGTGGGGCAAACGGGTAGTCTGATTGGTTTCTTCAGTAACGGTTGCTTTGTCCGAGCTCGTTTCTCTATCGGTTCCTCTTATCGGGCCGCTTCCTCTTCCTTTCTCTTGATTCCCCAGTTTGGGCAGCGACTGTCTGTGCTTCTGGCTACGACGTCGGCGTTGGTGCGGGTTGTTGGCTCTTGGGTACAGCGATCTGCTGCACTCGAAGGATAGTCTTAACCGTCGTCAAGGTGTCGTGGTTTGTCACCACGTGTCCGATCTCCTCTCAGACGCCATTGCCTTAGACTTATGAACCGAGTCGTCACCAAGGAGGGTCCCATATGATCTGGGTAAACTGGTGGGTGGAAGCTCTGAGAATGCATCATCGAATGGGTCTGGGTCAATCCTGGCATAGGCTGACTCTAGCCGTCTGTCTGGTGGTGACTGTGATCTGCCATTTCTGGCACAAAATATAAAAAGGTTAGAACTTACGCAAACCAAAATCTAAGGTTCACCACCCGGTCTGGTGGTTCTCATGCATCATAACAGTTATCATCCAAACATATTAGAATGTACTTTCCCACAACCTAAATTGAGACTACTTTTAGAGTTATGTCTCGCTTAAAGCTTAACTAGAGTTCCAAACTAAATCTAGAGTTTTCAATTCCTATCGGAGGATAGAACCTATGTCCCTTAGATTTCTTGCTATAATAATCATGCATTTGCAAATAATGAAGGCTTGTTCAGGTGACTTACCTTGGAGTCGGCGTGGCGTGGGCATAGTATGGTCAATCTCTTTCTAGAACTTTAGTATACAGAACCGCTAACTACTCTCTGATACCAACTGTAACACCCCGCCTACTATTACCAAAAATCAGAGTAAATTTTTCGCGCTATTTAATTTTAAAACACTGATTTAATTTTCAAAAACTCTTTAACTGCGGGACGCTACTCAACTTTAATCTATATCTCTTTACCTCTTATCACTTAAAACTATTTCTCATGCACCCAAGTAAAATTCATTCTAGAATTAAGGCCAAGAAAATTACTGGACATACACATGCATAGTATGTAAATATGAAATCTAAAATACAGGTCTGAAATCTGGAAATACGAGTTCTGAAATGCTGAAGCAGATAATAGTTCAAAAATAAAAACAAGCATACATGAACAAGCATTACACAAACAAGTATCACACATAGACATAAAATATTCCAAACACGATCAATCACTACATGACATGATATAACAAAATATCCTGAAGATTGACCACCACAAACACATCAGCTCACGTGCCACGCTGGACTCCATCACCTGAAAAATGGTTAGTGGGGAGGCGTGAGCATAATGAATCAATGTGCTCCGCCAGAACCGACCCTGAATATTCATCACATTTAATAACAATCATGAAATCGACATGCATATAAATAAATCGGCTACTTGGGACTATCGGTAATCCTGTACTCATGTGCACACTTTTGGGGGTACCCTCCTACATAAATCCAGGAAAGGCATGAGGCCAGCATCTGGACGCTGCACCTAAGCTGGGAACGATGCACCACACATCCAAGTCGTAACTGAAATTTGAAATCCTGACCAAGACAGGATCACTCATCCGTCTCGGTCCTTAATTTACTCACACACATACTTCAGACAGGATAAGTAATTAAAAGCAATGAGGTACACAGTACAAGGTCCCCACCTGGAAGCTAATGCAATGCAAAGGCTAGAATAATGTGTAGCAGGTGGAGGCTCGGTTATCCTCAAGCTATAAAATATTTGAGCAAAATATTCTAAGTACTATGCTCAATCTTAATAACTTGAATCTTATTATCTGATCATACTAGGTTCGTCCATTCAGTTTTAAAAATTCAAAACTCATTTTAGAATATTACGAGCTGATTTGAAAAATTATTGTCTTGAGGCATACTAGAGTTCTCTGAAATATTTCTAAGTCTGGAACTATAATTTGACTGGATCTCAACCTGACTTCATTCGGAGAAACACTGAAATATCGGTTCACGCTCAAAATAATGTTTTGAACTGAAAACTCTCGAATCGTCCAGACTGCCAGGACTGATTCGGCTGAACTGGAAACTTCACGAACCGTCTGAACTGCCCGGATTGGTTCGGCTGGACTGGACCGGCGACTCGCTCAGAACTAGCCGTTCACTCGCTTGACTATGTGCATCTCGGCTTAACCGTGGTTTGGGTTCGGCGTAGCAACTCAGGGGCACGCACGAACACAGCTGACACGACTTTGCCGACACACGGGTTTTAAACGGTGCTACGGTCACTGACACAGGGGCGCGACTCGAAACTCGTTGCACGGACACGCACTCGATGGCTCAGCTCCAACGATCGGACGAGAGTGAGACACGTTTGCAGGACGATGATACGCGTTGAGGATACGTGCTAATGCACGCCGGTTGGTTGGTTTTGCTCGCTACGAGGCACACGGCCTCGGTAGCCTTCTTAGGCTCGGTTATGGTCCCGTCACCGATTCAATGGCCGACCGACCACATCCCAACAACCCAAGGACTCATTAATAACCCTATGACGTCTAAAGTAATTTATACGGTACTAGGGTTCGGGTGATTATGACCGGATCTAAAAATTACCCAGTTCTTTGAAAATGGATAAAACTAGGGTTCTAGTTCTCCGAGTAACCTCACTAATTCTAAGCTGAAACTTTAACCTTAATTTCTATGTGATTTATGGGGATTTTAGGTCCAACAACTGCAGCTAAATTACAACCGGAACAATCTTTAAAAATATCGCAAATCAAGGCTAAAGTCCCGATTTTTAAACTATATCAAACGATCTCCAAAAAATCACAAAATTTTTTAACCACAACATCCTCAATATCTATATATATATATATATATATATATATATATATATAGGGAATGGTTCAGATGCGCCCCGTTTTTAAAAGTGAGGATGTGAGACCTGATCTGTTCCGTTCACCACTCATCTAATCTAACGTTCAGAATTAATTTATTACATTAATCAATATTTCCGATTTCGCGGGAGGTACGTCTTCAGAACTCTCTACTTTACTTTCCCTCTCCATTTTCGCACTTGCTCCTTGTTTCTGTTCCATTCTCTTCCATTTTCGATTTCGATTTCGATTTCGCGGGCGGTACGTGTCAATTTCTGTTTTCGTTTTATCCTTCGTAGTCTATTCTCGCAGATTCTCTGCGATTTCACAGATTGTCGTCTTAAATTGGTGAGTATTTTTGCTATTGTTTTTGTTTGTAACAACTTTTTCGATTTTAGGTTTTTCATTCTTTCATTTAATAGATTAAAGTAATATGTTTTGTTTATTTTTTGCTAAGTTAGCTGTCTGATGCTGCTATGTTAGTGTATGATGTTGCTAGGTTAGTTATATTTGCTGCTAAGTTAGTTGTCTGATGGTGCTAGGTTAGTTACCTGTAGCTGATATGTTGGTTGTCTGATGTTGCTAGATTAGTTGTCTTTTTGCATCTAGGTTAGTTGTCTTTTGCTGCTAGGTTAGTTGTCTGATGCTGCTATGTTAGTTGTCTGATGTTGCTAAGTTAGTTACCTGTAGCTGCTATGTTAGTTGTCTGATGTTGCTCGGTTAGTTGTCTTTTGCTGCTAGGTTAGTTGTCATCTGCTGCTATGTTAGTTGTCTGATGTTGCTAGGTTAGTTGTCTGATGTTGCTCGGTTAGTTGTCTGATGTTGCTTGGTTAGTTGTGTGATGCTGCTAGGTTAGTTGTCTGATGTTGCTATGTTAGTTTTCTGATGTTGCTAAGTTAGTTACCTGTAGCTGCTATGTTAGTTACCTGTAGCTGCTATGTTAGTTGTCTGATGTTGCTAGGTTAGTTGTCTTTTGCTGCTAGGTTAGTTGTCTTCTGCTGCTATGTTAGTTGTCTGATGTTGCTAGGTTAGTTGTCT
>BKCP01006206.1:364346-377563 GCA_008636005.1 Striga asiatica
AACAAGAGACTCCGAGCCCTGTTCAATCTCAATCTCATGAACAAGCTCAGCTCTCAGATCTATCTCAACGCAAAATCGCGCCACGTTAGCCCTCGTCTGGAGGGCCGTCGGGGCGTCGATACGAATCGGTTGCCCAATACACTTAGCTAGTGTAGTGATGGCAGCACGGTCATAAAGATGGGGTGGTAAGCCGGGAAGGCGACACCACACGGGGACAACCGGCGCCTCCGTCTTCGGGTTAAACCCGGCATAATATTTGAACACCCTAGCTGGGCATCCACACAAATGAATCGAGGTCTTAAGCCAGACCTCGTTATAATCCTCAGGTAGGTGAAAGGAGACTAGGAGGTGGTTGAAATTATACCACTTCGACGACACTCTACCCTTAAAACCAAGTTTTCCTAACCCAGCAGATATATCTCGGGGAGCGGGGATAGCATATGAAAACTTAAAGACCAGAGTGTTAGCTAGTTTACCTGCAAGAGCAACAGATTCAGCTTCAGTGTATCGGGCCTTCACCTTGTTTCCCTCCGAGCGGATAATGGTTCCGCAGGCATGTTCGTATTCCCCGTCAAAGGTGAAATCTTTGGGCGTCGGACGGGGGGCGCCCGTGCCGCCATCTCGCCTCCCGGTAATAGCCTCCCGGAAAGAAATGGGGGCAATGGAGGTGCCCGGTGGTGTCCCGGCTGCAGGGGGGTTGGTCGTGGCGGTGCCCGTAGGCGATGTCCCGATCATGGGAGGCTCGGTAACATGAACCGCGGTCGTCGAGTTTTGGTTCCCAACAATCACCCCATCATCCCTACCACACAAACCGATATTTGCGGTGGGAATTCCAGTGAATTTTGTGGTCGGAGGAGGTGATTTGGGCCTAGGACCAAGAATTCCGGCCGAAAGAGACGATTTCGGTATTGCTCCGGGTAAGGTGCCGGCCGAATTTCCGGTGACCGGAGCTTCGCCGGAGAGGTGGCCGAACGTCGATGGAGGGCCGCTGCCGGTTACCGGAACTTTGTCGGGGTCGGAGGTTTGGGCGGAGATGAGGGTGTGCGCGGGTTCTGCGATTGAGAGCAAAGGGGCCGGAGGGACGGTTTTGGTTGGGTTGGAAGCAGTAGAGGGGGTGTGGGCTGGTTTGGGCATAGAGATGTTCGGCCCAGTAGGTTGGTCAGTGGGGGAAGGGTAGGAGATTTGTTGATTAGGCCCAAAGAAGTGAAAATCTAAAGAAGGGCTGAATTGTTGGGCTTGTGGTTCAAGTTGGGCCCGAGAGGTGGATGGCCCAGGCTTAAGCAGCTGCGGGTTTTTGAGCTGAGGGTTCGAGAATCTCGATGTTCCGCCTCCAATTGTACAGATCGGGTCTGAGCTCTCATGTTGGGATTTCAAAGTCGCCGGCGGTAAAGAGTCAGAGGGAGATTGTCGCCGGAGGTCAGGTGATGACTTCGGTCTCCTGAGGGCCGGACCACCGTTTGCGGAGGATGTCGCGGTTTCTGAAAGTTGACCGGAGTTCAAAGCACCATCAGAAGACGGCGGAGCAGCGGCCCGCGGAACCTTGACAGAGTTGAAAGTCGCGCCGGCAAAGTTCGAGTGGGTCTCCGGCGTACTTCCTCCTTTCCGAACATTGGCTGGAAAATGATTTTCCATGAAATCCTTAATCGCGTTTTTAAATCCGGGATTATTATTATTTTCAATTTCCTCAAAAATTTCTCCTTCCTCCACAGCCTTGTCTCCTTCTTCCACGGGCTTGTTTTCTCCTTCTTCCTCTTTTTTGTTTATGAATTTTCCGAGGAAGGCGGCGAAAGCCACTCGGAGTTGTGGCTGTGAGATGAGCAATTCGAGCTCACTAGATTGAATGGTTGGTAAGTCGTGTGTGTTGGTCGGGTTAGGAATTGGAGGGACCATAGCTGCTTGGATGATGGAACTAGAGGACGAGAAAAAGACTGAAAAAATGGGAAGCCCCGCGGCCGGGGAGGCCGCCGGCGGCGGCGGCCGATTGGCACGGCTAGGTAAGGGCTGAGGACAAAAAGAGGTGGTGGTGTAGGGTGAGGTGGGGTGGCGAAAATCCTAGAGAGAGAAAGCTAGAGAGAAGGGAGAGCATTTGTTTCTTTCTCGCTGTCTATTTAATGTTGCTAGGTTAGTTGTCTTACTTTGCTAGGTTAGTTGTCTGTCGTTGCTAGGTTAGCTGTCTGAGGTTGCAAGTTTAGTTATAGCATGCTGCAGGGATAGTTCTATCTTGTTGCAAGGTTAGTTCTCCGGTGGTGCTATGTTAGATATATATCTAGTTGCTAGGTTAGAATAACTAACAAACACTTCTAACAAAAAGACCAAAGATATCAAAAGACATTAAATAATAACTAAAAATGCATCAAAAAAGTTTTATAGAAAAACACTCACTTCAGACTATCGTACTAAATTGTCGAGCACTTATTAAGAAAAAGTTTTATAAAAAGTTTTATAGTTTTTGTTATTGCTAGGTTAGTTTTATCTTGTTGCTAGGTTAGTTATATGGTACTGCTATGTTAGATATATCTAGTTGCTAGGCATTAAATATCAAAAGACATTAAATAATAATTAAAAATGCTTCAAATAAGATTTATAAAAACAAAACGGTTCCATCAGACCATCGTTTAAAAGACTGCAAACAAGTTTTCTTCCATCAGATCACAACAAAAGACACTAACATCAGACCAGAGAACAAAAGACACAACGATCACACTCACTACATCTTAATTCTAAATTTGATCATGTCTACATCATCTTGCACAAGGAAGAAAGTGCAGGTTGTCCCTTCTAAGATTGCATTATCTTCAAACATTTGTCGAGCGTCGCCATTCTGCATAGTTTTCCTTCCATCATCTCCTTGAGCGATGTTTACCCTGTAAACTCTTCCTCCTACTTGGATACGTGCGCGGTGGTAGTGATAAAAATTGCCTTCGATATGTTCTCTCCAGAAAGGCACCGGTATGGGCTACAAGTATAAAGTAATTTATATGTATAATATGTATTTAAATACAAACAAGTTAATTATGCAGCCAGATGAAATTTATTAAACTTACCAAACGGACACGTTCAACATGTGTGGGCTTAATCTTGACATTGAAAGTATGTTGTGGCAGCCGACTACAATAGTTGCGGTCAATGATTCTAATTTCATAGTCTAAGTTGCTGGTTGGTCTGAAGAGCAATTTGGAACCAAGTTCAATGTCCTCTGTAATCATGTACTCACGCCAACCGTCTACAATTGTTGGGCAGCCATCAATCCTTTTTATCACAGTCTCATATGTGCGTTCTTCTAATGTATGTAAAATGCATCTCTGGGACAGATCCTCATCAGGGAAAAAGTAGTGCGTTGATGGTGGAAAGGGCTGGAACATCACAACATATTTTCTTCTTTTTCAGTTAAACTGTGCTTTTTATATGTAACAGTGCACTATTAAAAGAAGAATTAAAAAAAAGAAGTTTACCATAGTATGGAGAACACCGGGCAAAACACGCTTAGACAACCATGGCAGTAAATATTCATTATCGTCATTCCTGTGATGCAGAGTTTGTGTTCCATATTCTGTAGTCCAATATTCAGAGAGAAAGGGGTTATGAAACATGTTATGCAATAGTTAATACATAGAACATGGTAAGGATTAAGAGAAAATTAACAGAGATTATAATTCTTATTATAAAGATTTTAATACACAGAAATTGTAGAAGATTTTCACCTTCAGCTTTGTGATGTAGTCTTCGTTGGCAGGACGGCACAAAAGTATTTTAGCCTTTGACAATACAGTGTAACCCTAATTTTTGTCCACTTTATATGAAGTCTGCCAATACCGAGCAATAACTACCCGACCTAAATACCCGACCTTTTATATGATATAAATGTTGCTAGTTTTTTTTTTTTTTTTTTTTTTTTTTATTTTTTTTTTAAACAAACAGCGCCCCGGAAGGGCGGGGGATTGGGCTGGATCCCCAACCTGTGCATAGATCAAGACCCCAAAACGGGGGCCAAGAATATCAACAGTCTACAAGGTCTGACAAGCAAAACAAATAAAAATAAAATACAGAGTCTGTCTACGGGCTAACAGGTGCCCGAAACTGAAAATGAATATGAGCATGTAATCAAATGACAATAAAAACCTAATCTACTGAAAGCGGAAAGATGGATATCCAAGCTGGTCCATCCGAACAAGCGTGCGAAGGCGGAGTGGAGCAGTGTCTGTCTGGAACGTATGTGTATCGGGTATGGTGGCACCAAGGCTGGCAAGGTAGTCAGCAGGTCTGTTCCCCTCACGGAAGATATGCGTAATCCTGTGATGGACTGACCGAAGTAGATCTCTAATGCGCATAAGCGGGTGCTGAATCTGCCACGAGCCCTGATGACCCGAAGTCAGGAGGGTGGCAACAGCCGCAGCATCCAGCTCGATCCATATATGACTAGAGATGTGGGCAGCTATCTGAAGGCCAATCTGTAGTGCCTGAATCTCTGCGTCGTAGCTCGAGGAGGCCTGAATGGACGCATGAAAGGCGGTGATGAGGGCGCCGCTATGGTCCCGAATCAAGCCTCCTCCTCCGGCAACTCCAGTGTGTCGATCGAAGGAGCCATCAGTGTTCAGCTTGACCCACGGAGAGTCAGGTCGAAGCCAAACAACAGCTTTAGCCCGAGGAGTCCGAACAGGCGGTGGTGTGGCCACCATGTAGCGATGCGGTGGCGTGCAGCCTGTCCAGTCTCGGGCCGTGAGCCTGCCTAAAGAGATGAGGAGTGAAATGTGTCTCTCAACCTGCGAAACAATGTGAGAAAACATAAAAGTAATATCCCTATGCTTCGCACTATTCCTTTCTGTCCAGGTGAACCAAAGGATCAGACAAGGAATGAGGAAGCCCACGTGTCTAAGGTGTGTGCTATGTGAGAAAAAACTCAGGAGCTCAAAAAAACTGTATGTGGTGGGTAGGGATATATGAGTCCAAGTGGCGAAATGCTCCCACACTCTCCTCACAATCTCGCTCTCTAGAAAAAGGTGGGTAAAGGTCTCGGTCTCATGACGTCCAGTCTCAGAACAACACACACACCGAGAGGGGAAGGAGATCCCCCTCGCGTGTAGCACAGTATCAACGGGTATCCGGCGCAAGAGGAGGCGCCAGAGGAATACCGAAATAGTAGGTGTAAAAAGGTCTCCCAAGCCGAGGTAGTAGAAAACACACCTGATGATGTAAGTCTCCACCTCATGCTATCTGAACCGTCCCCCGAGATAGGGATCTGCTGGATCTGATCTAATAACTGCTCGCTAAAACCCGCACCAGCCCCCAACTCCCTATCAAGCTTCCCCCTATCCCACGACCCGTCCGTCCAGAGGTCGCTCACGAGCAGGTAGGGGGAATGCGACACCTGCCTATCCCTAGACAACGGCCTATCACCTACCCACCACTCATCCCAGACACTGACATCGCCCCCGCCCAAAACCCAAAAGATGTGATCCTGGGCTCGCCTCCCGACCCTAGTGAGGCGCCGCCACTGTCTGCTATCATGATCAACAGCCGTGACCCAACAAGGGTGGTTGGCACGTCTAGGGCAGTACTTGCCGCGAAGGTACTGAGCCCAAAGCGACTTTCCTTCCCTGAAGCGCCACCACAGCTTGTATGAGAAAGCTGTAACAATGTCCCTAAGGCGGCGGATGCCAAGGCCACCCTCTGGGAGGGGGCGGCAGATAGAGTCCCAACTCACCCAGTGAGTACGTCTCCCCCTCCCAGACCCGTCCTCATAACCCCAGAAATAACGAGCCATAATCTGGTCAAGCTCGTCAAGAGTAGACCTAGGGGGGTCGAGGACCATAAGCAAGTGAATCGGAAGAGAGCTAAGAGTGCTCTTGATCAGCGCTAGCCGACCACCGAAAGAAAGATATCTATGCGACCAACCAGAGATCCTGTCGATCATCCTCTGTCTGACGCCCGCAAAGAGCGCTCTCGTGAGGTTGCCCTTATATAAAGGGACCCCGAGGTAGGTAATGGGAAGGTCGCCACGCGCAAAGCCAGTAATGTCGTGGACCCGCTGAGCCCACCTGTCCACTGTGGCAGATGAAAGGATGAAGGTGCTCTTCTGCACGCTGACCAGCTGACCGGTGACCAAGCCATAGTGCTCCAAAAGGCGCATGAGCTCGACCAGTCCATCATCATCCGCCCGGGTGAAGATAATGATGTCATCCGCGTAAGAAAGGTGAGAGACGGTAGGACCATAGCCACAGGTGCTATAGGTCATGTGGGGAGAGTCGCGGATGAAGCCGTCAAGGCAGCGAGAGAGGTAGTCCGCCGCAAGAACGAAGAGGGAAGGGGAAAGAGGGTCGCCCTGTCTAAGGCCTCTAGAGGAGGGAAAGAAATCGGTGGGGCTGCCATTAATCAGGACCGAGAACGTGCAATGCTCCACACACGCCTCCACAAAGCTGATCCAACGCTCAGGGAATCCCATCCTAGCCAACGCCTCCCTAAGAAACGGCCACTCAACCCTATCATACGCCTTAGCCATGTCCAGCTTCAGCGCGATATTCGGAGCCCGCTTCCAGTCCGCTCGGGAGATGTCGTGGATCATCTCCTGGGCCAGAAGGATGTTATCACTAATGACCCGATCCTTGACGAATCCACTCTGGTTCGGAGAGATGAGAGAGGGGAGAAGAGGGGAAAGACGGCCGTTAAGAATCTTCGAAATGAGCTTGTTGGTCACGTTACACAGGCTGATGGGCCTGTAATCGGACCAAGAGCTCGGGTTGGGTCGTTTGGGGATCAAGACGACAGAGGTAGACGTGAAGGAATCCGGCATCCGGTGGCCGGAGAAAAAATCCAACATCGCCTCCTGGACGTCAGTCTCGACAATATCCCAGCAGACCTGATAGAAGAGGGAGGAGAAACCATCCGGGCCAGAAACGCTGTTGGGATCAATCCCGAATACAGCATCCCTAACCTCCTCCCTGCTCGGGAGCTCACAGAGGCCAATGAGATCGACCGAAGGAGGGATGGTGGGGAAAAAAGAAGCGTTCGGGGCCACGAGGGACCCTCTGTCAGAGGTGAAGAGGGTCTGGAAGTGAGCAACAGCCGACTCCCGAATCTGAGCCTCCTGGGTCAAGGATGACCCATCAGCCTCGATACTATGGATGTACGACTTAGCACGCTTCTGCCTAACGTAGCCCTGGAAGAACCTAGTGTTCCGTTCGCCCTCGGCCACCCAGCGAACGGCCGCCTTCTGCTTCCAGAAGTCCTCCTCCATAAGGAGTCGGAGCTGGTACTCGGCGTGGCAGCGGTGCATGGCGGTCCTATTCTCCGGAGTGGGATCCAGGTCATAGGCCCGCTCAGCCGACGCATGCGCACTCTGAGCTGCAGTAAGGCGGTGATGAAGGTTTCCAAAAACATCCCAGTTCCACTGTCTCAACCGACGCCGCAGTCTGCCGAGCTTCGCCTCGAGATTGCGCATCCCGAAGAGCCCAGTCGGCTGAAGCCAGGAATCCCTGACAGTGTCGTGGAAGGAGTGGTGGCGAACCCACATGTTTTGGAACCTAAAGGAAGCGCGGCGAGGAGTGCTCGAAAAACGACATCTAATGAGGAGGGGTGAATGGTCAGACCCAAATCGAGTGAGGTGCGTGACGGTCGTGACCGCAAACACCTTCGACCACGCTTCAGAAATCAAAGCACGGTCGAGCCTCTCCTTGAGGTCGTCCCTAACCCACGTGAAGGGCTCACCCTCGCATCCAGCATCAAGCAACTCACAGTCCGCCACAGTCTGCGCAAAATCCCACATCTCTCGGGATCTGTCCGTGCGGCCACCCACGCGCTCATCGGGGTGCAGAAAGATGTTGAAATCGCCACTAACCATCCATGGCAATCCCTCCATACTCTCGGCAATCTCACGCAGGGTGTCCCAAAGATCATAACGCCCGACCCTAGTACACTTGGCATAAACCAAGGTGTGATAGATGGGCTCCGGGAGGTGGGCAGCGGAGAGCTCAACGTGAAGCACCTGATCGGTGTCACGGAGGACCCGACAAGTGTAGTCACGCGAGTGAAAGAAGAAGATCTTATGCGACATATTACCGACGCCCGAGGGAAAACCAAGGCGACGCGAGTAGAAGTCAAGCGAAGGGTTGCGAATCATTGGCTCAATGAAGCCAAAAAAATCGAGTCTGTGGTCACGAATCAGAGAATGGAGGTGAGAGAGGGTAGCCCTGTTCGCCAGGCCACGGCCATTCCAAGTAATGGACGTGACTGACATATCAACTGTCGCGAGAGCCACTGGACATAGTCCGCCTGTGGCGAGGCTGAGTCGCGCTGCGTAAAGCAGGGCGACGTCGAAATGATCCAATAGCAGGGGAGGCAGTCCGCCGCAGCGTACGCTGCGAGGCTCTGGTCCTCGCATACTGTCTGCCTCGGATGACGCTCGTGGCCTGTGTGTCGTCTGCCTGGGCAATCTGACCAAGAGCAACACTAGCGGGTTGCCCCATATCCGGGGCTGTCTCCTATCTGTCATGGTGCACAAAGGCACTAGACGCGAAGCTCTCGCAGGAGACGTCATGCTGAGCGCGGTTAAGACCGCATGTCTGCTCGGGGATGGGAGAAAGAGGGAGTCCAGCCGACGGGGCAATCATGTGCTCGCCTCCCGAAGGAGGGTGGGGGCTGGCTATATGCTCAGCCGTGCTCCTAATCTCCGGAGAGAGAGGAGGGACCGACTCATCCCCTTTCGGGGGAGCGGTGGAGGCACTAGCCCTCAAATCTAGAGGGCCGCGGTCCGGACTGGATGCACGCACGGTCTGAGGGTCAGCGTCGCGTGCACTGTCATCGGACAAATGGATGGACTCACCCCTGGTCGAGGCCTCCGGCTGGTCCATATCGTCGACCAGAAGATCATCGTCGTCAAGGAGCGCAAGGTCAGAAATCCTAGGATGGTGACTAGTGGACGGAACGTCCTCATCCTCTGCCTGAGGGGATAGAATGGCAAAGTACGAGTGATTGGCCTTGAAGGCCGTCTGGATGGTCTGTCTAGGGAGAAAGCCCGTGGACTTGGGCTTTGGCCCCACTATGGCCGACTGCTTAGGCTGGTTAGGATGAGCGTCCTTTCCAGTTTGGGCAGTGGCGTCAGACACAGCTTTGCCCTTGTCCTTAGACCCCTTTAGGGTCTCGGGCGTACGGATAGGGCTTTTGCCCTTTCCCTTGGGGTCCCTTCTGCCGGTGAAGGGCCCTGGCTGAGCAGCGCGATGGCGCTGCGGAAGCGTGGGTCGTGGCTTATTGCCACTAATGTAGCAATCGGCCGCAATGTGACCCACATGGCTGCACAATGTGCAGAACGCGGGGATCTTTTCGTATATCACCCGCTGAAGGAAGGACTCTGAGCCCTGCTCAATTTCGATCTCATGAACGAGCTCCGCTCTGAGATCTATCTCAACACAGAATCGTGCCACGTTAGCCCTCGTCTGAAGGGCCGTGTGGGCATCGATACGAATCGGCTGCCCAATACACTTAGCAAGTGTAGTGATGGCAGCGCGGTCGTAGAGGTGGGGTGGGAGGCCGGGAAGACGGCACCAGACGGGTACAATTGGTGCCTCCGTCTTCGGGTTAAACCCGACATAGTATTTGAACACCCTAGCTGGGCATCCACACAAATGAATCAAGGTCTTGAGCCAGACCTCATTATAATCCTCAGTGAGGTGGAAAGACACTAACATGTGGTTAAAGTTAAACCACTTCGATGAAACACTACCCTTAAAACCCAATTTTCTTAATCCAGCAGATATATCTCGAGGGGCGGGGATAGCATATGAGAACTTAAATACCAGGGTGTTATCAAGTTTACCTGCCAGGTCTCCAGAATCGGCGTCGGTGAAACGGGCCTTCACTTTGTTATTCTCCGAGCGGATGATGGTACCGCAGGCCTGTTCGTAGTTCCCGTCAAATGGGAAATCTTTCGGTGTTGGCCTCGGGGTGCTCGAACCGCCATATTTCTTCCCCGTGATAGCGTCGCGGAAGGAGAGTGGGCCCGTGGAGGTGCCCAGTTGAGGCTCGGTTATGGCGGGATTGGCCGTAGAGGGCATTGGGTTGCCCTTCGATGATGTCAGGGAAGGGCCTTTTTGGGGTTGGGCCGCCTGTGGAGTAAGTTGAGAGAAGGGAGGAGGTGAAATGGGTCGAGGTCCGAGGATACCCTTCGAAAGGCTGCCTTCCAAGACCGGCCCCGCTTGATTTCCGGTGGACTGGAATATTCCGGTCATATCGCCGGCAGAGGCGCCGTCGCCGGAAAAGGGGTGGGCGGTGGCCATTGTTTGGTTCATGTCAGGGGTGGTGAATTGATGGCAGGGGGCGGTTTGGAGGGGAAGCTGTGAGGATACGAACTGGGCTTGGGAAGTGAGTGGGTAGGGATTGGATTTAGAGATGGTGGGCTGGGGGTTATCATTAGATGGGATGGCATTAGGTGGGCTGTTATTTGTAGGTTTGTCATTAGATGGGTTGATGAGGTTATATGATGTGGGCTGAGAATGGGATGGGCCCAGTTGGTGAAGATTTGGAGTTGAGTTGGGCCTAGGTAACCGCAGCCCATCATTAGCAAGGGAGTTGGCCCGTAAAGAAAGGTCCATATGCAGCTGAGGGTTTATCTTAAGGAGTTCGCCGCCCTCGTCCAAACAGGATTGAGCATTAAGGAGATTTCCGATCGGTACTGAAGGTTCTTGACGGATCTCCGCAGGAAGGGAGCCAAATTGAACCGGCTGGCCCTGGCCTGTGACCTCCGCGAGCCGGTGAGGCGACGGTGGGTTGCTAAGGACGGTGCGAGGTGCGGAGCTGCTGTAATCTTCCATTGAGGGGCGTAACCCGAGAACGAGCCGCGGGTCCATGTGCTTCGGTCGACCCGAAACAGTGATAATTGAGTCGGTAGGTTGTTCAGCACGCCCGCTATTTAGGCCCCGATTTTCAGAGTTCAGTCCCAAGGACAAATCCGTCCGGCCTATTCCGATTCCGATTTGTGAAGACGAAGACCCTCGTGGCGTGTCAGTCGTTGAGACGACGCTATTTATATTTTCTTGTTTCGAATTTTTTCCGGATTTTTCTTGGTTTATTTGCTGCGAAACGATGCTTGGGTGATTACCGGACTCCGGTTTTGGCTTGTTACTTGAATCCGACTGTAACGAGGTGGTCATCACCTGTGCCTTGAGATCCGGCGAAGATGCCTTCTGTAATTCTTCCATTATTTCTCCTTCTTCCAAAATCTGATTTTCTCCTTCATTATTTTTTGTGTTGCTTTTTGTGAGAAAGGCCGAGAGAGCCTCTCGTATTTGCGGTTGTGAGATGAAAAGTTCCAACTCCGAGGCTTGAATTTGGGTTGGAGCTTGTCTGTTCGCCGGGAGGTTGGCCGGCGTGGCCATGACTAACCGGAATTTGAGGATAGAGGACCGAAACTATTTAAGAAAAGATTGAGGGATAGGTAAAAATAAATACAAAAGGAATTATTTTGGTGTATTGTGGTTTCTGCGAAAAACTTAACTGGCCGAGAGCCGGCCGGCGCCGGCGCCGGCTTGTCGGAAAAACAATAAACTGGACAGAAAAATGGATTCTTGAAAAAACAGGTTGAAAATGGGAAACGAAAATCTAGAGAGAGAAAGCTAGAGAGAGGTGAGAGCATTTGCTAGGTTAGTTGCTAGGTTAGTTTATAAATGTTGCTAGTTTAGTTGTCTATTGTTGCTAGGTTAGTTTTCTGATGCTGCTAGGTTATTTATCTTTTGCTGCTATGTTAGTTGTTTATTGTTGCTAGGTTAGTTGTCTTACTTTTCTAGAGTAGTTGTCCGATGTTTGCTAGGTTAGTTGTCTGACATTGCTAGGTTAGTTTTTTTGTGGTTGATAGGTTAGTTCTATCTTGTTGCTAGGTTAGTTCTCTGGTGCTGCTATGTTAGATATATCTAGTTGCTAGGGTAGAATAACAAACACTTATAACAAAAAGACCAAAAGATGGTCAAAAGACATTAAATAATAGCTAATAATGCATCAAAAAAGTTTTATAGAAAAACACTTCCATCAGTTTATCGTACTAAATTGTCGAGCAAAATACATCAGATCAAATAAATTGTCGAGCAAAACACAAACATTTCCAACACATCAGAGAAATGTTTGTGTTTTGCTCGACAATTTATTTGATCTGATGTATTTTGCTCGACAATTTAGTACGATAAACTGATGGAAGTGTTTTTCTATAAAACTTTTTTGATGCATTATTAGTTATTATTTAATGTCTTTTGACCATCTTTTGGTCTTTTTGTTATAAGTGTTTGTTATTCTACCCTAGCAACTAGATATATCTAACATAGCAGCACCAGAGAACTAACCTAGCAACAAGATAGAACTAACCTATCAACAACAAAAAAACTAACCTAGCAATGTCAGACAACTAACCTAGCAAACATCGGACAACTACTCTAGAAAAGTAAGACAACTAACCTAGCAACAATAAACAACTAACATAGCAGCAAAAGATAAATAACCTAGCAGCATCAGAAAACTAACCTAGCAACAATAGACAACTAAACTAGCAACATTTATAAACTAACCTAGCAACTAACCTAGCAAATGCTCTCACCTCTCTCTAGCTTTCTCTCTCTAGATTTTCGTTTCCCATTTTCAACCTGTTTTTTCAAGAATCCATTTTTCTGTCCAGTTTATTGTTTTTCCGACAAGCCGGCGCCGGCGCCGGCCGGCTCTCGGCCAGTTAAGTTTTTCGCAGAAACCACAATACACCAAAATAATTCCTTTTGTATTTATTTTTACCTATCCCTCAATCTTTTCTTAAATAGTTTCGGTCCTCTATCCTCAAATTCCGGTTAGTCATGGCCACGCCGGCCAACCTCCCGGCGAACAGACAAGCTCCAACCCAAATTCAAGCCTCGGAGTTGGAACTTTTCATCTCACAACCGCAAATACGAGAGGCTCTCTCGGCCTTTCTCACAAAAAGCAACACAAAAAATAATGAAGGAGAAAATCAGATTTTGGAAGAAGGAGAAATAATGGAAGAATTACAGAAGGCATCTTCGCCGAATCTCAAGGCACAGGTGATGACCACCTCGTTACAGCCGGACTCAAGTAACAAGCCAAAACCGGAGTCCGGCAATCACCCAAGCATCGTTTCGCAGCAAATAAACCAAGAAAAATCCGGAAAAAATTCGAAACAAGAAAATATAAATAGCGTCGTCTCAACGACTGACACGCCACGAGGGTCTTCGTCTTCACAA
>BKCP01006217.1:10853-122080 GCA_008636005.1 Striga asiatica
GNNACTGGTATCTGGAGAAAGTGAATGAGTAAATTCGGGTGGGTGATGATACTGAACAAAAACTCTCCATATGCTGCTGTATATATAGGCAGGTGAGGTGTGAAGCTACTATTATCTTGTCATTTTTTTATTATGCAGGGATTAATTACATGTTTCCACGACTAAAAAGTACTTATATATTTACTTGTTTCCATGTTTTGTCTCCATGTTTTGTTAGGATTTGTAATCTAATGCCTCACCTTTTGAAAAATATTAAAAAATATGTCTTTATTTGTGCTCTAATGTCTCGCCTTTTTAAAAATATTAAAAAATGTGCCATAAAGACATAAATGTACAATACTCATTGTGATTAATTAAATCGTTTGATAAAAACCAATCCTAGATCTTAGAAGAAAAAATGTCTCATGTAGAGAAGCTAATGCCACTAGAGTAAAAAATATTATATTGTGTATTTTAAATGACGGCGACGATGTCGACCTCGGCCGCAGCCAGAGACTCCGCTCGCGGCGGTTGGAGTACGGATAAAGATCAGATAGGACTTTTGCGTTGAAGCTCCAAATTTGGTATTGTTATTGGCTTTTCCCCCTTTTCTTGTAGTTCAAGATGGTTATCTGCACAAGCAAAGAATAAAATAAATTGAAATGTGTGTCCTATATTGCTAATTTTCGTTTTCTGGCTATTATTCTTCAATTCCTGCATATGATCGTGGTTAGCTATTTTTTCCCCAAGTGTTTATGGTTAGTCTGTGATTATTCGGATTGCTATCTATACTCTTTATTCTTGCGGCAGTGGGTTTGTCATTATATTTCTGAATGTTTTATGAAGTATTTATGGGTTTTGGGTTGTTGGTTATGTTCGGAAATATTTTGTTAAGTTATTTTATTGGCACATTGATGTTTGAGGTGCTGATTAGTTGGATTAATTTAGATTGTATTCAGTTGAATATCTCTTCTGATTGCTAAATACGAATTGTCTATTCTAGTATGTCGTCTATTTATAATCATTCATAACTCAAATAAATATTATTAGAATTGTGAACTGCAAATAAATATTATTAGGATCAAACTGAGACTTGATGGCAAAATTATGGTTGAGTCTTGAGGATTATGGTAGAAATACTGTCTTTAATGAATATTCTTATCAGGTAATTGTGATTCCTAATTGCCTATCTTAGGTTGTGTTCAAATCAATGTTATCAAAACCGGACCAGACCGGCCGGTTCAACCGGTTGGACCGGGAACCAGACCTAGTACCGGTCCGGTTTGAGTGTTTAAACTGCTGGGAACAAGAACCGGTTTCGAACCGTTCGAACCGGTTCAAAACCGGTAAAACCGGTGAACCGGTTCTGAAATTTGAAAAAAAAAATTTAATGAAATAAAAAAAAAAAATCAAACAAAAGGAAAAGAACGAGAGAGTATTTTGATGTTTGATGAATTGTAATGTTCGATTGGATATATTTTGATGTTTGATGACTTTGTATTTTGTATTTGTAATTTGGATTGCCTTGCTTTAGATAATAGATATTGAATTTTTAATCTACTGTTTCAGTGAACTTAATTTAGTATTGCTTATGGTAAACTATACTTAAAATATTAATTTATCAACTCTTATTTAGAAAAATATCATTATATGCTATAAAATTAATATAAAATTAATGATAAAAATATATATATATAATTATATATTATACATATAAAATAAATAAATAAATTGTATATTAGTTAAACCGGTTCGACCGGTTCGACCACTGGTCCGACCAGTGAACCATTGAACCAGTAGCTTCACCGGTTCAATGACCGGTCCGGTTTTGATAACATTGGTTCAAATGTCACGTGAGCATTATAGAAATCCACCATTTTTCATAGAAATCTGAGTAAAATCGAGTATTTGTTTGGTTGGTTTCTGAATTGGATTTTTTTGTTTTTTTTTTTTGTGATTTAATTTGTTTACTGGGTTTGAGATTAAGAAATGAAAAGGGGATGTATATATATAGTGGAGTTTGTGGAATAGAAAACAAAGGAAAGGCGTGCGAAGAAGAATTTCTAAAGTCGCGGTAGAGGAGGAGATTTTGAAAATGTTGATCAAATTTGAATTAATCCATTTTTTGTTCTTTCTACAAAGTAGGTACTAATTGATCAATAACTAGTACTGCATAAAAGAAGACATTGTATTATTTGTGGTAAAACCGGTACTATTTTAAAAAATTCATTTTTTTTCTATGGCCGTCGGAGTTGGTACTGAAGACCTGATATCTGGTACTCGAACACCCAAAGAACGGGTGAACGGTTCGTTTAGTATATTAATTAATAATTGTACCTATATTAATTAATATTTAATAACCAACTCCGACGAACATAAAAGAAAAAAATGAATCTCGTAAAATGGTACCAGTTTTTCAACAAAAAGTACCACTCTTTCTTCTATGTAGTATCGATTATTGATGAATTGGTACCGACTTTGTAGAAAGAACAAAAACTGGATTACTTCCAATTTGTTCAACATTTCCAATATTAGTACCAAGCCTAGAGTAAAATAATACCGCAATTATGGTGTTATAGTACCAGATATCGGGTCTTCAGTACCAACTCCGACGAACGTAAAAGAAAATAATTTTTGTAAAATAGTGCTTGTTTTGACGCAAATAATACCACTTTTTTTTCTGCGAAGTACCAATTATTAATCAATTAGTACCAACTTTTGGTCAACGAAAATGGATTGTTTAATTGTGGTCAACATTTGCAATAATTGGTACCAAACCTAGAGTAAGATAGTACCATTTTTCGCTGTTTTAGTACCATATATTGGTTCTTTAGTACCACTTGTAATGAACACATAAAAACACTGAATTTCGGTCTCAAATGATATTTATATGACCAATAACACTCTCACATTATTTTCTATGAGATTTTAAAATGTTTTAAATTGAGTTAATCGTGAAATGGTCATGAACTCGACACAGTAACGAGAAAACACTCCTAATACACTTCATTTCATTGAATGACATTTCATCTCATAGAATCATCATACATGCCTGCTCCAAATTCTACCTATATGTTTCAACATCCACTATATTTCATCCAAATCACGCGTGAATGATCCACGTGTCATTGTAGACATGAAGGATTAGAGAAATCACGATTCTTAAAATAGTACTTGTTTTAGCCAATATAGTACCGAATCTTCTTCTACGTGGTACCTGTTTTTTATCGATTAGTACCAATTTTTGGTCAATGAAAATGGATTATTTAATTGTGGTCAACATTTGCAATAATTGGTACCAGACCTAGAGTAAGATAGTACTATCTTTCGATGTTTTAGTACCAGATATTCAGTCTTTAGTACCACTTGTACATAAAAACACCTAATTTCGGTCTCAAATGATGTTTATATGACCCATAATCACTCTCACACTAGTTTATATGTGATTTAAAATGTTTTAAATTAAGTTTAATCGTAAAATGGTCATGAACTCCACACACTAATGAGAAATCACTAATAATACATTCATTTCATTGAATGACACACTTCATCTCATAGAATCATCATACATGATTACTCAAAATTCTACCTATATGTTTTAACGTCCACTATATTTTATCCAAATCACGTGTGAACGATCCACATGTCATAGTAGACATGAAGGATTAGAGAAATCACGATTCTTAAAATAGTACGTACCTATTTTAACCAATATAGTACCGCATCTTCTTCTACATGGTACCAGTTTTTGATCGATTAGTACCAACTTTTGGTCAGCGAAAATGGATTATTCAATTGTGGTCAACATTTGCAATAATTGGTACTAAACCTAGAGTAAGATAGTACCAGCATTCGGTGTTTTAGTACCAGATATCGAATCTTTAGTACCAACTCCGATGAACATAATGAAACACCGAATTTCGGTCTTAAATGATGTTTGTATGACTAATCACTACTCTCACATTATTTTCTATGAGATTTGTAACGTGTTTAATTTATTTTGATCACAAATTGATCACAGACTCAACAAACACATGAAAAAGCAGTACTAATACACTTCATCTCATTAAAATGGTACCAGTCTTAGGAAAAATAGTACCGCTTCTTCTTCAACATAGTACCTGTTTTTTCATCAATTAGTACCAACTTTTGGTCAACGAAAATGGATTATTCAATGGTGGTCAACATTTGCAGTAATTGGTACCAGACGTAGAGTAAGATAGTACCAACTTTCGGTGTTTTAGTACCAGATATTGGGTCTTTAGTACCGCTTGTAAGGAACACATAAAAACACTAAATTTCGGTCTCAAATGATGTTTATATGCCCATAATCACTCTCACATTAGTTTATATGAGATTTAAAATATTTTAAATTGAGTTTAATCGTAAAATGATCATGAACTAGACACAATAATGAGAAATCACTACTAATACACTCCATTTCATTAAATGATACACTCCATCTCATAGAATCATCATTCGTGACTACTCCAAATGCTACGTATATGTTTTAACTTCCACTATTTTTCATCCAAATCATGCGTTAACGATCCACGTGACATGGTAGACATGAAGGATCAGAGAAATCACGATTCTTAAAATAGTACCTGTTTTAGCCAAAATAGTACCGCATTTTCTTCTACGTGGTACCTGTTTTTGATCGATTAGTACCTACTTTTGTGAACAAAAATGGATTATTTCAATTTTGGTCAACATTTACAAAAAGTAGTACCAGACATAGAGTTAGATAATACCAATTTTGTATTGTTGTAGTACCTGATATTGGGACTTCAGTACCACTTGTAATGAATACATAAAAACACCGAATTCGGTCGCAAATAATGTTTATACGACCCATAATCACACTCACATTAGTTTATATGAGATTTAAAATGTTTTTAACTGAGTTTAATCGTAAAATAGTCATGAACTCGACACACTCATGAGAAAACATTACTAATACACTTCATTTCATTGAATGACACCCTTTATCATTTATTTATTTTAATAATTGTTATAATTATGTATTCTTTTATTTTCATCAATATAACTTTTTTTATTTTTATTTTATTTTTTGTATATTATATCTCAAAATAATCATATTTTAACGATTGTCGATTGACATCCATAATGCATATATAAAATAAAAATAATTACATTTGTCATTATAAATAAAACTATATTTATCAAAAAAATTAATTTCAAAAATTTGAATACAACATAAATTATTTTATAATAAATATAATAAAAATATAATTCAATAATAGTATACTTATTATTCACATATATTTTTAAATATATGATAAAAATTTTACCAAATTATTTATTTAATGGAACCACATTGTATTCAAATAAAATTTTTGAATAAAAAATTTTAATATGAAACTTATTTTGAAATGGAATAATGTAACTTATTATCAGTTATGTACACCGTACGAGTTGTGTACTAATTTTAAATAGACATATTTTATATAATTTTGCACAATTTAAATGGTAGTTTAGTACCCAATATCGCGTCTTCAGTACCAATTCCAATGAGCTTAAAAGAACATCGAATTTCGGTCTTAAACGATGCTTATATTACTCAAAATTACTTATACATTATTTTCTATGAGTAATTGACTGTGTTTAATTAAGTATACTTGACAAGTGGTCATGAATTCAATAGAGTTTTAATTTTGAAATTTTGAAATATTTTGATTTTATTTTTAGGTAAATTTTTGTTTATGGAAACAAAATTTTCTTTAGTTTCAATGTAAATAAAAATCAACCCTTAATATATCCACAACTCCATATTTATTGTAATTAAAAATCACTTAAGCGACACATTCTATATATAAAACTGATAAACATGATATATCACACATTAAATTAGTTGATATCCTATCATAATATTTATTTATTTTCTTTTAAAAAAATAAATTATGTGCTTAATTTTCAATAAATAAATATTTAAAATTGTAGTCCTTCTTTACACACGGGGTTTGACAATAAATAATATAATCTTGCCTTAACGGTCATTTATATTGAAATTATATTCCTTTTCGTATTTTAAAATGTTTATAACATAAGTCGTCGCATTTTGACTCTTATACTACGCAGCGTAAATAGAAATTCGTGTTGCGTAAGCTATTAGAGTATAAAATTTTATTTGTTATAAATATCAAATATTTGCATATAATAAAATTAGGTTGTTAATTTTAAAAAAATATTTTAATAATATTATATGACACTAAATTTTAGAATAAGATAATAGTTGACTATTATGATTAATAAATTGAGTGCGGTTTTGGTATGAAATATCCAAATTTAAATGATATGAGTTTCATATGGTATTGGTAGAAGTGTATTTAATTTTGAAAATAAAATAAGTGGTATGAATTTTATTTGGTATGGGTGTGAAAGTCGAATTTTAGGTCGATTTATTATAAAATCATGGTAATATAATTCTCAATTTTAGCATATCCTTATAATAACTTGTCATAAGATATTTTTGATAATTTTATAAATCGCCCCGATATATAAATTTTTCCGAATGCCACGAGCCTAAGTGGCAGACTCATATGCTTCAGAAGTTTGTTTGACATAATTATATGTTTTGTGTTGACACATGTACATGTTCCGTTTTAGGCTTGAGATTTACCATAAACTATTTTTGGCTTTTTTTCTCAAGTTACCATATATTACTCTTACTCTTTCTTATTTAATCCATATAATAATTGCTATAATAAATATGTATTCTTTTTATTTTTAAATATTTATAATTTTTTTATTTTATTTTTTGTATGTTATATCTCAAAATAATCATATTGTAATGATTTTCGATTTGACATATATATTGCATATATAAAAGAAAAAATAATTACATCTCTCATTATAAACAAAACTTTATTTATTAAAAAATAATTTAAAAAATAAAAATAGAACATGAATTATTTTATAACGAATATAATAAAAATATAATTCCATAATGCACCAAAAAATAATCATTGTAACGTGTTTTTTCATAGATTTTAAATAAATTAAGAAAATTAAGTGAAAAAATACGGACCCCATTTTGAATTAATTATTACTTTGTTAGTTACTCATTATTTTTATATTCATTATACATAATTTTACAATATAAAAATAAATTATTTTAGTTTTTATATTCTACAAATATTAAATTATTTACGTATCCGTGTAGTACACGAGTATCGTACTAGTTGATAGATATTCTTCTTGAAAATTAGATAGATCTTTGAATAAATATTTTTAATAAATTTAAAATTTATAATTTAATTTTAGAGAATTAGTTGATAAATTTGAACGACGAAAATATAAATTTATAGATTTAGTATAATATATATTTATATGAAATAAAGATTAGTAAAATATAATTTTTTTTTTATTTTGATAGTTTATAAAAAAATAAATCGATACTAAATAATAAAAAATTTAAGAAAAAATAGTAGTAGAAGAGATAAATAGTAGACGATGAGAGAAAAAAAAATGATAAAAAATGTGTGGAAAAGAAAAAAAGAAAAATAATAAAAAATTAGAAAAGTTAGTAGTGGAGAGAGAGAGAGAGAGAGAGAGAGAGAGAGAGAAAATAATAAAATAATGTGTATTGTTAGGTTGTAATGGGATGATGTCATTAGTCAATTTAGTTTTGATTTATTTTAATAAGGGAGAGTTAAGTGGAAGAATGATTAGAGGAGTAGGGAGTGTAGTGGAATTTTTTTTATTAGGGACTGACATGGAAGTTTGAAATTGGATTGGGAATTTTTAAAGAAGTGTTCCTTAAATAAAATCCTAATTATTATATTTTAAATGATCTGTATGATTATCTACCATAAACCACTAGCTCAATTGGTGAAATGTCTTGAACAAATGATGGCCTAAATAATCCTATTATTATATTTTATATGGATGCATATCAGCATATGGTCTGAATAAAAGCCTAGTTATTATATTTTTTAAATGATCTATATCATTCTACCATATGGATGCTCAAGTGGTGAATTGTCTTGAACAAATGATGGCCTAAATAAAACCTATATCATATTTTATATGGATGCTAATTATTATATTTTAAATGATCTATATGATTCTCTACCATAAACCACAGGCTCAAGTGGTGAAATTCTTTAAGATTTTTTACCGCAATAAATTTCTATGGTATCTCTAAAATAACTAAATAATTGGTATGGTAATTGAAACGAAGGTATTTGTCACGGAGTGCGCTAATTGTAGTACGAACTAAAACAAAAATTATAAAATGCGGAAACAATAAATCGAAGATTTAAAAACTCTTCAGGGAAGCGTCCCACTTCCCCTCAGAGCTCTTTCATTGATAAACCGTTTGTGCACACTTGTATAGTTTGGACTTACACGACTCGAACTCCCTTCTAGCCTAGCCACAACTACACACGATTCTATCAACTACTTCTCCGACCACGTCCCGTGGATTTTACCTCTCGAATCCCTCGAGCTAAAGACAGTACTTAATCCCTAAGCACTGATCACACAAGTGTTTGAATGAAAAACAAAGAAAAGAAAACAAAACAGACTTCAGTTCTTCGATGACGTAAGAACACCGAAAACTGACCAACGAAAATAAAATACAAAAAACTTGCAGCTCGAATATGGAATAGAATATGATGCTCTCAGCTCTCCAAAATTCGTTCTTCAAGCAGATATATATACAATCCCTAGGATGTGGAGTGTTCTCCAAGTATAGGACTCCTTTTTGATTTCCTTCCAAGTTTAGGACTCTTCTTTCTCTCACTTCAAACAATCCTTCTTTAATCCAATTTCCTTCCATGTAAATCATAAGAGATATGGTAGGTGTAGATCTCTATCTTCTCTTTCCAAAGATCTTTCCTTCTTATATGATTTCCTACAAAATATATCCATAATAAGATCATGCAAATCTAATATATATATATATATATATATATATATAAATTGAATATATAAATATAAATAAAAATAAATTCGAATATATAAATATAAATATAAATAAAAGAACTTCCTTTTTTATTTCTCATGCTTGCAAGAATATATCTTCACTTATATTAATTTTTGAACTTCATTGCCAATAATATAACTCTTTCAATCTCCCCCTTTGGCATCTAGTTCGAAAATCATATAATGAAGATAACCTGAAACACAGTTAGAACAGCAAGCACGAATATGCAGAACAATATCATAAGGAACAAATCACTGCAGTAAGAACACAGTCCATAAAGTACCTGCAGTTACAACTCATTAGATGCACATAGCATAAAACAATCAGAGCAAACATCCTACCAATCACAGCTAGTATTAACAGCAGCCACACAAAAGAAAAGTCATAAGAGGTTCTTAACAAAAAACCAATCTCAGCTATTGAATCTCCCCCTGACTTCTCAGCATCATCCTTGACCATCTTTGCCTCTATCTCCCCCTTTTTCGAACTACGGGATGCCGAAGGGCCTGTACCCGTATTCTTTTTCCACCGTCTACCATGTGAAGAAACAGCGATGGTTCTTACATAATCCTCAATATCTTACAAAAACAGCAACCAATATAATCAGAAGCAAACAACTATAACATAATCCCCAATATCTTCAGAAACATCCTTTTTCTCCCCCTTTTTAGACTGAAATGCCAAAGGCAAATCTCTCCCTGAGTAAGAACATCGAGTGAGAGAAAAAAAAAAAATATAACCGAAGACGAAAGTCGTTGCTTGAACTGATCTCTAATCATTGAAGACTGTCCATCTCTTCTCTAGTCTTTTGCCATCAGCCAAAGTGTTTCAGAAGCACATTAGAAAATGATGCAGGAACACAAATGGTTAAAAGAAAAATGCAAAGAGAGAAAAATAAAAATGGGTTTCTCAAGTTCTGAAAATGAAGATATATAGTGAGGACGTGATGGGTGAGGTTCGAAAAAAAATATCAAGGCAAAGGTTGAATACCATGCAGTAAGAACATCCCCATCAAAACTGAACACACAAACTCATTAACACACTAACACACGTGTCCAACTAATTCAAAATTAGGAAGAATAAGATTTTATCATCCAAAAATAAAGTCCCTCACATTTTTTGACGTCCAAGTAATTCACTCAAGAAGGAAATCACATGCATTATGCCTAAGGATGAAAAAAAAATAAAAATAAAACCGCATGCAAGACACTAAAATCAATAAAATCCGTTCTTAATCTACTTAGGCATGATTGATGCATAATTAATCCAAAATCAACATTGTGCTACAAACACACCAAGGAACAACACAGAGGCGGAATAATTATATGTATATGTAGCGCAAGTCATATCTCTCCAAGATTCCAACACCGAAACAACATAAGCTTTATTGTTCACTAGGCTTTTCACTTAGTAACAATCACAGCAATAGTGAAAGTCAACCCCACTACTTTGCCCAATGATTTTAAGCAACAACATTAATTTACATCGAGGCTTTTCACTTAGTAACAATCACTGCAATAGTGAAAGTCAACCCCACTACTTTGCCCCAATGCTTGGTGTAAGAACTCGTTTGTTTGTTTGTTTTTTTTTTTTTTTAAAATCATTATGCACTACGTTTTTATGAAGATGACCACCTTATAACTCCAAATAAAAACACCACACAATGAAGTGCAGTGGTTGTCAATAGCTACCACCCTTCACAACATTTTCTGTCCATGACGCTCTTTTCACAGTCGATCCCAAAGGAAACGAACCATGTGCTAGCTATCGCTCTAGATCATTGTGTGAAGGCAGCTCTTTTTGACAGAAATATATTTGTTCCAAGGTATGCAAGAACACGCCATCAATTAAAGACAATCAACATCTCACCCGCTTTCAGAAGAGTCAGAACTTCATTTATGACTTAGTGGTGAAATATATGCAAAAATGCAAGGCATGCCTAATGCAAATAATACCCTATATGCATACACGCAATGCAAATATAATATATATACTAATATACAATACAATATAATATAATGGCATGCAAGCAATCAGAGAATGCATATCCCTAAGGATTTCCTTAGAGAGATAAATCTTTGAGCATCAAGGTTATGTGCTGGAACATATTTATGAACAATTAATCCATCATCAACCAAATTTCTAGTAAAGTGGCATAGCATGCTAGTACGATTAAGAGAATGTTG
Organism: Striga asiatica; assembly: GCA_008636005.1. NCBI lineage: Eukaryota > Viridiplantae > Streptophyta > Magnoliopsida > Lamiales > Orobanchaceae > Striga > Striga asiatica. Next base: position 21,972 of record BKCP01006217.1, read on the forward strand.
AACAGAATATTTGGAAACATTAGCCGCATAAGTAAGGTCAAAGAAAAGGTCAATGGCTTGTACCTCAGTTCCAAATTTAAGAAAAATGTGCTTCATCCACACCTTTTCTGAACAACAAGTTTCAGCCACAAAATTCTGATCGGTGTAAGAACATCCGTCAGACGTACTCCATTGATCAGCAACATTCTCATCCCTATCAGCATCACAATCTCTAATAATACCAGAACTCGTATCACATGAGTCAAAAGTCATATAATCAATCAAATAGCAATTATCATGCGATCTAGACCCTGTAAGAACACAATTATTATTCCTATCTGAAACCAAACATTCATTCAAGGTGAAACTCACAGAAAAGTCTTGATCACATAATTGACTCACACTCAGCAAATTCGCTTTCAAATTTTCAACAAGAAGAACATTTTGAAGTTTGGGCAATCCAGGAACATTCAAACATCCTATACCGAGAACTCTATTCATAACACCATCACCAAAGGTCACAAAACTAGAAGGAACAGGCAAAATATTAATCAAGTTAGATTTTAGACCTGTCATATGACGAGAACAACCACTGTCAAAATACCAATCAGAATTAGAGGTGGATTTCAATGCAAGTATAGAAGATAAGCACACGTTCTTACTGCCTTTAGGAACCCAAATCTTTTTCTGTTCATGATTAACCACATCAACCTTTAGTTTAGGTGCTTTCAAGGGTACACCATATGGACTCCATTCATCAATTCGACCAGTATAAATATCATTATGCATCCTATAACACTTAGGGCGAATATGACCACGGATACCACAATAGTGACAAACAGGCACAAAGTTCTTACCAGAGTTCTTATGCTGAGTTTTGGTAGAATTAGGCTTACCATTCTTACCTTCAAGGCTGTAGCCTTCTTTGACAAAAGTCAGGTCAGACTTACTCAGAGATGTGCTCGGCTCGCCAACTTTACCTTTCAGTTTCTGATTAGGAGCGTTCTTACTCTGGTCTGAGGTACCAATTTGTTGACTCAGCCTCTGAACTTCAGCAAATGAGGACTTGGGCTTGTTGATCATCTTGACAATCTCCTCACTCTTGCTGAGTTTCTCCTCCATTGTAGAACAATAACTCTTGAGCGTTACATGTTCTTCCATCACTCGACCGAGTTCTCTTTTGAGTGCAACAATCTCGGTTTCCCTTTCATCTATAGTTTTCTGCAAGACAAACATTTCATTACGTAGAGACTCAATGATAAAAACCTTTTCATCACATACCTGCTTGGACAACTTCTGTTCATGTTCTAACATCGTGATTTTGGCAACAAATTCGTCCAGCTTATGTTCCTCCTTGCTGGTATGAACATCAGATCTGGTCAGCTTATCATTCAGTTCGCCATTCATCATGCGAGTTTTCTGAAGTTCATCCTTCAAGTAGGTGATCTCCTTCTCATGCTCTGCAGAACGATGTTGGAACACCTCGACTTGAGCTTGTAGCTTTTTCACCATTTTTCCAGCTTTGATGCTCGTCTCTAATGCAAGCTTATGGGTAGCCAAATCTACTTCAACAGAACCATCTCCAGAATCATCAGAATCACTATGAGAATTATACGTGTAAGAACACATACCTGAATCGGCATCACAAGGCTTATGAGAGGCTGTATAACACGTGAAGTTATTGAGAGAAGTGACGGCAAATTTGTTCGTGTGTTGCTGGTCATCATCGTCTTCATCATCATCCCACGTGGCTCGATAGGTTTTGTTCTTCCTCGTGAAATTCGGACAGTCTTTCTGGAAGTGTCCAAATCCCTTGCATTCACGGCATTGGTTCTTCTCTACATCTTGATTCTGAGTCTTCTGAGAATGTGAGTTGGAACGTCGTTCACCAGACTGCTGATTGATGTTCTTACTGAAGTCAGTAGGCTTCTTCCCTTGGAACTCCTTTTTCTTCTTTAACTGAGAGAAGTGGCGTGTAAGAACATCCAAAGCCTTAGCAATACTTTCAGCATCAAGAGACTCATCATCAGAATCCTCTTCGTCTTCAGCCTGTGTTGGAACATTGGCTTTCAGGGCTAAGCCTTTGCTTATTCCCATCTTATCATAACCACGATTGATTTCAAAAGTTCGAAGTTCTCCAAGTAAGTCATCGAGACCAAGAGGCTCGACTCGCTGAAAGCTCTCAAGTGCGGTGATCTTTTCACGGAATCGTTTGGCAAGGGTCCTCATGATCTTTTGCACTTGCCTCGCCTCAGAAATTTCCTCACCAAGCATGGCACTTTGGTTAACGAGATCACAAAAACGTGCATAGTACCTATCAATATTTTCATCATCCTTCATGCGAATAGTGTCGAACTCCGTGGAAATCATTTGGAGCTTGGAAGACTTCACGGCGTTGGTACCCTCAAATTGCCTCTCAAGAATCTTCCATGCGTCGCGAGCTGTTGTGCACTGGATGATCATCTTATGGCGAGTTGGATCCACAGCAGACATGATAGCATATAATGCACGAAAGTTTGCTTCTTCTGCTTGTCTTTCAACATCAGTCCAAAGATCCCTTGGTTTCTCGACTAGAACATGAGCAGCCGAGGTTGATGACTTTGATTCCGAGGGAGCTTTCGGCATGAGTGGTGTGGTCCAGCCTGACTCAATGACTTGCCAGGTTCCTTTACCCAAAGAGCGAATAAATATCACCATCATGGATTTCCAGTATCCATAGTTAGAACCGTCGAGGTACGGAGGGCGCGAAACGGACATGCCGTCGTGAATCATGGTGACCAATCACAGTCCCAAAGATCTTTATCCCGTATGTAGAACAGGAACACTGCTCTGGTGCCAATTGAAACGTAGGTATTTTGTAACGAGTGCGCTCAACTTGTAGTACGAACTAAAACAAAAATTATAAAATGCGGAAGCAATAAATCGAAGATTTAAAAACTCTTCAGGGAAGCGTCCCACTTCCCCTCAGAGCTCTTTCATTGATAAACCGTTTGTGCACACTTGTATAGTTTGGACTTACACGACTCGAACTCCCTTCTAGCCTAGCCACAACTACACACGATTCTATCAACTACTTCTCCGACCACGTCCCGTGGATTTTACCTCTCGAATCCCTCGAGCTAAAGAAAGTACTTAATCCCTAAGCACTGATCACACAAGTGTTTGAATGAAAAACAAAGAAAAGAAAACAAAACAGACTTCAGTTCTTCGATGACGTAAGAACACCGAAAACTGACCAACGAAAATAAAATACAAAAAACTTGCAGCTCGAATATGGAATAGAATATGATGCTCTCAGCTCTCCAAAATTCGTTCTTCAAGCAGATATATATACAATCCCTAGGATGTGGAGTGTTCTCCAAGTATAGGACTCCTTTTTGATTTCCTTCCAAGTTTAGGACTCTTCTTTCTCTCACTTCAAACAATCCTTCTTTAATCCAATTTCCTTCCATGTAAATCACAAGAGATATGGTAGGTGTAGATCTCTATCTTCTCTTTCCAAAGATCTTTCCTTCTTATATGATTTCCTACAAAATATATCCATAATAAGATCATGCAAATCTAATATATATATATATATAAATCGAATATATAAATATAAATAAAAATAAATTCGAATATATAAATATAAATATAAATAAAAGAACTTCCCTTTTTATTTCTCATGCTTGCAAGAATATATCTTCACTTATATTAATTTTTGAACTTCATTGCCAATAATATAACTCTTTCAGTAATAGTTTTTTCTCTTAATTCTATTCACTATTTTACACTTTATTTGTCGGTCCTGAGCAAAATAAGTATGTTTGCACTCTCTATTTTGTTTTTACAATTTGAGTCAACTCCCCATTATTTGTTCTTTGAGTTCCTTGTCAGATAAAACTATTTGTTATCTCATACCGCATTTAATAATGTCTCTATGAAACTAAAAATTCCCCAAAGCCATACTCAATTTTCTTACAAATGTCTTCACAAATTACAGTCTCGCTGGAATCGCATCGATGCCCGAGGTATTGCTTGTGATATAAATATAGGTTACACATTCTATTTATCTCTTTTCTACAATTTATCATTATTGTGCATGTAGTAAAAAGGAAGAATAAGAAACTTGGGGTCATTCTTTTGCCTTTCATTTAAAATTCTTTATTTCTATCTTTATTTTATAATTCTTTATTCAATCTATCTTTATTGTACATTTGTATTGTGTTAAAAATGAAAAATGAGAAAGGTGGGCTCTTCTTTGCCTTTTATTTATAGTTCTTTATTCAATCTATCTTGATACCGATCTATAGATTAAGATTAGATTAAGACTTTACCTTTTAATTTATTACTCTTTGTCAATCTGTCTTGATACTCGCTCGTTAAATTAAGATTTTACTTTTAACATGTTCAAATTTTATTTTGTGCAGTATAATTCCCTTTATAAATCCTCTCATATGTTTTCATCAATTTACTCTTATTCAATCCCTATATAAAATGTCATGATGTCACGATCTTATATGTACTTCGAAATTTGGTGTGGAATTTTTGTGCTCCATAATCCTATTTGTCGAATTGTAATGTGTTGTATTAGTCTATGTTGATCTAAATTTTATCTATAACTATTAGGATTTTTAAAATTTTAAAACACTTGACTAATTTAAATTATGAATATATTTAAAAGTTAATAACTTTTGTATGTGTTATCAATCTTTTATATACAATATATCAAATTAATAATATTTTGTCGAATGTCAATTGATATTCATATTTTGTACATTATTATAAAATATGAAATCATCTATTAATATTACATAAAAATTAATAAAATTATATATCAATTAAAAGGTTATTTTAAATATAAATAATAATGCAGTAGTCCAAGATTTTATCCATAACTATTAGTACTTATAAAGGTATAAAATAATTGACTAATTCAAATTATAAATATATTTAAAAATTAATAAAACTTTTGTATATATTATTATCTTGTCATATATTATATATAAAATTAATTATATTTTGACAAAGACAAAGCTCTTTTCCTTTGTTTGTCCCATTGATGCATGTAAATACCACACGTAAAATAAATAAATAATTTTATTGCTTTCCTTTCGACAAAATGGTTTGACATATAAACACATGATCATTCGTATTCAGAGAATGGTGAGTTTAGCCTCTAAAAATATCCATGGAATTTTTAAGGGCGTGCTTATTTACAAATTAAAATGAGTTTTTTTTTTGTTAATCACCAATTTGTGAGTATAGTGTTTAAGACCTTTCTTTCCTTTCTTGTGTGAGTCAATCGTTGCTTGAATTCATGTCCAAACAACCTTCCTTGAGAGACACGACCCAAAGTCAGGATTTATTTCGTACTTGGTTAAAAATTAAAAAACATAAAGTCTATAGCATTTGAATATTCTTTAATTACATAATTCATATTTTTAACGTTTGAAATTCGAGAGGATTATTTAATTTATCCCAATAATGTCAAGAATGTTTAAAATATTTAAGAATATCTTTATAACTGTTATTTATATAACTTAAATATTTCAGCTTTGATATCATGAAAAGATTAATAAAGATTGTGCAAATATTAGTTATAAGAATGAAATATTTTTTTCTTTCAATTATGTGAAAACAGAAAAAAAAATGGTTTTTTTTTTTTTAAATGGAACCAATATTGAAACATCTCTATATGGAACTGATTTTGGTATTTTCTATGTCATCCGCCATGCAGGAGTTAAATGGCTCAACTGTAATATTATTAAGACATTTTGGCATGACATGTCATTTTAGGGCAAAGTATTGAAGTTCCGGCAACAATTGTCCTATTTTTTATTAATTTTAAGAGATACGGACTAATTTTGGGAAACTTGCTTCCAATGAGACCAATAGTGAAACACCTCTATAGTTATGAGATTGATTTTGATATTTCCCCTAAATTTCGGCATACTACCAAGATAAATGCGAAATGATAATGTATGAAAGAGATATTTGAGACTTTGAACCCAAATATTTGAGAAGGGTCTATGTCCGCCAAAATTTCACCAATTTAATGAGATTTCTACAAAAACTGTATTTATAATTTTGAAAATAAATAAAAATAAAAATCTTCAAGAGTCTTTTAACTTAAAGTCTCACAAGTTTTTCTTAATTAAATACAGAGAGACTTATAAAGACTATGAGAAAGCTTTTATAAATACCTTAACACTTTTAGAAATTAAGAAAAAAAAAGTCTTTAGAACTATTAATTAAGTATATCTAGCATTTTAAAAGTCTCAAAAATAGAAATCTCAATTGGATACACCTCTGTGAGTGGTTGTTGATATTAAAGGTGATATAGTCATATAAAGATAACCCGGTCTAAGAGGCTTCCCACTCGACCGGTGAGCCATTTGAACGACTCGCATATCGAGATGACTCGTCGACATGCTTAAGTCGACTTTTCTGAAGTCGACTTCTCTGAAGTCGACTCTACCGAAAACAGTCAACAAGAGGCAGAAAGCGGCCTAGTCGACTCTTGCAAGTCGACTTCTAACTATCGACTTTTGCTAGCCGACCTCATACTAGAAGGACATCAAGAATGCAACTCCTAACCACCTGGATACTCTAAGCCGACTCCCGCCAGTCGACTTTCTCATAACGACTCTCTAAGAGACGACCACCGCAAGGAGTTAAACCAGGTATAGCCTCTGGAACCGCACATATTTGGAAGTCGACCTCCCCATGCTCGAGGTCGACTCTGTACATCTCGAATATCAAACTGGTGAAGACGATCCACCACACTTGCCAACATATCCAAAGCTCCACATACTATCAAAGATAAGAAGGAATCTTACGATGACTCAGCAACAAAGGGGAGACGAATCGACAGGGGTATTTTGGACCTTCTAGGTCCACCGACTTGGGCATTTTGGGCACTTCACGTAAGTATTCACTCCTATATAAAGGAGATGAGGTAACCCTAAACCCTAACTCTTATTCATTCCACTCTCCCCTATAGCTGCTGCGCAGCCTCTCTTCATCACCCTCACACTGACTTGAGCGTCGGAGGCTCTACGCCGGAAACACCTCCGGCGTTGAGTTTTTGCAGGCATTCTTGCGGTCTAGCGACGGTTCAAAGACGGTTCAAGCAGATTTGAGCTCATAACCTCCGGTTTACTCCAGATCCAGAAGTAGACCCATCAAAAGGTGATATGATATGTAAAATAATAGGATCATGTATTAGCATTTCAAAGTTTGTGTTAATTTAAATGATAAATAGGCTTTAAAATTTTTTAATTAACCTACTTGATATAATGATTTGATATAAACAACGATACAAAAATGATGTGTATGCGTGTGTGTATATAAAAATATAGGTCATATGTTCTATTTATCTCTTTTCTACAATTAATCATTATTGTACATGAGTTAAAAAGGAAAAATAAGAAAAGTGAGGTCATTCTTTTGCCTATCATTTATAATTCTTTATTTCTACCTTTATTTTATAATTCTTTATTCAATCTATCTTTATTGTATATGTGTTAAAAATGAAAAATGAGAAAGTTGGGCTCTTCCTTTGCCTTTGATTTATAATTATTTATTCAATATATCTGGATAGTCGCTCTTTAGATTAGGACTAGATAAGGACTTTACGTTTTGTTTTTTTATACTTTGTCAATCTATCTTGATTTACATGTTCGTATTTTATTTTGTGCAGTATAATTCTCTTTATAAGTCATTTCATATGTTTTCATCAACTTACTCTTGTTTAATCCCTATATAAAATTTCATAATGTCACGATCTTATATGTACTTCGAAATTCGGTGTGAAATTTTTGTGCTCTCTAATCCTATTTGTCGAATTGTAGTGTTTAGTGTTTGTGTGTGTTGATATGAATTTTATATATAACTATTAGGAATTTTAAAATTTTAAAACACTTGACTAATTTAAATTATAAATATATTTAAAAGTTAATAACTTTGGTATGTGTTATCAATCTTTTATATATAATATAACAAATTAATCATATTTTGACAAAAACTTCAATTGATATTCATATTTCATACATAAAATAAATAAATAAATAAATTTTTATTATAAAATTAAATCATCTATTAATATTACTTAAAAATTAATAAGATTATATATCAATTAAAAATGTTATTTTATTACTTAAAAATTAATAATATTATACATCAATTAAAAATTTTATTTTAAATATAAATATAATGTAGTGGTCCAAGATTTTATCCATAACTATTAGTACTTATAAAGTTATAATATAATTGACTAATTCAAATTATAAATACTAGCACATAACCTGTGGGCTGTGCGATGCACAAGAAGCAATATTCAGTGATAATTATAATATTGATGAGATATAAACGTTAACAACATAACATGTAGAGAATTATAATAAACACAACCACATGTACGTCTACATATTTGGAAATAAAATTAAATACAAACCATTTGTTTTTGTAAAGCTACATTGTCAACATCTTGCGGGGTAGCAAATTTATGGAGTTATGTCTACATATTTGAAAATAAAATTGAATACATAACTATTTGTTTTTGCAAAGCCACATTGTCAACATCTTGTGGGGTAGCAAAATTACGGAGTCGAAATAAAACATTGAGAAATCGGTAGGATACTCTAACAATTTGGTCTTCCCATAAATAATGAGTTTGAACTTTGCGATGATAGATCGTATTTACCAATATTACTTTCTAATTGGTAATTGCGAATGACATAAGTTCCACACTCCTCAAATTTGTCACTCCGTATTTTGAATGTTAACACCATAAATTAATCTATTTATGGTCATCCTATAAAAATTGCAATATAAAAATAAAATTTCAAAAAGAAAAATAATAATATTGACAACTATTATTAAATCACATAATGAAGAATACTAACTCACTACTATGGAAAACTATTTCCATTAACTTCGGTAAGAGACTAAGAGGTATTAAACGTTGTTATATTAAAGATGTTGTTGAAAGTTTTAAGATGACCCTCGTATTTCTTTTAAGATCTTTGATTATGCCCAAAGGTTGATTCATGACTTTGAACGTGTAATTTTTTTTTTTATTTTTTATTTTTTATTTTTTTTATGAGTATTGCATTTCATTTCACCGTGGATGTAAGTTTATTTATAGAGGAATTTTTTGTGAATATATTTCTACTTATTATCGCAAATTTTAAAATGTGGATTTACATGAATATAAGCTCATTATTGATTTTATTTTTTTATTTTTTAGCGATTTTGGTGGAAATCAAATCATATCCCGAGAATATACCAAAACTTGATTTTATTTTTATTTTTTCCAATTTTGGTGGTTATAAAAATTATTCCAATAATGTTATATTCCTCTCTCTTAAATATATGATTTTTTTAAATGGTAAAAGGAATGTTAAGAATTAGAGGTTCCAAAAAAAATATTATGTCCTTATTTTCTTAAATCCGATATCTTAAAACTTACTATTTCGGATGTTTAAAAATTATAAAATTGTTGAAATTTCCCAATCCAACAATATATTGGATATACTCATTTTTTAACAAAAAAAAAGTTCGGGAATATGAGAATTCCCTATAGTTTACATTCTTATTTTTTGTTTAATCTGATTTGAAATATATATATATAGCGGGCGGATCAAATGGGACCAGCTCTTAAAATGCGCCCATCTCTTAAAATGGGACCAACTTTTAGCAACTACAGACAACTAACCTAACAACTTCAAAGAACTAACCTAGCTACTACTAACCTACCAACTACAGAGAACTAACCTAGCAACTACTAACTTAGCAACTACAGAGAACTAACCTAGCAACTACAGAAAACTAACCTAGAAACTACAGAGGATTAACCTAGCTAGTTGGAAGGTTAGTTGTCAACGGTCAACGCCGGAAGTCAACGGATTTTCGCCGGAAGTCAACGGATTTCGCTGGAAGTCAATGGTCAACGCCGGAGTCAACGAATCAAAATAATATTTAAATAATTAAAATAATAAAAAGAAAAGAATAAATTTTGGCCACACATGATGTACCAAATCTTGTGGCTAAAAATGAGTCTCACGTCCTCACTTTAAAAAAGTGGCCGCATTTGAACCAATCCCTATATATATATATATATATATATATATATATTGCCATGTCTAACTGCATCAGATGGTTCGGATTTTAGAATCCCGACTTTATTTCTTGTATACTCGTTTTTTAACTAAACATTACAAAAAAGAAGGTTAGATTTTAATGAATATCATTAAAATTTTATTTATGTTTAACTTTGTTTTCAATTGTTGGGATTTGAGAATCCAACAATATTATGGGATATATCCATTGTTTTTATTCTAGATAATAAGATGTAACAATGTTGATTCGTATTCCATTTTAGAGATTTTTAGGTAAATTCTAAATATTATATATTTATCTTTTACATCTAAGATATTTCGAAATTAGTTATTTGGAAGCTTAGGATTGTGAGACATCTTTTGATTAATATGTGTTAAAAAATTTTAAATTCCGATGTATAACTCATTTTCGAATAATGTTTGCGTATTTTCTTATTCAAAAACAAAACATCCAAATATTTAGAAGTTGACTTTTTATATTCTACACTTCTTAAATAATAATCAACTTTATTTTAATATAATTTTCGTGTTTAAACTAAAAAGAAAATAATTGGAAACTTGGTTGCGGGATTTTGATATCCAAAATTATTAAAAAAAAAGTTAAAAAACATTTAAAAAAATAAAACAAAATGAATAGCCAAGAATGCGATTAATAAAAAAAAAGTAAACAAAAGCCGATTTAAAAAACTCGTATTTAAAAAAAAAAGACAGTTTAAAAACACAAAAATGAATATTTAAAATATTTTGAGCAAACTTACAATATATAGTAAATCATAAATTTAGGATAGAAATTGTAGTTACTGTATTAAGTAAATTCCAAACATTTTTATATCGATACATATAGATATTTAAAAGTTAATAAATTTTGTATTTGTTATTATTTTGTCATATATAATATATGAAATTAATCATATTTTGAAGGCAAAGCTCTTTTCCTTTGATTGCTCCAATTGATGCATGTAAATACCGCATATAAAATAAATAATTAATTTTATTGTTTTTATAAAATAAAATCTATTAATACTAATTAAAATTAATAAAATTATTTATCAATTAAAAAGGTTATATATATGTTCATTACATATGAATTAGAAAACATATTATACTATATGACGGGCAAATCGTACAAGTGTAAGTATAAATAATAATGCAATTTCTAAAAAGTATTTAAACTTTTTATCTTGTCATTTTTTATCCAGGGATTAATTCAATCTATTCTTTAAGAATAATTCGTTACAAGCACATGGAATGCCTACAACAGAAAATGTTACAACTTGCACATCTGAAAATGGGCCAAACACATTGTAAGGTCGAGAACAAAAAGAGAGGGGCAAAATTAGTCAGCTACGACAATTAAAGAAAAAAAAAAGGGTTTGGTTTATGCTCATTTCAAACACGCACGGCCTTACAGCATTAGTCAGTTACGACAACATATGCAGATTTCTAGTGTAAGCTTTCTTGGTCAAGTCTCTTTCCAAAACCTTACTAATAGAATATGTATAGATTTTTATATGTTTTTATATCTTTACATTTATGTCCTCAAGTTATGTAATATTTACATAGTTGACCCCAACTATAAATAAGGGTCTCACCACACTTGTACATTTTATCTGTTCATTTTCTCTAATACAAAAACCCTAGATTCTTTTCTTCTCTCTCTATGGTGTGCTGCAAATACTCTTTCATGGTATCAGTCGCCGGAAAAATCCCGGTCCTGGTGTAAACTCTTCGATTTCCGCTGATCTACATCGTCGTCTTCATCTCCGAGACGATTCTCTCGATTACTTTTCATTTTTTTTTTGTTCGGTATTTGGATTTTCACCTAGATTTGTACATTTTCTCTCGATTATTGTACGATTTCGATTTCGATCTGAATATCCACCGGCTAGATCTACTCTGTTTCACATCTCGATTGACGATCTATGGCGATACCTACCGACGATCCTTTGTCGCCCTATTTTCTTCATCCCAGCGACAATTCGGGCGCAGTCATTGTTGCTGAAGTATTTGACGGAACTAACTACATTTCCTGGTCTCGTGCGGTCTTTATGGCGTTAAGTGTCAAGAACAAAATCGGTCTCCTCGATGGTACTGTTCCTATCCCCTCTCATACTAACGCTGTGGATTTTTTGGCATGGACTCGTGCCAATAATCTCGTACTGTCATGGTTATTAAACTCAATTTCCAAAGATATCAGACAGTCTCTCTTATTTTTTTCCAACGCCAAAGATGTTTGGGATGAATTGAAGGCTCGATATGCATTGAGCAGTGGTCCTCGTGTATTTCAAATCGAAAAATCTCTAAGCACGATGGATCAAGGCTCAATGACTATCACTCAGTACTATAACTCGTTTAAAGCCTTATGGGATGAGTATCTTACCTACAGACCTATTATCCGTTGTACTTGTGGTGCTATGAGTTCCTGTACTTGTAATATTTTTGACTCAATGTCCCTATCTCAACAATCTGACTCTGTCATCAAGTTTCTCATTGGCCTGAATGAATCATACTCAGCTCTCAGATCTCATTTCCTACTTTCAACTCCATTACCCTCGTTAAACAAAGTATACTCTCTCTTACTACAAGAAGAAAGCCAACGAGCCCTTCACATTACTCCTAAACCTTCTGATACACTAGCCATGGCAGCCAAAACTTCTTACCCTCCGAAATTCTACAAACCTAAGCAAACTGACAATAAAAATCCACCAAGAGATCCCTCCAAACCTCGACCAAAATGTGGACATTGTGGTTACATGGGCCACACAACTGACAGATGCTACCAAATTATTGGCTATCCTCAGAATTGGGAAGGACCTCGTGGTCCTAGAATCAACACAAGACATTCTGCTCACAATGTTACTACATCAAACAGTGATGCTCCTATTTCTACTGATGTTAACATGACTGATCAACTCTTTTCTGACTTCTTAGCATTTAAAAGATCATATGAGCAGTCTAATTCTTCCAACAATTCTTTGGAGACATCTAAAGTTGTCACTGCAAATGTTTGCACCACTCAACCCAATGTTGTGGAAGGTAACCCTAATTATCTCTCATGTTCAGTTAACACTAATAGACCTAATTATTTCTGGATTTTGGATACTGGTGCTACAGACCATATGATATGTGATCATTCTCTTTTTACATCTAATGTGCAAAATGTGTCTATTACTGTTAACTTGCCTAATGGAAATACCACTACAGCTTCTCATATGGGTGACATTGCTTTGTCTTCATGTCTTATCTTAAAGCATGCTTTATATGTCCCTTTCTTTAAATACAATTTGATTTCAGTCTCCAAATTGTGTCATACAAATAATTGTACAGTGAAATTTTTGGCATCACACTGCATCATGCAGGACATGACATCTCTCACTCTGATTGGTTCTGCTAAGGCCAAAGCTGGATTATACCACTTTGACCCCAACAATCCTGTTTCATTTCCTGTTCATACATCCCAAAATGTACTACCTTCTGTTTCACACAGCATGACTGATGTAAATAGCTGCAACTCTGATGTATCTTCTACTGTTTGGCACTCTAGACTTGGTCATCTTTCTTTCAATAAACTGTATCTTCTGAATTTACCTATCAAACATTGTAAACAGAACACTGTTCCTTGTGATGTTTGCCATTTTTCCAGACAAAAACGATTACCCTTCAATATAAGTCAGTCTATTACATCATCTCCCTTTGAACTTATCCATTGTGATCTTTGGGGACCATTTTCTATTCCTTCATATGCTGGACATAGATATTTTTTAACAATTGTAGATGATAATACTAGAGTTACTTGGGTTTACCCACTAGTAAACAAGTCAGATACTATTTCCAGCATCAAACATTTTTATAATCTCGTTCACACTCAGTTCAACAAGACTATCAAAACTCTAAGGTCTGACAATGGAACAAAGTTCCTCATGCATGATTTTTTTAAAGAAACTGGTATTTTACATCAAACTAGTTGTGTGGAAACTCCCCAACAAAATGCAAGGGTAGAAAGGAAACATCAACATATACTTCAAGTTGCCAGGGCCTTTCTATTTCATGCACATCTACCTGTTTATTTTTGGATGGATTGCATTTTAGCTGCAGTGCATATCATCAATAGAATCCCAACTCATGTTCTGAATAATAAATCACCATATGAAGCATTATATGGCATTCTTGCATCTATTGATCATCTCAGAACTGTTGGTTGTTTATGTTATGCATCTACATTGCAATCACATAGAACTAAATTTGATCAAAGGGCTTCAAAGTGCATATTTCTTGGGTATCCTTTAGGTTATAAAGGATATAAGCTTTATAACTTGGATACCAAGAAGACATTAATCTCTAGAAATGTGATCTTTTATGAGACTGCTTTCCCTTTCAAAACCCAAATCAATGACACAGCTCATATACCTTTGTTCTCTGAACCAACCCCTTTTACTCATGATCCCTACATTAGCCAACCCAATACTCAAAATCCAGCAAATTCTGAGCAACCAACCCAAAATGACAACATCTCCCCACCCTCTCCAGTCAATATACCACCATCATCACCACAGATCAATATATCACCACCATCTCCAATCAATACATCAACACCTCCAAGAAGATCAACCAGAAACAGACTACCTCCAGCATACCTCAAAGCATACCAACATCAACTCAAAACAAACTCAAACTCAGTCACATGTGATCAGTCTCAACACATTTCTGGAACATCATCATTATATCCTATTGAATCATTCCTAACTACTAATAACCTATGCCACAGTCATGCCTGTTTTACCTCATCCATCACTGCCAATGTGGAACCTAAAACTTATAAACAAGCCTCTTCTGATCCTCTATGGCAGGATGCTATGAATAAAGAGATCACTGCTTTAGAAAACACAAATACTTAGTTTTTAACAGAATTACCCAAAGGCAAAAATGCTATAGGGTGTAAATGGGTTTTTAAAATTAAATATAAAGCAGATGGCTCAATAGAGAGGTATAAGGCTAGATTAGTGGCTAAGGGTTATACACAAGAAGATGGAATTGATTACTTTGATACTTTTAGCCCTGTTGCCAAGATCACAACTGTTAGATTACTCATTGCATTAGCATCCATACATAATTGGCATTTACATCAATTAGATGTCAATAATGTCTTCTTACATGGGGATCTTGATGAAGAAGTTTATATGGTGGCACCCCCTGGCTATCTCCCTAAATCTGATAATAGAGTTTGCAAACTAACCAAAAGCCTTTATGGCTTAAAACAAGCTTCAAGGCAATGGTTTCAAAAACTAACACATTGTCTTCTTGATTATGGCTTCACCCAATCTGTCTCTGATTGCTCTCTTTTCATTAAGAAATATGATACTTCTTTCCTTGCATTGTTAGTGTATGTGGATGATGTAATCCTAGCTGGCAATAATCTCAATGATATACATGCTATCAAAACTCATTTGGATCAATGTTTTACTATAAAAGGCCTGGGCACTCTGAAATATATTCTAGGCCTTGAGATTGCACAATCATCCACAGGCATTAACATTTGTCAAAGAAAGTATGCATTAGATATATTACATGATACTGGCTACTTGGGTAGCAAACCTGCAGCAACACCTATGGATTCCAATATAAAACTGACATGTAATGATGATGATGCAAAACCTGTTGATGCTACTGAGTATGGAAGACTCATTGGTAGACTTCTTTACTTAACTATTACAAGGCCTGATATTTCTTTTAGTGTGCAAAGTCTCAGTCAATTCTTGGTGAAACCAACTCAACAGCACCTCTCAGCAGCCCACAGGGTATTAAGGTATTTAAAACAAACTGTGGGCCAAGGTATATTTTATCCTAGATCTTCTTCTCTTTCTCTCATTGGCTATAGTGACTCTGACTGGGCAGGCTGTATAGATAGTAGGAGAAGTGTTTCTGGTTTTGCATTCTTTTTGGGCAATTCTCTAATTTCTTGGAAATCCAAAAAACAGCCAACAGTCAGCAAGTCCTCAACTGGAGCTGAATATAGAGCATTATCCTATACAGCTTGTGAGGCTCAATGGTTACTGTATTTACTAAATGATTTACATGTTTCTCACTCATCTCCTGTTTGCATTTTCTCAGATAGTAAAGCTGCCATTTCAATTGCTACTAACCCTGTTTTTCATGAGAGGACCAAACACATTGAGTTGGATTGCCACTTCATTAGAGAAAAGCTCACTAAAGGGACCATTTCACTTCAGCATACACCATCCAAGGAGCAAATAGCAGACATTCTAACCAAGCCTCTTGGCAATCCTCTATTTTCTGCTTTAGCTTCCAAGATGAACTTGAAAAACATTCATGTTCATCTTGAGGGGGGGTAATAGAATATGTATAGATTTTTATATGTTTTTATATCTTTACATTTATGTCCTCAAGTTATGTAATATTTACATAGTTGACCCCAACTATAAATAAGGGTCTCACCACACTTGTACATTTTATCGGTTCATTTTCTCTAATACAAAAACCCTAGATTCTTTTCTTCTCTCTCTATGGTGTGCTGCAAATACTCTTTCACTTACCGATCGGTCGGCCCCACAAGTGACGAATGCTGCTTCTGCTGGTGACTGTTCAATCCAACGAGGGCCGCCCATATGGTTCGAAGGCCATCTAGCCACTTGCTCTGCCGTTAGTGCATCCCATACGACAATCTTCATTAACAAGAACATAATACATCAGTCACGAACCCAAGAAAGATCTGATTAAGTTCGTGCAACATCATTTTTTTCTTTTTTTTTTTTTTGATTTTGAAGTGAAAAAGTTGTCTACCTCATTGCTTGATTCGTCGAAAGAGAGTACAAACTCCCCGGTTTCATTAAACACTGCCTGCAATTGAAAGCCAACTGAAAATTAATCGAACCATGTGACATTCCAAATACTAATCATTTGTCTTTCAGGATTTTATTTGCACAAACCCAGAGTGGATATATTTTCACATTGGTACTATTTGAATGAGGAAATTTAAAATACTGTTGTGTATGTTTTTATTAGCATTTCCGTGTGTTTTTATGGTCTGCTTTCGAGTTAATTTGAGCTCGTTTTATAGGTTTTCCGATCCATTAAGTTGATTTTACTCTTTTACGTATTTTCCAGCCCCAAAACACAATTCCATCCACCCCAGACTTCGGTCTTAGAGGTTTTTCTCTACTTTTTCCCTTGGATTTTTAGAGTGTGACACTCTAAGAATCGACTTATGAATTTGGTTTGTAATCGCCGATTGACATCCGGCTTCAATTTAATCGCAAGTTTTCCTTTTCATTTTGTCAATTGATTTAATTTCTACGGTTGAATTGATTGTTTGTGTTATTTCCGAGATGAGGAGCTAAATTTCATTCGCTAGGCATAGGAGACGATTGTTCTTGTTCTCGTGATTATCGTCTTTTTGGTTGCTCATCTTGTCCGGGTCTTAGGGTAAATTGATTGATCTCGTCTAATCTAGTTAAACAACTTGTAGAACCGAAAGAGGAGGAGTTTATTGACCTAAGCTCGTATGTGGTAGGCTTGTTCGTAATTATATTGCATGCGTGTTATTTGCTTCGCCAATTTGTCATCTATATTTGTTCTCTAAGGATAAACTTGTAGACATGTAGATTAATCGAAACTCCTTAACCGAATAATTGCAGGTATTTGGGTTTGGAACTAAAAGCGATTATCCCCAACCCCTAACACTTCTTCTACTTCTCTATTTGTCTTATATTATTGTTATTACTTAGTTGTGTGATTTTTGGTAGCCTTTAGATAATTCACTCAAACCTCAATTGTGATTAGAATGTTTAGGATTTATTTTCTTTTCGCTTTTGATCGACAGCGATTCTAGATTCCGAACTGCCTTCCTCGAGGAATCGTCCCGTAATCGGTAAAATAAAACATAATTTGCTTCAACAAATATGGGCAATACCAAAACTTTAGTCTGATAAAGCACATAAGCACCCGTGAAAATTTTCAATAGACTGATAATCAAGCTCCAGCAGGATGCAAAATATTGGATTAATTTCATCTTGGTCTTTACAAAGATTAAGGATAGCAATACTTGGTTATGTAAGCATTGTGATGCAATTTTGGTCTCAAAAGGGTGAACAGGGGAATATTTGATCCGTAAGTATCCTATGAGCAATTTTGGACACCACTTTGTATGAACCAAAAGTTTTTTATTTGAAGTGTATGTGCACAAATATAGAGAATCAAGAAATGTTTCAAATACCTGGCACCGCAACTGTGTGTGTGTGGCGCCAAGATATTGCTTGACTAATCTTCCTGTCCCAACATTCCAGAGATTTACAATAAGGAAAGAATGTACCTGACAGGGGGAAAAAAAAGTCGAGGAATTGCCAAAATAGAACAGCAGGAAAATTCAAAGTTCAAACAATAATAACTTCAAATATCTCCCGCAGTGAATCTGGTTAGCAAGAAACAATTAAAAATAATAAGAATAAAAAAAAATAAACATGATAAGAGAACAAAATATGTATTGCAAATTTAACCGTTCATGATTACAATTGAAATTATTCAGAATGCAGTTACATGTTACATCTCATGGGAACCCAGTAGAACTTAAATAATTTTACGGCTTTGGGTAAAGTTGGATACCGTTAAATTGGACCAAATAAGAAGCTTTAAGACTTGCCGATTGTGACAAAATTACAATATCGATGGTTGGGATTTTTTAAAGCAAGTGAATGTTTTCCAAAATCCTAAACATGTAACTCCATTAGGCCAAAAACAATTTTTTAGTTAATTAAAGACTTATCAATTGTTTGGTTAGCAAGATTGCCAAAACCATGAGATCAGCCATATGAGGGCAAAACAAACTTCCGTTTCATCTTTTTGGCTGATGTAATCTATTTTTGTATTTGATTTTTTTTTCCCATAAAAATAGTGATTGTTTGTTGGATGGCATTAAAACTTCCCAACCATAGACATATTGATTTCTATGGCATGATAAAGACGTATCTACCTTTGATCTTTCATGAAATTTGCACTAGTAGCTTCCGCTGTTCCATGAGCACCAAGAATCGAGCAGACACACTGAGAAGTTACCCCGTCCCACAATCGTATAGCACCATCTTTTGAAGCTGTTACATACATGCCACCAGTCGATGAATACCTGACCTGCATGACAGAACTTAATGCTGCTGCTTCATAGACACATGAAAAATAATGGAAGATAACTCGGTTCTTTATCAAAGCAGAACAAGGTCAAGTTGTACCTGATTTATGGCTCCATTGTTAATTTCTTGAATATTTGCTGATAGATAGCATTGGAAAGTATTAACGTCATACAAGTGCGCAATTGGATGGTCGGTTCCTGTAATCAAGCAGAGATATTTCAGGACAAATTCTTTTATCAAGAATATTACGTACAAATTTAGCAGCATCTAATCCATGTGAGTTGGTCACTAGCTTTGGTGTTTCTAGGATAGTGAATTCTAAATTGATAAAGAAATTGTTGTAGTTAATTATCTCTTTGTTTACTAAAAATTGAAAGGAAATCTGCATATTAACTAAGAAATAATTATGCTCGAACTTTTAGTAATATGCAGATTTCATATCAATTGAGTGTAATTATCAATCTGCATATTAAAATAAAGTTCAAGGGATTAGCTAGTTGAACAGAGAAGATTACATGAAAGTTGTTATGTGATGATAGATTGCATCTTGGAAAAGAAAATGCCAGTTCATGTTATCAAAATGCAATTACCTGCCAAAAGAAATTCTCCAGAGGGATGAAATGATACAGACCTCACATTATGAGTGTCCTGTTGAACCAAAGGTAATCATTTAATAATTACCTCTGTTCAGACATTCAATGAAACTTTGAGTTTAATGAGGATAAATAATAACCTGAATAATTTTGAATGCTTTTCTTGCAACTGTTTTTGAAAAATCAAAGAACCTGCCATTCAAAAAGCACCCTGTGAATCCTTTGACTTTCTAAAAAGCTTCAAAAGAAAATGAGAGAAATTTTAAGAAATTAACTTCTAATTTTTTTTTTCTTTTTATTTGCTGAGCAATAGGGGAAGCCAACAACGGGCACTCAAACTTAAAGCCATTGAACTTTATCGGTTGCCATGAGTCGTAAACATCAAATTAGAAATTTAGTCATACTTTATTGTGCGGTCTTTGACCCCAGAAATCAGGATTGTATTTTGAGGATGAAAATCCAAATCATTTATCGGCTGCAGGTAGCAAAAATAAGTCATTGCAAACAGCATTAAACATGCTGTGGTCAACATTTAAAGCATAATACCCGAAACTACTATAACTGAAAGTGTGAACTCTTTTGTAAACACAGCAGAAAGATGGAATTACATATAGACGTAGCCGTATTTTTCTTCGACAGAGATAAAGAAAAAGTATAGAACAAATTCTTTAATTTTACAGGAATTTACTTGCAGGTGGTCATAAAATGTCCGTATCACAGGGCGCACAGGGCCATCTCTTCCATCTGAAAGCACCATCTGCTTGACTTTTGACATCTGTGTGTTGTAGAGGAGAACCAATCACTTAGATAAGTAATATGAGATGAATATGCATAAGAACTAAGAACAAACCTCAAACAGCTTTATTGATGTGTCAGCACTTCCAGTTGCAAGAAATCTTCCATCAGGACTAAACCTAGCGCACCTGGCAACAATCTGTACATATCACAAAACTTTCATTAAAATAATTCCTTGAGCATATTTCTCCACTACTTAATCAAACAGAAGTTCCAGCATAATTGTCTTCAAAATGATCACCTTGTGGTCGGAAATATGCCGAGACTCATGCTTCGGGAAACTTTTTGATGCTCCTTTAACATCATGTACTGCATTGGAAAAAAAAAAGGGGAATACAGAGAGAGAGAGAGAGTCATTTGACCACTCAAAAATAATAGTCAGTTAAAACCCAAAACACCCAAGTTTTAGAAGAAGAGAAGAAGGCGAAATGAATATACTAATTATTACAAGTTTTAGAATGGGATGCATTTGTTTAAAACTAATTTTTTTAGTTTAACCTTCGATCTAACGACCAGCAAAGCTCAAAAGAGTTCAACTCTTCCTGTTGAAAACAAAATCATTGTCTAAAGTAACTGTATGGAAAAATTGACTGTTTGACCCACCTGAAATCAACTGAAACAACTCGCGGAGCAGGTATGGAGCCATATCCTGTAGGTATGCCTGAATCAAATAATGTAGTCGAAGATACTCCTCTCAGCATCTCATCTTTCTCCATTGCAAGACCCTGTTGACTACTTAGAACCCTTTATTGAGCAGTTCTATTGGATACTTTTTCCAATTATGGATTGTTGCTAAAGCACCCAAAATTGATCAAAACTAAATTATTAACCAAATAGAACAAACCTTGCCAACCAATTCAAGGAGCTTATTGGGAGGTGCTTCAAAATTCAAAGGTGTCATTGTAGCCGAGGCAACTGCACTTGCTGCCTACAAAAGAAAAGAAAAACATTTTTGTAACTTGATAAATTCGAGGCTCTGAACTATTCGAAAAGCAGCTATTATAGGGTACTTCTTCCCTTTGCTTAACTTCAAAACATAAAACCAACTTTGTGATTCAACTTCTGGAAATCAACTCAAGGCTCGAAAATGAGACAGCATTACTCAGCACCAAATTCAAATTCTTTGATTAGATTAAGCACAACATATAAGCGGAGGACGAATAATATTTTTGCAACAGGATAAATTCGAGGCTCTGACCTATTTAGAAAGCGCTATTATTTGGCACATCCGGCATTTGCTCGATTTGAACACACAAAACCAACTTTCTGATCGAACTTCCAGAAATTAACTCAAGACGCCAAAATGGGACAGCATAACTCGCACCAAATTCTAATCTTTGTGGATTAAACTAAAACTAGCCATCACATACAAGTAGAGGGAAGAAAACAATCTTGTAAAATAAAGCTGAGGGTACAGACACTGTTACCTGATTGAAATTGTTGTCACGTAGATGGGCAACGATTAGACCATTGACATGGCGATAAAGCTTGCCGTCCTGCAATGACTGCTCCAATCCATTCGCGTTCGTGCCGCCGCTATCCATTGAGAATTCACACTATTTCACGGCGACCCTTTTTTATACGAATCCCTAATTGTAACAACTAGGGCAAGTTTTAGAATCAGCTGCGTGGCAGCAAAATATGAAGATTTTGGACTCCGTTCACCGAGTGCTGATTGAAACTTTTCTTGCTGGGAATATGATAGTAGCACCAGAAATTAACTCGGTGGACCGGCCTGACCGGTTAGCTCGGATAAGGCCGGTCCAAGGGAGATTGGAGCCTATTTTATTTGATACACGGTATTAGTTAAAGATATTAATGAAAGTTGGTGTATATGGACACACAGTTATTTAAGATATCAGAATTCTGAATTGTTGAGAAAGGACCAGGTTCATTTTCTAAAGCTAAGCTCTTAAGATTACTTAAAATACATGATCAAAATATTTGTTTTTTTACTGCGTCAGAGTGTCTACGTCGGGGCCCGCCCCGGCGCTTTGCAGGTTGATCCGGTTCTTGAAGACGAAGACGATCGAGCGTTTGAACTATTGAGGACACAGTTATTGAGGACATCAGAATTCTGAATTATTGAGAAAGGACCAAGTTCATTTTCTAAAGCTAAGCTCTTAAGATTACTTAAAATACATGATCAAAATATTTGTTTTTTGACTGCGTCAGAGTGTCTACGTCGGGGCTCGCCCCGGCGCTTTGCAGGTTGATCCGGTTCTTGAAGACGAAGACGATTGAGCGTTTGAACTCTCATGCCAATCGAGATGAGGCGGTTCGACCAGCAAACCTCGGTGAGTCAATTATTTTGACTCATTAAATTGGCGCTATGTGGGGAACTTGTTCAAAAAGTCGAAAATCAACCATGGCAAACGAAGATCCTACCAAGAATCTTGCACCGAAAATGTTCCAGAAAATCAACCATGGCGGAGGCCCTCTGAAGATCGAAATCCATGCTCAGCCATTGAGCCAAACCCAGTGCAATTTCTCATGGAAGATAAGTGCAATTTTTTTGGGTAAAATTTGATATATATTTATTAATGGTGCAACTAAAATCGAGAAGCACTGGTGAATCATATCTCTAATCGTGCCGACAAAGTGTTTGATAAAATGCATATCTCAAATCACGGAATAAAATTTTTGGGAATAAAATTTGGATGGGTTGCAGCATCAAGCATCGTTTATGTTTCACAACAATTGAATTGTCTTATAATTATGTAGCGGATTTCGTGTACTAATTTGTTGGATTATTTGCATTTTTTTGGTTGATTTCTCCGTGCTAAATTCGATCATGAATGAATAGTGTGTTATCCACTATTGTGATGTAGTTAATGGGTGTGAGGTAATTGGCAACCTTTTCAAGTGACATGTATTATTTCTCTTTGACAAGCTGAGGTGTATGTTATGTTTGAAGGTGCCTAAAAGTGTTGGTAGAATATCATGGCATAAATTTGTTGACCATTAGAGTGCAATAATTAAGTGGATAAGGTGCTTAGCCTGTTTGAAGAGCTTTTAAGGATAACCTTCTTGTTGTGTGGGGGTACAACTACTTTAGTTTTGCAAGAATGTGTGTGGGACTTCAGTGGATTGTCTGCTTGGTTTTGGTGGTTAGAGTAGTATAGTGAGCTGTCTATTTGGCTCCAAGATTATATTGTGGAAGGATTTAATTCAAGAAAAAATTGATTTGTGCTTGTGAGATGTTATTGGTTATTTATGCTTTAGGAGTTCCTATGCAAGAGGAAGAGGAATGATTAAGCAAAGTGTTAAAACACTAGCTTATACTGCATATTGATCTAGTGAATTGGGTCAGACAAAATTATATGTTTATTACTAATTTGAGCACTGTGTGTGAACTTTTTATTCATGGTGGGGGTGTTGACTATTAGGCTCGGATAATAATATGGTGTGAGGTCTTGTAGCATGTTTGTGGGATTGCGAATTAGTATTATTTATGTTCTCAGAGTACTATTATGTTGCCCTTTATGTTTTTCAAGGTGATATGATGTTTTTCAATTGATATTGGGGTACTTGTGAAATCACACTTGATTTTGTTAATATTCTTTTCACCTCGCATTTGGGTGAATAATATTTAGTGGTGATTAAGTACCTTATTTGTGTTTAAATCTTGAAAGGCATTAATACAAAAAATTATGATTTTGGACTACGTGTATGGTAACTTGAAGGAATAAAATGATTTCTTGAGGATAGAATTGCGGTTGTGGAGCTGTGCCAGTCTATTTTCCACATAACAAAAGTGCGTGATTTGGATTATATGAATGGTTATGATTCTTTGATTAATAGTTACACGTTTGCGTGTGAAAAGATTGGAAGTATAACTTGTTGAATATGAGGGAATAACTGATAATGTATGGGACGTAACTTTGATTGTGTGTTCTTAGCGCCTAATATGAGCAAATTATTGGGTTTATTTATCTTTTTCTTATTGCTATTGGTAGCAAAGTGGATGATGTGGATAAAATACAACTAATGATACTTTTTGGAACTCTTGTTGACGAAAATCCATGAGCATGTAGGCTGGATATTGGTTACGGAGAAGAGTAGAAATCAGACAGTAAGCGGCAACGCAAGTCGTGACGTACAAACAAGAAAGGGAGGTCAAAGTGTTGGAGCAATTCTGAAGAAAAAAAAAAAATTCACCACGACTAAAATAATGATTATGATGTAATTTTAAGATAATTTGTTTCCACGATTTTGTTATGCGAAGTTATGTGTTGCAGTTTAACATCTGAAAATAGTACTCGACAATATATTCTAAACCTTGATTTTCGGAGAGGATTAGCTCGAGGAGAAAATCAGCGCTCTCGTACAAGGGGAGTCATACCCCGGTTGTTTTCTTAAAGAGGTCAGCAGCGATATTTGCGACTCCAGGTACATAAGCTAGTCTCCACTTGTTTCCAATAATCAATATCAAATATCATGGCAAGTTTCTTTGAACATTTCTTGTTAAGAGGTATTAGTTGCCTTCATATATTCGGAAATATGTTTTCGCGATGCTAAGATAAGTGCAGGGTTGTCCTAGAGCCACAGATGCGTGTTTGAAGAGATCGTTGCGGCGGTGCCTGAGCTCGCGGAGCTCGGCGATGGTCGAGATAGGGCTAAAACCTGTTGAAGAAGTTGCTCGAGCTCGTGGAGCTCGGCGGTGGTCGAGATAGGGCGAAAGCCTATTGAAGAAGTCGTTCGAGCTCGCGGAGCTCGGCGATGGTCGAGATAGGGCGAAAGCCTATTGAAGAAGTCGTTCGAGCTCGCGGAGCTCGGCGGTGGTCGAGATAGGGCGAAAGCCTGTGAAGAAGTCGCTCGAGCTCGCGGAGCTCGGCGATGGTCGAGATAGGGCGAAAGCTTGTTGAAGAAGTCGCTCGAGCTCGCGGAGCTCGGCGGTGGTCGAGATAGGACGAAAGCATGTTGAAGAAGCCGCTCGAGCTCACGGAGCTCGGCGATGGTCGAGATAGGGCGAAAGCCTGTTGAAGAAGCCGCTCGAGCTCGCGGAGCTCGGTGATGATCGAGATAGGGCGAAAGCCTGTTGAAGAAGTCGCTCGAGCTCGCGGAGCTCGGTGATGGTCGAGATAGGGCGAAAGCCTGTTGAAGAAGTCGCTCGAGCTCGCGGAGCTCGACGGTGGTCGAGATAGGGCGAAAGCCTGTTGAAGAAGTCGCTCGAGCTCGCGGAGCTCGGCGGTGCGCCAAAGCCTGTTCAGTCATTATCACTCAAGCTCGAGAGGATCGGCAGGTGTCCAATTCAAACGATTACTGAGCATATCCTAGCCCGGCATGAAGTAAAACTCGTCGCCGCATTAGGGCAGGATTGTCGTTGTGTTTATAAGCTCGACAGTATCGTTGTGTTTATATGCTCAGCAGCGAGTCCTCGGACTCGTAGCCAACTTTATGGCGAAAGCCTGTCGTGGAGTGGCCTGAGCTCTTGGAGCTCGGCAGTGGGTCCTTTGTCTTGTAGCAGGATCGAGGACAGTTGTCCCATCGTGGCGGTACCCGAGCTCGTGGAGCTCGGGAGAACAACCCACAATGGAGGTGCTCGAATCGAACCAGCAAAGACGATGTCGCTTGGAATAGGTCATTTGGATCTCGTGGACCTCCGTTCTAGCAAGTATTCACTCAGTCGACCGGCTGGAGTGATTAGCTCGGAGGATCCAAAGGAGTTTTAGCTCTGCCTTGATACTCGACCTTATTAGAGAGCTTGCGTGTAAAGAGACCTCACCTCCTGGAGGTCGTAAATGATGTAGCACCAGAAATAACTCGGTGGACCGGCCTGACCGGTTAGCTCGGATAAGGCCGGTCCAAGGGAGATTGGAGCCTATTTTATGTGATACACGGTATTAGTTAAAGATATTGATGAAAGGTGGTGTATATCTACACAGTTATTGAGGAACATCAGAATTCTGAGTTATTGAGAAAACTCATTATCTTGGGGAATAAGTCATTAAACCCTTTATAAATAAAGGACCAGGTTCATTTTCTAAAGCTGCTCTTAAGATTACTTAAGATACACGATCAAAATATCTGTTTTTTTACTTGAGCGTCGGAGTGTCTGGCCCCAACGCTTTGCAGGTTGATCCGGTTCTTGAAGACGAAGGCGATTGAGCGTTTGAACTCTCATGCCAATCGAGATGAGGCAGTTCGACTGGCAAACCTCGGTGAGTCGATTGTTTTGACTCATCAGTATATATATACGTGTACTATCAACAAAGTTTTTCAGCACCCAAATCCCAACCGAGGACCCAACAGTGAGTCAGTGACATAACTGCATTTTCAGGGATAAAAATACATTCACGCCTAATGACTGAGGCTCGAGCCTGAGCCGACTTGGTTTACAACATTAGCTAAACGAATGAACTAAGTCTGAAAGTTCAGGAAATCCCATAAATATTCTTATTCTCCAGCCCACCAAACCTTAAATCTTAACGTGTCCGGTTCTCAAGTCTCAACTAAATAAATGAGTTTGAATTTGGCTAGTTTGATTTTAAATGAGTTGGAATGTGGTTTATTTAACAAGATCCGAGTAGCTGAGCCTACAGATTCAATTGCGTTTGATAAATCTAGTTGGTTTATTCTTACAACAGAGGCAAGTTATGCAGTTGAAAGCCTGAAGCAATCTCTCTGAATATTCAAAATTTGTGAAGAAATTTTGAAGTCGTAAAAATAGAAAGAAGAAAAGAAACTGGGTAGGAACGACTAAAAGGTAAAGAAACTAGAGAGATGGTAAAGTTTGGTCTTTACTCCACAAAATATTTTCTTCTTTTATTCTCATTATTTTAAATTATTTTAATATAAAAATGTAATTAATTAGATATATTGTTTTACACATATTTTATTATTTCAATTATTATTATTATTTTGTAATTAACAAAATATAAATAATACAAAAATATTTATATAAAGATTATATTATTTACTAAACATCAAGTATTTACTAAAATATTATGGATTTCCTAAAATATTGACTAAGATTCAAGAAAATTTTCAGTTTATAATGTAAGTCATTAAAATAAATTCTTTGTGTTAATTATTGTTCGTCTAATAATTTATTACATTTTTTTTCTATTATATATAAATTTGTTAAATGAAGAATTGTATTATATTGAAAAAAACTTTTGGTAAATTTTTATTCATATGTACTATTTTAATATTAAAAAATATATAAAATAAAATTAACAACAAATATAGAATTGATGAAAAAGAATATGAAGGAGAGACCGCACTCGCTGATATTCCTGATACATGTCCGCTTGTTGTGGATCTCATAAATGTCTTAGTGTGGATTAGGAATAGTTATGGATCTCGTAAATGTGCTAATATTTGTTGTGGATCTCATAAATGTCTTAGTGTGGATTAGGAATAGTTATGGATCTCGTAAATGTGCTAATACATGTCGGCTTGTTGTGGATCTCATAAATGTCTTCTTTGTGGATAGTGTGGATTAGGAATAGTTGTGGATCTCGTAAATGTGTTGATGGATCTCGTAAATGTCTTATTTGTGGATAGTGTGGATTAGGAATAGGTGCTGGATATGTGGATTAGGAATAGGTGCTGGATAGTGCTTGTATTTGAGTTTGTTAATTTGTTAATGAAAAGTCCATTCATCTTAATAATCCTTTAATGAGATGCATGTTTCTAATAGTGTGACCATATACAAATTGCATTAGGATGTGATGTGCAGATGAAATATGTAGAGTTACATATATAATACAATCATAAATCCATCACAATAAATCAAACAATTAGCTCAAAATATGAGGGCTCCCTTATCATATAAAGCACAATGTACGTGTTATTATGGATTTGATTAGATTGACATCAAGTTCTTGCATATAACCATAATGTTAGAGCCACACAAAACTCCAAACGTCCACTGATAATGAACACAAGGTTCTATTGCAAAATAATTATGATCCAGCCGCTTTGATCAAGCTAACTGAGATCGAAGAAGTAACTATATGAAATCATTTCCAAGGGAACTACAAACAATAAACACTTCAATCCATTTACATGACCCAATTCCACAACCATCAAAAAGCTACCTTGTGATTAAAATTGTTTTTGCCTTTCCATAACTCAAATGGATCATCTTCATAACCAACTAAATTACTCGTTCAGAAACTGTTGGATGTTGGGTATCCGCCTATCGAAGCTCCGTTTGAAGTAGCATCAATCTTCATAGTTAAAGCACAGTTCGGTAGAGCCCGAAATCTCCCGGTCAGTTCCGGACAGCACCTAATTAGTCCCTGACAGCACCCAATGGACCCGTACAACACCCGGTTTGATCTAGGCAACAACTAAGGGACTCAAACAGCAACGAAATAAACTCGAACAGCAACAATCAGTCCACACCAGTAGACAACAAATGAATTGTACGGAACAATAATTTAGTGAAATAAATACAAATCGTAAGAAAACAAAATCACCGTGTTTGGAGACAAATCAGAGGCTTGGTTGATGGATTTCAAGCTCAGGCTCCATACAATAATAACCGCAAGAATCACAAAGAATCTAGCTCTGGGCCATGGCCATTCGAAAGCACAAAGTCTTGCACAAATGATCCCGGGTCACTCACGAAGGTGATGTTTTTAAATAGCACACAAAAGTACTAGCACACAAAACCACTTTTTGCACCCTCTGATTTTATTTCCTCTCATCCTTCACTCGCAGTGTACACGCAGAGCACATGTTCCTTAATTACTCACACACACACACCTTACTGATTTTTTATCCACTCATCATACTTGTATTTTTCACTCCCTCATACACACAAAGTGCACACACAGCACACAAAGCACACGTGTGCGCAAACGTGTTTAGTGTATAGCACCTTACAAAAACCAACCTCTCTCTTGACAGTATTGCCAAGAATATTGACGAGTCAATAATTAGTCACACTGTATAATCTTCTCTTGCCCAATCGGCTTTGGAAAACACATATTACACTTAAACACTCCATTGCACATAACCTGTTCGACCATTTTCCCCAACGAACTCCCCCACCATTTTTCTCATATATCAGGCTAATTCACATTTCCATCTGTATTTGCCCTATTTACTTCCATTAGTATTTCCTATTTAAAGAAACCCAACAACTGGGTCCAAACATGGCCATGGCAGCCGCAAGCTTTTGCTCGTTTATCCGCGGCCCTTTAACGAATCGTGCTTTTACACATCTCCTTCAGCTTTCATCCACTTGCTCTTCATTTTCCCCGAACCCCCTCCAAGAATCCCTACGGGCCGCAGTCAAATCCAAAACATACCACAAAATACCCGAAATCCTCGACGCCACAAAGCCTTCATCCCACCACCAAAGCCAAAGCCCGAATCCATTTTCATTTCTTTCCGCACTCCCCAAAGCCCACAAGGCCAGCATAGTCGACGAAATCCTACAGTCTTTCATACCAATTCGTCCCCGCTCCCGTCCACGCCTTGCCTACTCGTACCTCCTTTCCTTCACTCTCGAGGGCCCAGATCCTCTGCCTCTCGGGCTCGCCGTCTTACAGCGCACCCTCCGCTCGGGCTGCCTTCCCGCGCCTCAGACTCATCTCACGCTCTCCAAAGCATGGCTCGACCTTAACAAGAATCATACGGCTTTAACTATATTAACCGAAATGCGTTCGATCGGGTATTCCCCTGACTGCGGGACGTGCAACTATCTGATTCAGTCCCTCTGCAGAGTCGATAAAGTCGAAGAAGCTGTGGAAGTCGTGCGGGCCATGGGGAGAGCTGGGTGTGCTCCGGATTTGGATAGTTTCGGTACATTGATAGGGGAGATTAGCGAGTTTCGGATGAGTAGTGGGGTGGTTTTGAAGATGTTTAAGGAGATGGTGAGGGGTTACGGGCTGAGCCCGAGGAAGGAGATAGTTGTGAAGGCGGCCGATAGGTTTCGGGCCAATAGGGATGCGTGGAGAGGTGTTGAGATGGTGGAGTTTCTTGAGGGGGAGAATGTGGATGTGGGGTTCGAGGCGTATGAGTCGGTTCTCGAATGTTGTTTGGAGGCTCGCGAGTTCGTTTTGGCGGGAAAGTTTGCGGTGAGGATGGGAGGGAGGGGTTTTATACCCTACATAAGGGTGAGGCAGAGGGTGTTTGAGGGTTTGGTTGGGGTGGGGGAGGTTGAGCTGGCAATGGTTGTCAGACGGAGTTTTGCCGAGTTGAAGTCTTAGATTGATTGGTGGTATGTTGGAATTGAGTAGTATGGAGGATTGGATCTTGGGGTTACTGCAAGCAAATACTATAGGTGAGTTTTTATGCTTATTATGAAATTGCGTTGGCTTTTTTTCACAAGTATGTTACACTCGAAAAAGGTACACTTGTTATTTTGAAAGGTGATTTCAGCTTTCCATGTATTGAGGAAAAGTCTTGGTTTTATAGATATATGAATGTAGTTTTTGGCACAATTGTGACTGTTTTTAGAGAATAGTTCGATTAGTGTTAGAATTAGCTGATAAGCTAGCTGAAATAAAAATTTCAACGAACTTATTTGAAAAGCTACCCAAAGAAGCTTATGAACCTACCAAACGAAGTTTATTTAAATACAAGAAGCTTATAAGCTAACCAAATAAGCTATTAGCTAGCTTATTTGTCTATTAAACATAACTGGTATTTGGCTTTTGTAGCTTTTGGATAATTTTGTGAAGAAATTCCATGTTACTTTCTGTAATATTATTTTTTATTAATATAATAAGATAAGTCTATTACATTAAGAATTGTGTCAATATATCAAAATTAAAAACATAACTGTAACAACTAGGGAAAGTTTCATCATAATTCGCACTACTTCACGGCGACACTGTTTTATATGAACCCATAATTGTAAAAACTAGGGCAAGTTTCATAATCAGTTGCCTGACAGCAAAATATGAAGATTTTGGACTATGTTCACCGAGTGCTGACAAGGTTTTTCAGCACCCATAAGACCCTTCAGCACCCATAAGACCCTACCGTGACATTAACTGCATTTCCAGGGATAAAAATGACATTCATGCATAGTTGAACTAAAGGTTTAAAAAGTTTAGAAAATCACATAAAATGTTCTATTCCGGTTCTCAACGAAATAAAGTTTGATTTTAAATGAGTTGGAATGTGGCTTATTAACAAGATCCGAGGAGCCGATCTCACAGTCAGAGTCAATTGCGTTTAATAAATCGCTAGTTGGTTTATTCTACAGCAGAGGCAAGTTGTGCAGCTGAAAGCAGCAATTTCTCTGAATATTCAAAATTTGTGAAGAAATCTTGAAGTCGAAAAAATTAGAAAGAAGAAAAGAAAGTTAGGCAGGAACGAGTAAAAGGTAAAGAAACTTGAGAGATGGTAGCAGCATATGCAGCTGTGATCTCTCTTATGCACACGATCGATCAGACTCTGCGCCACGACCACCATCTCAACTGTCTAGAGCGACAAAGGTTAGAGACCCTGCAAGAAATAGTCAGCTTCTTGCTGGAATTTCTCCTAGGGGGCATCAATGGCGAAGAAGGCTTCGACAATCAAATAGCAGATGCTGCCAGCGCAGCAGAAGATGCCATCGAGTCCCATTTCGTGGATCGAACTCTTGCTGGGTCCACAGGTCAGCTCGATGATGACGATGGTTCCATTTTTTTCCACCAAGGTCTCGAAAAAATTATCAAAGACCTGAACTTTATCACGAAAGAGGCGATCAAAATGAAGGATAAAATTAAATACGGAATCAAAGAAACGCTGCCCAGAAACTCAACTCCTGCTAGCTCATCAAGGTCGTTTCTTGATGACGGGAATAAAATGGTGGGTTTTGATGGTGAGCTTATTCAAATTTTGGAAATACTCGCAGGCACGCAACCTGCTCGACAAATTGTCCCTATAGTGGGAATGGGTGGCATCGGTAAGACCACTCTTGCTAAAAATGTATACGACCACCCGCTTATCGTGCAACACTTTGACACGCGTGCTTGGGCCACAGTATCTCAAGAGTATAATCTGAGGGACATTCTTTTGAGAATTCTTTTCTGCCAAAGGAAACAGGGGCCGAACGAAGATTTAATCGATTTTTGTGCAAAAATGGGTGGGAAAAGCAAAGAGGATTTAGGATTGCAACTTCATAAAAGTTTATCGGGCAGGAGATATTTGATTGTCATGGATGACCTGTGGAGCACGGATGTTTGGGATCGCATAAAGATGTTCTTTCCCGATAACAACAGTCGAAGTCGAATTGTGGTAACCACTAGGCTATCAAGTGTGGGAACTTATGTTAGCTCTAGTAGCTTCCACATGAAACTTCTTAATTTGGAGAATAGTTGGGATTTGCTTTGTGATAAAGTATTTGGACGAGAGCTCTGTCCTCTTGAGTTGGAGCAAATCGGGAAGAAGATTGTCGAAAATTGCAAAGGGCTTCCTCTGTCGATTGTTGTGACAGCTGGACTTCTGGCGAGGACCGATAAATCATTAGAATACTGGGGGCATATTGCAGAAGGTGTAAGCTCATTTCCCCATTCAGATGATTATGAGCATTGCTTGAAGGTGTTATCTTTAAGCTATATCCAGCTACCTGTTCATCTGAAACCGTGTTTCCTCTATATAGGGGTATTTCCGGAAGATCACGAGATTCGTGTGTCTGAGTTGACCAAACTCTGGGTTGCCGAGGGATTTGTTGAACTAACTAGACATAAAAGCATGGAGGAAACTGCTGAAGACTTTCTGCATGAACTTATAGAGAGGAATGTTGTTTTGGTTTGTGAGTGGGGCTCCAGCGGAAAAGTAAAATCTTGCAACATTCATGATCTCTTTAGGGAGCTATGCCTGAGGGAGGCTCAAAAGGAGAAGTTTTTCTCCGTGATGAGGGTGCACAGTCTTGATGATGTTCCACAAGGTATGACTATGAATAATGCACGCCGAGTTGTAATCAACCAAAGCATGTCTGAGGATAAATATGGCAGTGAAGTAATTCATGCCTTGCAATCGGCATCACTCGCCCGTACACTGATATGCAATTTTGACCAGGTCTTGCCACCATTTGCCTTCAAATTATTGAGGGTTCTGAAAATGGTCAACGAATATTCCCATAAACCCAAAAAAGAAGAAGAAGAAGAAGATATGAACCTGTTAGGTGTTGCTTTTCAGTTTGTGAACTCACGGTACCTTGCCTTTAGAACCGAATGGAAATTGAATTCCCAGTTTCCTTCTTCCATGTTCCTCCTGAAGAATTTGCAGACGCTAGTTGTGAAGGGAACTTGGGGTACCACGATTGCCCCTCCTGAAATTTGGAACATGACACAACTTAGGCATATAAAGTTCGATGTTATTCTTCTCCCTGATCCACCATCTGGTAATATGGATAAAGGTGATAATCTCGTCTTATCAAACTTGCAAACTCTGGTTGATGTAGGAAATTTCAGGTTTAGTCAGGAGGTTGTTAAGAAAATCCCAAACATTACAAAACTGAGAATTACTTACGCCAGATACGGGAGATATAAAGAATGGCCTTATTACTGTCTCGACAATCTCGGCCGTTCGCTTAAACTGAGATCACTAACTCTCTTCTTTCAACACTATAAGGTCAGTCGAGGTTTGTTACTAAAGAATCTTTCCTTTCCGATTTCGCTCAAGAAGTTGACCCTACACGGATGTGGGCTTTTCTGGGAGGATATGCCATTGATTGGCTCCTTACCCAATCTTGAGGTTCTCAAATTGGAGCTCGAATCTTTTGTGGGGCCCGACTGGAATCCAGTGGAGGGCGAATTCCTCTGCCTGAAGTTCTTGCAAGTAGCGTGGTGCAAAGATCTCGTAAACTGGAATGCAGAGAGGACACATTTCCCGCGGCTCGAGTGCCTCGTGCTTCAGATGTTGACGAGCTTGAACGAGATACCTATGGATATTGGACACATACCCACACTTCGAGTTATTAGGTTGGAACTTTGCAGTGACTCCGCTGTTATTTCGGCTAAGAACATTCTAGATGAACAAGAGGAACTAGGGAATGTGGGCCTCCGAGTTCAGGCTCAAATCTGGCAGAAGAACGAATTAGAGAGCCTGACAAGCGAAAATTTCCAGGTTCAGGTTTGGTAAGAACTGAAACTTTTCCACCACAGACTTCAGTACCTTCTAAGAAAAGACAACAAGAAAAGAAAATGTTTTTTGTATTTGCTTTAAGTTTAGTACGTATGCATAATAATGCATAATTTGTCAGTTCTGTGTTTTTGTTGCCTAGCACACTTTTGAGCTTAATTGTTCACTTGATCACAAATATAGCATCAATTATTTGTGCACCTTTTCTTCCATTGATGTCTCAATCTCAGCAACATGTCTCTGGTCTAATATAAGTATTTTGACTCCATATATGGATATTATGAGATATGCTTTCCTGTATCATAAGTCATGTCCTTCCAAAGATATCCTTTCCTCTGTATAATGTCGTAATCTGATGATTGTGATTTTGCAGCAACATACTTTGAACCTGATCAAAAACGGGACTGAATGTTTGTCGTCAACAGATGGTGAAAGATGAGTTTTGTGATCACTCATTAAAGTCTACCCGAAGATGATCGGGCTTGACTAGCTGGAAAATTTCAAAAAATCACCCTTTACTTGTGATTATGTTAATATATTTTCCTCGCTGTATTGTTGGATTTTGTGTTTATGGTTGATTGTCTTGTGATTCAATGTGTTTACAGTTTTTGATGGTTTGCCGGTGTGGATTTCAGTCCCGAGGCTTGCTTGTTTGGCTTGTCGTATTCATGGTTTGTTGACTATTATGTAAGGTTCGTTTGGCCCTTCAGTGTTTGACTAGAAGATTGTATAGTTACTGTGAAGTAAATAAAAAGAGCTGATTTGTGAAGTAAATAAATAGAGCGGATTCAGTTAAACATGTAGTCTTTAACTTTTAAACTGATTGATTTTGTTGATTATCTAGTGGCTTTGGTATTTTTCTCTAGATTTTGTAATGGTATTGAACAAAAATGAGTTTCAGTTCAGAAGAAATTGTTGAGCATTAGCTGTTGCAGACAGTAAAATCCAGTGGCTATTTTACTATTGCATCTGATTGATGTAGGTTAAGTACATTTTAAAATTTAATAAACTGGTACAAGTAAAAATTACCTTGTTTTTTAACTGCTAGATTAGCATATATTAAGATGCTCTTTAAGAGAAGCTTATGGAGCTAAGGTCCAAAAGTTATTATTTTCAAATATATTAGATTATTAGTTAGTGATTATTTGGATTAGTTAGCCGATGGAGCTAAGGTCCAGAAGCTTCGATTAGTTAGTGATCAGCCGGCTCCATGTATGAATAGAGTCGTTAAAATGGTGAGTATTATCTCAATTCCAATGAAACAAAATCGTATAAAGTATGAGGGGTGATCAGAATATGGACTGAACTTATAATGGGGGTCTATGTAACTACAAGTAATTTTTGCTCGCAACAAAGCCTGGTGCACGTCGGGAGCTCGTAAACGCTTATCCAGACTCGAAATTGTATTCCATATTTTCCTACTCGTCCCCAACGAGTCCTTCTAGAGTTCTAGCATGCATACTGCATGATTATGTCTCGTTTGACTTGTCCAAACATTCCTTCAATACAAAACGTTTGCGAATTCTATATCTTTGAGTTATTTTATTAAACTCAATTTTGAGTTGTATAAACTTGAATTCTCCACATTTCAACTATAAAATTAATTCTCATTCAAACTAAAATTGTTTTCAGATTTTATTATAAGTCTTTCACTTCCGAAAAATTAAACTGTAAAATCGTCGCGGGACAAATTTCCTTACAAGTCGTTAGTTCATGAATCAACTAGGAATCAGAACTAGCAAATTCGGATTGCGGTTTTAGATTATTGTAATTGGAAACGTGTCTAAATCTAATATATGGTCATTTACATAACCAAAAGAAACAATTTTGCCAATTTCTCATTAGCATATATACACACACATCAAACTAATAGAAGTAGCAATTTTGAAATCATGGTGTCGGTGGTTAACACATTGTATGTTCGACTTGGATGGATCCATCTAAGGCAGTAGCCAGTAAGGCACCATTCTCAAGTTCGCACCATCTTAAACATGTTTTTCATAAACTAAACACATTGTGAGTAACAAATTGCAAAATTTTAAACTTAGGAAAGATTTTAATGAAGAAATGATACACTTTACTTATATAGATAACAAATTCAGATCTGTATGTTGTAGTACTTTTTTATTTTTGATTCAATTAATCTGAAATGATAATTATTAGTAGTTAATTATAAGCTAAATAGCTCTGTTAGCAGATGAGAATAAAGGTAAAAAAGCCCAAGCTCACACAGTCACACTCCTCAAATTCCTCAACTCCAAAGCTGACATTTTTCATGTGTGGGCTGATTGGGAGAGAGAGCTTTCACACATTCCCATACCTAATTCACTCATTACACGTTGATTTTTGCCCTTTGAATGGAATCTTGAGGCGACCCACATTGAATTTGCCCGGATTTTCCCAACCTACTGCCGTCGATCTTGATCGAGCTTTTCATGTGTCGGTTCTCTTCTCGGAGCTGCTGACTGGGTTCGCGCGATTGGTGGTGATTGTTCGAGATTTTTTAATTTGGGGGTGGGTTTTTTGTATTTCTTACGTTTGTCTGCCCGGAAAACCGATTGGTTGATTGATAGGCGTTGTTGGATTGTTGATTCGACACTCGAACTGTTGAAGATTAGGTTCGGAAGATGCGGCGGCGGGCGACCGAGTTTCGGCGCCCGGTAAGACGGAGATTCTCATGCTGGATCTGGGCGCTTCTATTCTTGTTCTCGGTTGCGGCTTTTGTTCTGTTTGCTGTTCATCATAACCATCGAGATGAGGATCGTGTGGAACAGCCCGTTTTGGTAAGACTGCAAGTGACATGAACATGATGCTTTTTGCCTTCTTTTTTTAAATGAATATGTTCCGCTGTTGTCTGTGTGATTCCACTTTGACCAAATAAGTTCTCTTGATTATTGAACAACATGGAAATATTTCTACGCTTTCAAAATAAACAAGATGAGTATTTGGGATCTGGGCTCGTTGAAGTTGTTCATAATCTGGGTTGTTTTTGTCCTTTTGCAATCTGTTAAAGTTATCTCAAGCGCCCCTTTTATTGTTTTTTCAAGAAAAATGTATTCTGTTTCTCTGTGGGAAGTTCAACCTCATGGAGATTAATAATTGGTTCTTGATAGAAATTGTTCGTGGGTCTGTCCTTGTAACCAACCATACCATAGAAGATCATATTTGAATCTGGTAAAAACTTGTGTCAGTGGTAACTACTTAACCATTATGAATAGCTGAAATTTGATGATGAGAACTAATAGGGCGTTGTCCTTTCTTCCTCATTCTTCAACAATTTTCAAAATGAGTTTGGCTTGATGAATATAGAATTGGACTAGTGTGAAGCCCAATCACAAAGTAAAGATTTTGCTCTCGTAATGTGTGAATGCCTCTGGGATGTTCAATTGATGTTTGGCATCATGCGGATGACTTTTAGTTGTATGAAAGTAAATGGGTAAGTTGTTTACAGCACAACGGCTGCATGCCAATCGTTGGTTGTTTGCATAGATGCATAGGCTTTGTCAATATTTGGAATCACAAGCCATAACTTCAAGGTGCTATATGCTAATGTTGCTTCTAGCTCTATTAAGTTAGGTAACTTTCATGAACAAAGTTCACACAAATCTATCGAGAGGTACCAAAGTTCTTAGAGTTGATCAACCGTGTAGGTGAATGTTGTTCTAATTTGAAGAATAGTTCCAGTGAATTAATTTTTAGAACCACTTGACCTCCCAAGTATATTAATGTGACATTTGGCAGTGACAGGGGTATCAGCTCACTTTGCCATTTCAAGTGGAATAATATGGACAAAAAGAAAATTAGATGTTACTTTAACTTCAAATTAAATGTTAGGTGCACTATGAGGGCAGTGATTCTTATCGGTACTCGAAAGCGGGACCTTCATGAGAGTGGAAACGCAAAGTGGTAGTTGCTCTCGTTGATGTTGTTCCCCTAAAAAGAATTTCAATGGGCAATTTCGGGTATAATCATGAGATGGACATTGTTAAGATCTTCTATGCAGTTGCTCTTCCTTTAAATTCAACCTCAATCACTTCCCCAAACAGAAATAATATGCAAATATGTCTTGGTAAAATGGCTGCTTGCAGAAATAATATGCAAATATATTTTGGTTCTTCATCTTTCACTCTTTGGGTGACCTAAAAGGCTAAAACCTATTATTTCTTCATGAAATACTTCAATTATACTTTTTATTTTTTAGTATTCTTACTTCTCAATTGTAAGGCTTATCTTGGGTAAATTGTAGGCTTATGGTGATGGGTTTATTACATGTTTTATTTAACTGCTGAAGCAGTAGACCCTAGTTCCACCCATTTGTTTATCGTTTTATACGGAGCCCTGAACTTTTCTAGTGAACAATTGAACCGACCCAATCCTAAAAGTTAATTGCGATTTTGATGAATCTCACTCTAGTTACTACTGTCGAAAAGGAAGAACAAACACGAGTAGGCTTGTCTGAATAACCTAATAAGTTGAGAGGGCTCAGTTCAGTTCACTTATTTATATTTTATCAGATGGTGAAGTTCTATAGCCTCTACCTTCTGCTTTTAACATTTTTTCTGTTTGAAAGTACCTGATATTTGCATACTGCTACACTTGATGGTTTCACCTTACGATTTAAACGTTCGACTCATTTGATTTTATTATTTTCATAATTTATATCAGGAGATAAATTCCAGAAACGACCGACTTACCCATGAAAACCGTAATTTCACCGAACAAATACTAAACGCCAGATCATACGCCAGACAGCTAGCCGAACAAATGACTCTCGCCAAAGCCTACGTCATAATCGCGAAAGAGCACAACAATCTCCATCTCGCTTGGGAGCTGAGCTCACGAATAAGAAGTTGCCAGCTGTTGCTCTCCAAGGCCGCCATGCGGGACGAGCCCATATCTCTGGAAGAAGCTGAGCCCATAATCAAAAGCCTATCTTCCCTTATTTTCAAGGCCCAAGAAGCCCATTACGACATTGCAACCACAATCATGACCATGAAGTCCCACATACAAGCCCTGGAAGAACGGGCAAACACGGCCACCATTCAAGGTACGGTTTTCGGTCAATTAGCTGCCGAGTCAATCCCCAAGAATCTCGAGTGTATCAACATTAAGCTAACGGCCGACTGGCTTCAGAACAAATCACTACAGCTTCTTGCCGACGAGAGTAAAAATTCTCCTCGGCTAGTGGACAATAATCTCTATCATTTCTGCATATTTTCCGATAATCCACTAGCTGTCTCGGTTGTCGTCAACTCGACCGTTTCTAACGCCGAGCACCCGAAACAGCTCGTTTTTCACGTCGTGACAAATGGCGTCAAATACGGAGCCATGCAGGCTTGGTTTCTCACGAACGATTTCAAAGGCGCCACTATTGAAGTTCAAAACATAGAAGAATTCGCCTGGCTGAGCGCGTCCTATTCTCCCGCAATAAAACAGCTGCTCGACTCAGATTCGAGAAAGTACTATTTCGAGAGCTCGGAGGACAATCCGAAATTCCACAACCCGAAATACATCTCCCTTCTGAACCACCTCCGTTTT
The DNA here is from genome assembly GCA_008636005.1 of Striga asiatica. Lineage (NCBI taxonomy): Eukaryota > Viridiplantae > Streptophyta > Magnoliopsida > Lamiales > Orobanchaceae > Striga > Striga asiatica. The sequence continues at coordinate 62,157 of BKCP01006217.1, forward strand.
TACGTCCCCGAAATTTACCCGCAGTTAGAGAAGGTAATTTTTCTAGACGACGATGTTGTGGTTCAGAAGGACTTGATCCCGCTTTTCTCGCTCGACTTGCACGGGAATGTGAACGGGGCAGTCGAGACTTGCCTCGAGGCTTTTCACCGTTACTACAAATACCTCAACTTTTCGAATCCGCTCATAAGCACGAAATTCGACCCTCAGGCTTGCGGGTGGGCTTTCGGCATGAACGTGTTCGATTTGATTGCTTGGAGGAGACAAAACGTGACTTCGAGATATCACTTTTGGATGGAGCAGAATAAAGACAGATCAATTTGGGCGCTCGGGACACTTCCTCCGGGACTTCTGGCTTTTTACGGGCTGACTGAACCGCTTGACCGGAGATGGCACGTTTTGGGGTTGGGTTATGATCTGAATATCGATAACCGGTTGATAGAGACAGCTGCTGTTGTTCACTATAATGGGAATATGAAGCCATGGCTGAAGGTGAGTATAGGCAGGTATAGGGCTCTGTGGGAACAGTATGTTAACCGTGGGCATAGATATTTGCAGGATTGTGTTACGAGCTGATGTTATGTTATATAGATATGATGATGGTGATGCTTTTGTTGTGCTGGGGGAATAATTTTTATCACATTTTTTTTTCTTGCATTTTGGTATTGGGAAGAAAGAAAAACGATTACATTTTAGGGGTGTTAGCATTAGATTAGAACTTTTTCGCTATTTTGTGAGGAATATTTTAGTGAAGGAAAAGTGATGTAGTATGCGCGAGATTGGATACATCCAACACTTTTTTTTTTCACCAGTTAAAAACTACTATAAATCTCGTTTTTCTTCTTTTATCTCCTCAATATTCCTACCATAATTATAACTATTTCTGTGTTAGGCAAACTTAATGACATGGCTTTTCATGATATTTCCAAATGTAAATGTCATAAATTCATAATTTGANAGCTGATGTAAATTTGCAGCTTTCACCTACCAACAAAAATGAATTTAGGGGCGAGCTGCGTGAATTTTAAGTGAACGTTACTAATTAGACGAGTTGATTCGAAAACGGTTTTTTCATAATTGAGCATTAGAAAGATTTTTTTCACTACAGTTTTGTTAAGTAACCATTCTATATGAGTTTTTATCCGTAGATTCTCTATCTTATACTAATGTATATGTGTACAGTATCTGACTGCAGTCTTTTTCTCAAAAATCATGGTTGGTTATTGTAAATAACAAAAACAATGAAAAAATATAATTCACCTTGACAAGATTATGAAAAGCCCAAAAAGAAAAAGGCAAAAATCAAATTAACCAAATAGACACTTGGCAAGCATTCATTGGCTTTCAGTGAGAATGGGTGTCATCCTTGAGGACATGGAATTAATCTTAATAAGTGTCGACATAAATTTCATTGAAATTGATTTTTTGTGGGACTTGTTTTTTCAAAATTCTATTTTGCTATTTACACTAAACATTTTTTTATTTAAGAAATGAATTTTTATAGTCAGTATTCAATTTCAAAAGTGCTTTCAAACATTCACTAAAAATGTAAAATTACCACTGTTTTGTGACTCGGACCGGCCCGGCGGGTCAACTCGGAGCTGGAACCGGTCCGGGTGGAGTATTTGGACCGGGCAACCAAGGACCCGGTCAAACTCGGTCAAAACACGGCCGAGACCCGGTCGACCCGAGGCATTGGTTGACCCGGCCGGGTCAACTCCATATATATTTTTTATATTTTTTTATATTTTTTTTATTTTTAAAAATAAAACTATGTATATATATTTTTATGGTAAATATTTATCATGAGATACATATTATTAACTCTTTAATATTCAAATTTTATACACAAAACATTAAATTTTGTTACTTTTATGTATATTTATATAACAAAAATACCATATATATAATTTTAAAAATTTAAAATTAATTATTCGGTTCAGGAATTGACCCGACGGTTGAACCGGTAACTTGGTGACTCGAGGACGTGCCCGAGTCGATCACCGGGGCCGGGTTTAAAAACTATGAAAATTACAAATAACGATTTTTTTTTTAACTCTAATAAAACTGTAAATTGAAAGTATATCCAATTTCCACCCAACCAATAATAGTTAGTCCGATTTTCGTCTGATTCCCAAACGCGCGATGGATTTCTGGCAGAGGGCCCGCAGCTTCGCCGAGGATGCCGCCAAGAAATCGCAGGAGCTCACCCAGGGCATCGCCTCCGCCAACCTCGCCGACGTCGTCTCCGAGGCCTCCAAGCGCTCGAAGGAGCTTGCCGCCGAGGCCTCCAAGAAATCCAAGGAGCTCGCGGCCGAGGCCCTCAAGCGCGCTGATCAGATCACGGCTCACATCCCGCCCGCCGCCACCGCCGCCGCCGCTCTGTCCGGTCTCGTCGACTCGTCCGCCTCCCAGAGCGGCGGCGTCGAGGCCGCCGATCTGGAGATGTACGGGGTGGCTGATGAGCTGAGGGAGTTTGTCAAGGAGATCACCATGAATACGTTCCGGGATTTCCCGCTTGAAGGTGTTGTCCTAGTGCTTGAACTTTATTTTCTTCTTTGTATATATGCTTTTTTGGTGGGTGCATTGTTTCTGTGTTTGATGAATGTGGTTTTTTTCCCGAAATTGACCAAATCGGGAGAGAACTTTTTAGTTTGTAATTTTGTTTGTTATGCATTTCATGCTTGTATTGATTGATATGCCTGGTTGAAGGTGTAGCTTCTATAGTTTCCATTTTGATGAATTTTATATAAACATCTATATTGGTACAGTGAAAAGAACAGGTAGTGGCTTGCTAGTACATTCTAAAGGCCTAGCCTATGAGCTGCATTGGTATAAAGGTTACTGTTGGTTCAGGTGAAAACTATGAATCTTGTTGTTTAAGGGTTGAGAAGCAAGTAATGATGGTAATGGAAGAGCATTTGTGGGGGGAAATGAAAGGTTTAATTCAACTGATGAGACAAAATGTAGATGTCTGAAATGGGCAGTTTGGGATTAACAAGGAAAAACAACAAGAAAGAGGCAGTTCTTTTTGTTGGAAAAAGACTCTTGCATTCGGGCAATCAACCCTTGATTAAAGAATAATTGGAAAATAACTTTGTTTGGATCAAGGAGGTAGACAGTTTTCACGTGTAGCTTGATGTTACCCAGTGTGGGTCACCCTGTTGATTGTCAGTATAATGGGTAGACTTTCGAATCCAATCATGAGAATTTAACTAGCAACTGGCAGAAAGGCATTTGAGAATAGGAAAGTGCTTTGTAATAAAATCTTCTTATTTAAAAAAAGAAAAAGTGTCATAGTTCTACTCATGCACCTCGTTTGGCTTAGAATATGAGGTTGTCTAAATTACTCTCATATAGGTGTATACATATTGATGTTGTAGAACAAGCTTTGTGAATTTTAATGGTGCGGCAACTCAATTTTTAAAATAGAAAAATGTCTGATGTTTTCTTTTTGTGTAAGGAGTAATATGAAAAACGAAGGGCAACATTACAATAATAAATCCGGGCAGAAGAAATTTTGAGGCTGAAATCCATCTAGAGAGGAGAAGACTGGGTGACGCTGGTGAAACCACATTCACGATCTTATATCGCATTTGCCTGTTACATTCATTAATTGTGTGATATTATATTAACATTATCACATAGTTCTCCAAAAATGGGGAAAAAAGCAACATTGACCGTTGATATTATGAAAGTGTTGTTGTTTGTTTTCATTTTTCTTTTCCTTTTTATTTATTTATTTACCTTTTGTATTTTTCAGGCTGCAATACTGATGTTGTTTCGCATAGTTAATTTAAACCAAAATATTCTTAAACCCAAATGTGTATTCCATTTTTGTAACCATGCATTTCAACTTATGCAAAAAAACTTATACCAACCATCGTTAATGTGCAGACGATGCAGAGATGTCTGATGTTCCTACGGTTTCAAATGTGCGACAGGATCTTACCGAGTGGCAAGAAAGGCATGCAAAGCTTGTTCTCTTAACAGTGAAGGTTAGGTTGTTCTTTTCCAGAATTGTGCGTATTTATTCAAACTGTACAAAATTTAGAAGGCAATAATAAAAAGAATAGTAGAATGTGAATGATTCGACAGTCACTCAATTTTCTGTTCTTTTAATAAAATGAAATTATCTAAAGATTTCAATAATATCTGTGTCATATGTCACCTGCATCGCTGTAACCATGAGACGGTGTTTTTTCGTCAAATTATTATATTGATGTACTTAAAGTACTTTCTATAAATTTTAAGATAGTCCTGCAAAGGAGAGTGAGAGGAAGAGCCTGCTGGGTGCTGGCCCATCTTATAAGTTTTTCCAAGTAAAAATAAATATGCAGTGACTTAGAAGTTGTAGAATCAGACTTGAGACAACTAATAACCTCGATATTGTTTATCTCTCAGGACATCTCAAAGCTAAGATATCAGTTATGTCCACGAGTGATGAAAGAGCGGAAATTCTGGAGGATCTACTTCATTCTAGTTAATAGTCATGTGGCACCGTAAGTAACTTCCCCACGAATGGTTTAAGGTTTTCAGTGCTTGGGAAGAAGTTCTAAGATTTTCAGTGAATGAGTATTTTGTGTTATTTATTACCAAATCATAATGTGGTCTTCTGAACTGATTTTTCAGATCATTTCAAATAAACCGAGTCTCCTAATCATTATTGATTTTCTGTATTAGCATTTTAGGACTTCATTTACATACCCTGGTTACGAGAAATCAGATGATAAATGTGAGACTGGTTTCTCTACTTGCTATAATTATGTGGTTTTGATGTTACAGTTTTATGTTCTTATGAGAAAGATCTTCATTATCTCTTGCCTAACAATGCTTATTTCATGAAGAAGTTTTGTTTTTGATTGACAGTTTGGTGGATTTATTGCCCTTGTGAGACAGATGACTTTATATATTACTAATCAATTTGGCTTCTGTATCTCTAACTATTTATATGCATATCACCGAGTCAGTATGCTTCTCTTGTGGCTTGTTAATAGGCTCGCTTGGATCTAAACCTATCAATTTTCGCAGATATGAACACCGTTATAATGAAGATCTAAAGCTCAAAGCTACTGAAAAGGTAAAAGATAATGAGGTAAAGGAAGTTTCATCAGGTGCAACTCCTTCAAAAACAGATGAGGGTTCAAAACAGAAGAGCAGTACTCAGAAGTCCCCAGTTTCTGAGCAGGATTTGGACGTTTTTCTTCTGGGAGATCTGGATGATGGAGATGATGGTCCAGGTACATTTTAAACCACTAGAAGTTTGTCCCTAACTTTTACTCTGTCATTCCTCTACACTTTGTGAATTGTCTTTCACATGGCCAATTGTTTGTCGGGATTATTATTTGCTAGGTAAGTGGCAAAAAGTGATCCTCCTGTAATGATTTTCTTTCTATATTTATTTATTTAAATATTTATTTATTTACATTTTCTTTTTCAAAAATTACATAATTTATTTCCCAGAAGAGGCACACATGGTCCCTATTCTCTTGGAATTACCGAGTGGGTGGCACAAAATGCTTATGTGGCATTCAATTTGGGAACTTTATTTTTTAAGATTTGGGTGGCACAAATATGGAAATGGTGCCTATTTTTTAGTTTTTGTCATGCAAAACAACCACAGAGTAAAATATCCAGATTCCAGAGTGTTTTACTTAGGATGCATGTTCAAGCAGTATGCCTATATCAACTGTAGGATTCTCACTCTTAAAGCTTAGTAATCAATGAGGTTTATTAAACTATGCACCCTTGAATGTACTGTACCTTGGTCAATTAGTTTTCCTAAGGAAAATAAAGGCTCTTGTTCGATATTGATTTAGAAGCACCTAAACCCATACTCCTATGCCGTTCTAATGATAGTTTTTTTACCCTTTTTGCTATTTCATTTTCCAGATGATGGCGACAATGGCTTTGATGATGATTTTGATAAATTATAACTTGGTAAGAGAGTTGTATTTCTCTTGTGCTGTTGCCTCTCGTTTTTCTCTTGATTATTGCAATTGAATTTCAGTGGCTCATAGTACTCAGTGTTGAGTTTGTTGTTGGTCATCCCTACTCCTTGATAATTTTTTTGATTCTGATCTGTGTCCACAGGAAGATGACAAATAATGGCAGCCAGAAGTTATGTTCCACAAAGAGAAATCTTATGAAATTGCATGAGTTTGGGATGCTTAAATTTCGCCGCAAAAGCTCCCAATTTATCTGTAGTAAATTCCGTTTTCTCTTGTTTCTGCCATTAAATTTGTCCAAGTCAGTTGTATCTCTTATTCTGATATTATCTGTTTATTCAATTTACTGTGGATGCCGCGGGACATGGGTTTGGCTTGGGGTTATATAAATCAATGGTCCTTATATTGACTTTGTACCCATTTTATGGCTAACAAATGATAGATGAACCTTCTGTGTTATATACAGACTGTTTTGGCTGAGCAATAGTATTTGATTGTTCCTTTTTCTTTGCATTGTATGTTGCATCAGAGAACATGTGACATCTACCATTTCGACCATGGTTTTTTTTTATATTTCCGCATAGGGATATATGAAAAATTATCATGTTTTTCTGGTAATTGAGATTTGAGAAAGTCGATGATGTAAATCGTAACTGATTGTCTTAAGTGTACTCCTTGTACTGTGGTGAATTTGAATAGAATTGAAACGCATTAATTGCAAAGAGCACCCCTCAGGTTTTGGTTAGTTATGAAAAAACCTGAAGTTCGTTCCAAATTGCAGATAGAGCCCCAAGGTTTGTTCTGTTTAAGCATGAGTACGCTCATGCTTTAATTTCTTTAGGAGCTCTTTGTAACAACCTCGAAAGTTGAGGGGCGTTACCGCAATTTCTTGTGGTGAATATTTGACTATGTATACATTTAGCAAATTCACACTGTAGTCGTTTGGGTTTGAGTACCGACCATATGGACCGACGCCATTTGAACAATTCTCATTTTCAAGTGCTTTTTGTTAGAGATAGTGCGTCAAAGTTTTTGTTTTTTAGTTGTTTGACCTGTCTTGACCCTTGGCTTGTTTACACAACTAAAGTCGTTAAAATCAAGAATCTTTATTAGGGCACGCTTTTCCCAAGGAGTACCCAACTGAGAATTGTGAAGTCGTGAAAAACGCTTCTTCTGTTTTGCCGTTTGCGTCTTGTGAATCTATTTACTATATAATTAGACAACTCATTCTAAATATAGTAAGTTTTGTTAGTGGGACCTACTACATACTTTCTATTTTGGGAAAGCCACTTCATGGACACGTGTTAATATTTATTTTATTATCATTATTATTATTTTTGAAAACCAAGTTCAGTTATTCTGTTTTTCTTTTTTTTTTTTTGATCGCTTGACTACATAAAATAGAAAATTGTTTTATCAAATACGTGTTGCTCTGCAGTTGCCAAGATAATTACTTAAATAATCCATTAGTTTTCTTAAGATAAGTGATTTTAGTATGACACAATTATACATCTTAAATACAATAACATTTTTATTTTTATTTTTATTTTATTAGAAGACGTATTGGTTTTTTTTTAATGTATATGTTTTAAATTTGTGACAAAATGAATTGTGTATAATATTAGTATTAGTAGAGAAATGAAGTTTAGTATTTCATATGAAATAAACTATTACTAATATAAAGAGGTAACTCATTTCGTAAATTTTAAATTATGAGTCCCTTTAAATTATTTATATTTAAGGAAATTATTAACAATTAACCAAACCGTCAGTTTCTTTTAAACAGTTAAACATTAGATGTTTTAGTGGGGTACGTAAAAAAATCAATACTTTACGATATTTAATGGTTTTTTTAATATGATATAGTGATCGGTTAATTTAGTGATTTAGTGAGCAACTGCGCACCAATCATAAACTAATATAGCTATTTATATATTTATTGACTTTAAGTATTGTTATATCTATACTTATATTAAAGGGGGTACTATTTATTAAATGTAGTATGTAGAATAGTTAACCTTAATTAATGATTTGCTATTTTTATCAATCATTTAATTAATGCATCTAATATTTTTGGTATGCAAATCAAATTAGCATTTAATTAGTTCCTAAAATATTGGGTATGCAATATTAATTTAGGAATATCTATGTAGTTCCTAAAATGTAGGTATGCAATACGTAAATGAAGATTTTTTATTTTTTTTAAATATAAAATATTGCAACACTTACAACTATTCCAGTTATTTTTTTATTTTATTTTACATATAAAATTTAATCAATATTTAATGCATCCTACAAAATTGGATTTAGTTTAATTCTCTATACAATTGGTTGTAACTTTTTCAGTTGTACATTTTTTATTTACTTATTTTACACTTTTAAATTAATGAAGCTCTCCGAAAATACCAAATCAAATGATTTATGAAAGTTTTTTTTTTTACAATTTTAAATCTATATACCCAGCTTAAAAAACTCATCGCATGGACGAGTTTAAGAAAATTTCATAACCTAGCTTATAAAATTCCATCTCCACGAGTAAAAAAAATCACATCCCTCATCTATCGTAACAACTTTAAACGTAAATAAATAAAAGTCTAACTACTACTATAAATCCATTATCTCTATAGATGTTTTAAAAATGTAAATTTCACCTGTCTCATTACTAATATTTTAGATACTTTTAAATATTATTTGTATAATTTTTTTTTACACGTTTGCTCTCTCCCTCTATATATATACATATATGAAAGTTAAATGAAGAATTTTTAGACATATTTTCCTTACGGGTAGTTTAGAAAAATTTAGGTAGCTTCAAACATTATTTGTGAATAATATAGAATATTTTAGATGCTTTTATAGATGTTACAAAATATTTTAAGTATTTTTAAATATTTTAAGTATTTTTAATATTTATATATCACACTTAAAAAGAATATTTTGCCAAAAAAAACATTAAATACACATTGTAAATGTTAATAAAAACAGTCTTCAGTATTCATCTTTGATTTTGTCAAAACAAATCTTATAAAATCGGTGAAGTCAAAATTTGTACGTAAAGTTTATCTATACTAAAAAAAGGTAGATTCAAAATTCTTTATCTAATTTCTTTTTTTCCTTATCTAATTCATTCTTATTATCTAATTGTATAGAAATCTGTTCTGATTTTGTGTAATCCTCTAACTGTATTTGTATCATATCCGATAAAATCGGTTTAACAAAAAAAATCCCATAACATCCGATAAGTAAAAAAAAGTACGTAAAATCTTTATTAAAATAAAAAGGCTTTATTTATTATCTAATTGTATGAAAATCTGTTCTGATTTTATATTACGTACTACAAATTGTGCACCCGTGTTCAGGAGCTACTTAACCGGCAAGCTATGTGGAAATAACTCATTTAGTGCTTCTGGCCCGTGCATACGGTATGTATTTGTATTACACATACTAGAAAATTGTGCACCCCGTGCATCGCATGGACTCTGTACTAATAAATGACCTTAAAATTGTGCACCACGTGCATCACCCGTGTTCACATTTTGGCCTATTACAGGTCAGGTACTATATATATCCTGTACATTTTTTTTTATTCATTTATATAATTATAAAACTTGATAAATAACCTTAATTTTGTACACCCCGTGCATCGCACGGGATCTGTACTAGTTTTCGTTGGTTAAGAGTAGTAAAAGTTGGAAGATAGCGTGTTGCGTGCACTTGTTCTCGATAGTTGTATTTATTTAGCAGTTTTTCATGTGATCATGTGATGATGGGTTTGTGTTTTAAATTCACCGCCACTTGCCCATGTTCTGATTAATTATGGGTTTTATTTTTTTGGTCTTGATATAAGCAATTTAATATTTTTATCACTGTGCTAGAGATGCTAAATTAGTTAGACTAGTTTTTGTCCCGTGCATTTGCACGGAAAATTATATGATACATAAAAAAATAATAAAAATTATAAACAATAGTAAAAATCATAACAAATTCATTGAAAAAAATTAAGAAAAAAATATAAATATTCTTAAACACTTCTTTATAAAACAACGTCGTAGTTTTTCTATTGTCAAAATCTCTCTCAGCTCAAATCAAAATCTTCAAACCCCACTGACTCGTAACTCTAAAAAGCGTCACGTATAATTGCTCATGACTAAATGCAGAGCTCTTCAGTAGTAAGCCGACGTGCGACAGAGACTGTCTTTGACTCTTATTGATCATGTCATAGCATAGGAAACACTTCTTTATATTGTTTGTCCTTGACTCTTATTAATTGATAGAGATTGTCCTTGCTTCTTAATAAAAAAAAATACCATCTAAATATAAATGAGTAAATATAATATTAATTTTTTATATAAACAAAAAATTTAAAGTAATTGATCATGAGTATAGAATTACCCTTGCGGATTCAAGTTATTTCAACGATGTTCTTTTTATATATCTAAGATTTAATTTTTTTTCTGATTTATATGAATATAAGCACATTTGACTAAATTTTATAAAATTTATTGAAAAAAGTTACTATTTTTTTGAAAAACTGATAAGATATTAAGCTAATACTGTACTTAACATAAATGTGGGATTAATTAAAATAAATCTTTTTAATTTAGTCATTAACTAATTAAATTTAACTATAAAAAACCTTCTTAAATGTGAGATTAATGAGTAATTAATTAAAAAAAATGTAACTTCTTTTGGAGGGAAAGTGAAAATATTTTTATTAAATGTTTTATTAAATGGGAGTAGCTAGCAATTATATATATATAGATTTAGCAGTTTGAGACTAGCTTTAGCAAGTTTCTGGGCTTAAAACGAGACATGGTCAAAATCCGAGTTGGGTCATGGAACGGCCCGGCCCGCCCGGCCCGCTGGGCCTCCGGGTTGGGTTTCATGGACCCTGAACCGGCACGGACCTATGCTCGTGCCGGGTCCATGACCCGGTTAACCGAACCGGGCCGAATCTGGGCCGGGTCGTCATTTTTTACTGAAAAAATATAGAATAATATAAAAAAAATATAAAGAAAAATGGGTAATCGGCCAGGACTCGGCCCGGCCGGCCGGGCCAGGGTCATGAAATAATGACCCTGAAATGGCCCATCGAAAACCCGGTCCCGGCTCGGACCCGTGGTCAACAGGTTTGACCGAGCCGGGTTCGTGTCGGGTCAGGGCCAAAGAATGGTCTTTTTTCAGGCTGAGGAGTCCCTATTGATTTCTAATCCAATAGACAAATTAATTGGTTCCGTCAAGTTAGCTATATGTTGTATACGGAAAGGAGTAAGTCATCACTGACTCTAGACTCAACTACGTCGACCTTCACCCACAAGCTCTCAAGTTCCATAATGAAAGGTCAATTACACCTTCCCTCTCCCTATGGTAGAGACTCACTTTGGTCTCCTGGATGAGTGCCCAATTATGAGTCTCCATATCTCTAATACCTAGGCCACCCGCCATCCTTGGTTTACAAACCTCAGACCAGTTAACAAGATGCAAGCCTCTCTTCCCCTCAGAGCCACCCCAAAGGAATGAACGATCCAGCTTATCAATTGCTTCCATCGTCCCATTGGGTAGGACAACAGTCATCATCTGGTAGGTGGGAATTGCAGAGTGAGTTATTCAAAGTAGCTCGTCCTGCAAGACTCTTCACTTTCGATTTCCAGCCACTCAAGCGAACCGTGGACAAATATTGTTTTACTTTCAAGTGCTACAATGAACCTCTCCTACTTGGTCTGCTCGAGCAAGACTGGGCCGGGTAGCCTGTGGCCATGTCTACATAAAACAATCTAATTTAAACGTAGCAATTTGTTAACCTAAATTAAATTTAACCTAAAACCGTCTCCAACCACTCAAGGGATAAAACTCATCGTTTGCAGTTGAAATTAGTTCACCCGCACTGCAAATGCATCTGCAAAATGAGTTTTGGGTTTGAGAACGAGTTTTTCTGCAAAATGAGTTTTGGATTTGATAATGAGTTTTTCTTTTGTATATGAATTAGTGTTTGATGTGACAGTCATGCAAAATGAGTTTGAGAATAGATTTTTTGGTTGGAGATGACCTAATGCAAATAATTTCGAGCAAAATGGGCTACAAACTAGTGGGTTATCAAAGTCTCCAACATTATGATTGTAAATACAAAAACTTGAATTTAAATACATGCATTAGTTAATTGAAAAAAGAGAAATGTTTTAGTTACATAATGTTGTATATAGGGGTGTACATAACACTCGCATTGAGTGGGATCGACCAAAAATAAAAAATCAAGTGGATCTCATTCCATGTGAGTGTTACCAAAAATTAAATGAACAAACGGACTACAATTGGATTGAAAAACTTATAGGCACGACTGCCTCAAGGAGATAGAGTCCAACGGTAGGTCATTCTGTCAAAATAAAAGTTGGATGAAATTGAAATTATACCACAAAGCGGACGAAAAAATGAGATGCACAAAAAATATCTTATGGAAAATTGAATGGATAAACGCCCGAATTCTGTTGGCTGTAAATTTTACGGGTACAACCACATTAACGAGACGAGTCCAACAATAGGCCATTCAACCAGAACAACGTTGTTGGACATCGGAATGTCGCCGAATACAGAATAATTGGACCAACATAGAAAAAATGTTAATTTCGTGAGGATGATTAATGTATCTCTTTTATGAATTTGCCAACTTATTGTAACCGAATTTGATGAAGTCCAAGTTCGCTTATTGTAACCGAAAAAATGTTCTTCAAGTTCGCTTATTGTAACCGAAAAAATCTTCTTCTTCTTCTTCTTCTTCTTTTTTTTGAAATTTTGCCCTTTACAGGCATCACAATATAATCTAAATTACTACAAATTCTGCAATAGTTGTAAGACGAAGTATCTAAACTTAAGCAGCTTTTTTTAATATCTCCATATAAAAATCGAAGACAAGAATATACATTAGAATCTGAAGTCCGTAACCTTCTTCTTCTTCTTCTTCTTCTTCTTCTTCTTCTTCTTCTTCTTCTTCTTTTTCTTCTTCTTCTTCTTCTTTTTTTGAAATTTTGCCCTTTACAGGCATCACAATATAATCTAAATTACTACAAATTCTGCAATAGTTGTAAGACGAAGTATCTAAACTTAAGCAGCTTTTTTTAATATCTCCATATAAAAATCGAAGACAAGAATATACATTAGAATCTGAAGTCCGTAACCTCATTTGGATTTGTAACTGTTGCTATAACTGAAATTTGCAGTCACGGTAAGTCCGTGTTAGAGTTTGCAAAAACTCAGTACATGCACAGTAAGGTCACCAGTACAACATGTGCAAGGGATATTGTCACGTTGCATGACTCAGCATGCAAAGGTCCAAAATCCAGCTGCATGGCACAGGCTCTTGTAGCCGTTAGATAGGAACCCTACCAAAAGAAGCTTATCAAATAAGCTCGTCTTACCAAACAGAGTTTATTTAAATACAGGGAACTTATAAGCTAATCAAATAAGCTATAAACTAGCTTATTGATCTACCAAACTTAGCCTGTAACTCATGAGGAAAATTTGTACATTTGCCAAAGGGTAACTCAAATATACAAAATTACAAGTTCTTTTTTTAGCTGCCCTTCTCATTTCTAGTGTTCTATAGTACCTTTAATTTTAATAGAAGATTTTCGCATTTTCTCATGCTAATAATTTAAGTTCAAATTATCAAATATCTAACTCGAGAAATATTTCTACAAGGAATTTTACATAATGCTGTAATGTAACAAGAGTACCATGGAAACTAGTGGGATATATGTATGTATATATATCTGCATATTTACAATGTATACAAACACTATAATTTTTACTTCAAAATCATTTTAATCTTAAGCTTATTATACATCTATCAGTTTTATGCCATGCAAAATAACTAACTCGATCGACAATGGCAGGAAACTCCACATCATCATCATCGCCAGGTCCCAAATCATGCGTGCACGATCCCAACATTTGCCACAATGCATTGTAAAACGATAACCGATGATATCAAAACAAAGAAAACGGGAATTCGAAAAAATGGGTTGAGGAAATTATTTGAAGGACAAAAGGGTAAGGAAATCAAGAAAGTTAGAATGGCAGTTTATTCTCTTGGAGACCATAGAAAAGAAAACTGGAAAAAATATTCCCAAGCTTTTAGCTCGGATTATCGTCGGCCGCCCAAGCCCCATCCTCTGAGAAGCAACTAAAATCATTTTTTAGTAATTGTTAGCTGAGAGCTACAGAACAATTTTCCCAGGCTGCTCTGTGTGGTACATATATTTATTATTATTATCATTATTACTATTATTATTATTATTATTATTATTATTATTATTATTATTATTATGTAGAAGAAATATAATGTAACATTCAGTTTGGAGATTTACCAGGTTTATGTTATTGGTTAGGCAAAATTGTATATTAATACACCACTTTTCGTGTTTTTTGTAATTTAATCACCACTTTTAAAATTTTGTAAATTAATACACCACATTTACCATTTTTGCAAATCCATATGAATGACGGTTTCGTTAACAGAAATGTAGAAAAAATCTGACATGACATTAAGTCACGTCAATGTCATGTCAGATTTCTGTTAACGAAACCGTCATCTATGTATCAATTTGCAAAAAATGGTGTATTTATTTGCAAATTTTAAATATGGTGATTAAATTGCAAAAACATAAAAAATGATGTATTAATATACAATTTTGCCTATTTAACAAATATAACAAAATCCCGTACGTCAATCATTCTTTCTTCATTACCTTCAACTTTGATTCGATTCCCTCATACTGTTCACTCTTTATACCGTAAAATGAGAAAGCATGAACCCTACCTTATTGATTGAGTGACAACATATTTATTACCTGATCAAAATATATTCCCACTAAAGTAGTCCATAGAAAGCAATACTTGGAAACATTATAGTACCAAAATAAAGGGATCAATAATGCAATTTTTATGACCTGATGAGAACAATGGCTACACAATCTGAGTTGTAAAGGACTTATATCTATATCTAAAAGATTTAAATTAAAAGCATATATCATTTAACCACAAAGCATATATCATTTAAGTCTCCCCATGTTTTTGTCGGGATATACAACTATTTTTCAATGGAAGTGAACAAAAGAAAGAAATGTCCAACATTTTTTTTCAGAGCCCCAATCTTAGGTTGAGCTGTTCAGCATTATATTCCAAAAATGATTAAATTCACAACTATTGGATAGTGTTAATTTATATTATTGCACAAAAATATTTCTTAACTTTCGAGAAAAAAATTCTCTCTTTTTTTTTTTAAAAAAAAAAGTTTTGAACACAATTTTTCAGATTTTACACTCTGGGCGAATCATTAATTATGCATGTGTATGGACTGACTATGACTTTTGGGTCCTCCATCCACCTCATAATTAAATATTCACATGATCCATAAACTAGTAAGTAAAGACACATCTCATAAAATGTTAGAAAAATATTGATTAAAATTATTTTAAATAAAAAAAATGTTCTACATTTAAATAATATTATTATGTAATTTGATAATTTTATTTTGAATGTTTGACATTTAAATAAAAAAATGTGTACATAAACAATTATGTTAGGAATATCAGTTGTTTTAATATATGTTTGACCCAATTTTGATTGATTTTTTTTACGGTTAAAAATTTAATTCGTGTCGGAGTAAATTATGTTGAAAAATTTTACATTGCGAGTGGATGCTTGTAGTATGTATATTTCCTCAATATATTTGGAGGTATAGAGATATTGATATATCGAGGAGAGTTGAGCTAAATTAACTTTGAGTTGAATTTGGAGTTAAAAATTGTAAAAACAAAAATATTCGACTAGATATAATCCATTTTTTTTAACAACCAATAGCAGCTTAAATTACTAGTATTTTGCTTTGGGTAAATTATTATTAGGTGATGACTATTATACGGTACTCATTATTCGGTTGAATTTTTTAAATGAATATTTAATTAAACGGCAGTATGCAATCAGTTAAAAGATGATAATATTTCTATACAAAGCATTGTGAATATTCCAATAAGTCTTAATTTTCTAAAGAATAGTCAGTAATATGTAATTGAGATATATTAGACACGTGTCAATACATAAAGATATGAATGACTCTATAATGGAGCCATCGATGGCTCCATAAACTTTATGTTTGAGGTATAATGACATTCAAGTTCAGGTCAACGATAAAAATTGATTGTCTTGAAAAGCAACCAACTAACCTATGAAATTTAATGAACATTGTATTGAAAATGATGATACCTGAGTCAAATGCAGATAAATACTTTTAAAAAAAAATACAGTAATGAAACTTGTACGGTGCAGAAGGAAAGGCCAATGGCTGCTACTTCAAAAAGCCACCTATTTAAAAATTTA
Organism: Striga asiatica; assembly: GCA_008636005.1. Lineage (NCBI taxonomy): Eukaryota > Viridiplantae > Streptophyta > Magnoliopsida > Lamiales > Orobanchaceae > Striga > Striga asiatica. The sequence continues at coordinate 78,473 of BKCP01006217.1, forward strand.
TTCCCATTAACGGGATTTTTTTTTTTTAATAAACAAATTTCTCCTCATCATTAATATGCATAGAAATATGCTCGTTAGAATNTTTTTCTTTTTTCTTTTTTCTCTCCATAAAAGCTTGTATGGAGATGTGGTTGAGTTGTAGCTGGGGTGCTATCTGGGATTTGTTTGATATGTGCTGTATTTGGTCTGTGATGTTTAATTTATTTGCTCTGTGTGTGAATTTGCGTGGTTGTTTGTACTCAATGATGATGATTGTTTTATCCAGTGTTTTTCTTACAGAGGTTGAGCTTGAAGGGAAGGAGTATAAAAAGCCTATTTGTACCAAAATTACTTCGGATTACAGAAAGTTTCTGACTTCTTTGTCAAGAATTCCTGTAATGAAAAACTGAAGTTGGAGATGTAGAGATGATTTTGCAATTTTTTTCCCCTTCTCTCTACGTGTGTGTACATGTTTTTCTTTTGGGCCAGAAAATAATAATCAGTTCTCTAGCAAATCAGTTTTGGAGTGATTGCAGAATCTAAAAGAAGTGCTTCTAGGCAGCTTCTTTTTCCTTTTTCCTTCACTTTCTATATGTTTCTTCCCACCTAGATGCAGTGAATCTATTAGTTTCAATATTAGTTGATCTGGAGTTTGCAAATACTCTATCTAATTTTCTGGAATTGTTTCTTGATATTTGGATTTCTCCAAATCGATATATTATCATCCAGATTAACTGATGGCCAATATGGAGGAACAGAAGCTGAATCTCAACCAGCCTCTTTTATCAGCTAGAAGATACACAACCCCAAGAACAATACAAAACGAGACGAAGAAAGCCGATTACAATTCTCCCCCACGCTTTCAATCAAAAATAAAATCGGGTCCCCTTAGAAATCCCGGTTCAGTGCCATTTGTATGGGAGCGAGCTCCAGGGCACCCCAAGCAGCTAATGATAATAAAACCGCCTAACGACCAAAAAACGAGTATCGACACACTCGCCCCAAAGCTTCCTCCAGGGAGACTCCCAAAGGCCAATAATGTAAACAATAATGATAAGCAATTGGCTGTTGAAGAAAATTTTAGAGAAGTCGATGAAAGCAGTAAGGAGGTGGTGAAGGAAGAGGATGATGAGGATGGTAGTGAGGAAGCTTATGTGGATGCACTCGATACACTCTCGAGGACAGAAGAGTCATTTTCCTTGAACTGTAGTACGAGTGGGCTAATAAGTGGGCCCGGAGGCTCACATGCTATGCCTCCGGGTGATCGGGAGTTCATGATGGATCGATTTCTCCCAGCAGCTAAGGCAATGGCTTCTCTGGAGAGTACTCCTCGGTTTGTATCGACTGAAAAACAACAAATTCTGGTCAAAGAACGATCTCAACAGACGGTAAATCAGAAAAAGCCTGCACTAAGGTATGGGCCGAGTTTTGCCCAGCGGTATTCACATTACCAAGAAGAAGAAGAGGAGGAAGAAGAAGAAGAAGAGAGTGATGTTGACTATGGTCAACGTCAGAATTTGTGTGGTTTGCTTCCCGGTTTTTGCCTAAGGAGGACTATTCATCCAGCCTGCCTCATAAATCCTGTTTCAGCTAAGAAAATGCAATGGAGGCCTGGTTCTTCTAAGGTATATATTTTGGTTGTTACTTATTGTGTTCATTACTTCTCATATTTAGGTGCTTTGTTATTCAACCAAATTATGCACCTTCTTTTCGATTTTATTTTTTTTTATTTTTTATTTTGGGCAGCTTAACAGCGAAAAGACCCGATCAAGAAGAAATGAGTTGAGTGGGTTAGGAAGTCACAATACATCAAAACAAGTCCACAACAGTCACCAAGTGAAAATGAATGCTAGTATTATTGCTGAAGGACTTGAATCCGGTGATGGGAAGGGTCTCGAAACCTCTGAGAAACTATTGACTGGTCAATGCAGTCCGAAGGAGTCGAGCTCGGATATCGAGAAAACCCTCTACGTGGATACAGTAACTCACAAGGTGGGGTCCCCGGATTCGGGACCTTTTCCCGACAGCACAGCACAGTGCATTGACCAAACGGATATAGCAAATTCAGACGAGTCGTGTGAAAAAAGCAGCAGGACAGAGTTTGCAGAAAGTCGAGTTTTTCTGCCGGATTCAACTAGTGGAGAAATTTTACAAGAGGCGAAGGTTGTAGAAAAAGCGACAGCTCTTGAAAACTCCGAACAAATGAGCTCTCGGCACCCTCTCCCACCTCCTTTGCCCAAGTCTCCATCTGATTCTTGGCTTTGGCGTACATTGCCTTCACTTTCGACAAAAAACTCATCAATCAATCCTCGAGACCGGTTTTCAAAGGCACCTACTAGTGATGATATCAAGTGGGAAACCATTGTTAGAACTACTAAGGCACAAAAGCGTCACATTATGCGTTATTCAGAGGTAAGTTTGTGTGTTTAAATATGCGTACTTTATGTTGAGTGTGTGTGTATTTTGTCCTTCCTTTTTTCTTTTTCTTTTTTTTTTTTCTTTTTATTGTTGATATGTTGACTCGTTTGTCTTCAGGAATCATTGGCAACTATACCAGAAACGTAAGGAAAAACTATTCGGGATGTGGTGTGGCTCGTACAGAAACATCCTTGTTTTTTTTTTCCTCTTATTCTATTTGGAAGTCATTAGCTCTATGGGTTGTGAAGTTAGAACAGCACAGTGCCACATAAATATAATATTCCTATAATGTGATTAGTCTGAATAAAACATATTCTTTGTACAGTGATCTTTGGTTCTTTTGCAGTGTTTTGTACTCTGCTCAGACCAGTGTACTGTGTGTACATAACAGAATATGAGACATGGTGTCAAGCATGGTTGTTTAGCTACATAGTTATTTGTAAAAAGCTTAATTGAGTTTATGCTTAAGAAGTAATAATCTAAACTCATACAATCCAGTATTGTATAAAATCGATAAATATCACTCTTCAGCATGTTCTGTTCTAGGATATTTGTTTTTCTGAGCTTCGACCCATGAATTGGTTGTGTTTGTTCTGGATTTGCTTTTAGTTATATAATATCTCTACGTTGCGCAAAAAAAATAAAAATAAAAATAAAAATAAAAATAAATAAAATAGTAACAGCGTTAAAAAAACGTTCTGCAAATATATTTTTTGTATACAATCCCTGATAATCCCTACGCCGGCAAAAACTGAAGAGGGCAGCCATGGAGAATGACAACCCGGAGACCGCCGCCGCAATTCTCCCGGAAGAAATCATCACCGAGATCCTCCTGCTGCCGGTCAAATCCCTCCTCAGGTTCAAGTCCGTCTGCAAACCATGGCTTCTCCTCATCTCAAGCCCTAAATTCGCCAAAACCCACCTTAAAACCTCTGACGGCCCAAAATTCCGGCGTTTCAGCCTGCGAAACCTCATCTTCGGCGTCATATCCGACAACGACCGCAGCATTTACACTTGCCCCATCAACTCGGCCATCGATGGCTCCGTCTTGGCCGACCCACTCACCGGCTGCCTTTATTCCGTCGACGACAATCGAGATCCGATCCCCTTCGACGTCCCCCCCTTAGACTGCCCTCCTATTGCCCCTGACGATGAGATCATCGATTTGACGATGATCGGATCTTGTAACGGTCTTGTTTGCTTTATTTCGTCCGACTCGTACAATGAACCCAAGTGCAGCATCTGTATAATGAATCCAGCCACGAGAAAATTGAAAATCCTGCCGGAGTCCGACTCGCCGAGTAATTACTTAATGTGCGGGTGATGAAGGAATACGGTGTGGGGGAATCTTGGGCTAAAGTGGTTAAGGCGCCTTTTGCTGTTGATCCTTGGGCGCATGGATTCGCATTGCCGAAGCCCGTGTTTGTGTCAGTGGATGCTAGAACGATGTTGATTAATTACGGATCGAGTTTGAAGTTGTATGATTTGGGCAATATGGGACCCCTGCATCACTTTGACACCTGCACGGAGATTGATGCTACAACCTATGTGGAAAGCCTGTGTTGGCTTACTCTGGATGAAGATGATTAAGAACTCTGATTCGTCTGTAGCTAGAGAGAGAAAATCTGGGATGAGGGAAGTAAGTCGAAAACTCTCGTCTAAAGAGCTCTTTGGCTTCCATAGTTTTTAAATTTTAGAGTAATGTTCATATGGGTCTATCTGTGCCTGAAGATGCTGTGTTGATCAAATGCTTTTGTCTTTAGCGGTCTTTGCCTTTCATTGTTTTAAAATTTAGTGTAATGTTCATATGAACCTAGTTGTGCCTGAAAATGTTGTGTTGATCTCTTATTTCTTTTCGCCCACCTCTTAATAGTAGAGCTCGATGTCTCGATCTTCGGGTTCGAGCCAAGGTCTCGTCTCCAATAGTTCTCACGTCATTTTCACTTCGCCCTTCCATGTAGACATTCCTTTCGATCCCTCTTCCGGGACCGATGCATTTCGTTTAGTTGACGAGGCCGAAGACGTGTTCAACTATTCGGGGGCTCATTTTCAAATGACCCTTTTGACCTTGAGGATGTCCCATTTATTTCGACGTCCCCGATTCAGTTTCGGGTCGAGGCGCCTCTCTTTTAACCGGCTCGAGTGGGCCTGGTTCTCCTTTGCTTGGCTCGAGAGGCCGCGCCTCTCCTTCGCTCGATTCGGGTGGGCATGCCGCCCGTCCGATTGGTTAGAGTAGCCGTGCTTCTCTTTCAGCCTATTTGGATGGTCGAGCCTCCCCTTCGGTTGTTATATAATAAGGCTATAGATTATCAAGGAGACGTTTTACAATCTCCGTTATATTTGGTTATGGAATCTTTATAAAAACAGTATAAATCATATCATATATATCTTGCTAAATAATTTAATTGATTTATTTAAGTTTATGTAGAATCTTAATATAATTTGTGGCAATAGACGATGTACTAAAAGACCAAACAAATAATCTTGTTTACAAGGATGTTGATTGGTCGGAAAAAGTGTATATTTTATATAATTGTCCGCGTATTTTTATATACTTAATTTTATTCGCAGGTTTATATTTTTCGACCTATTTATTATTTTGATGGATTTATTTGCTTTGATTATTTTATATTTATTTTTCAGTATATTAAAGTATTTTGAGGAAATTGCACACCCTACGGTACATATTATTTTTAATTATAAAAATGAAACCCCATTGCAAATATTAACAAATATACAATATCTCACTTTTATAATTGCAAAATTACCAGTATGTAAAAACTGATTTATTTAAAACAACAATATTAAGTCAGCGTAATTAAAGGCGACTTATCACATTCCAAAACTGATTCCTGAGATTAGTTACGAGATTTATTTTCCATCTCTCTCTTTCTCTCTCTCCCCCTTTGTTTCTCTCTCTTCTTCTTCTTCTTCTTCTTCTTCTTCTTCTTCTTCTACGCATAATTCTCTTTTTTTCCCCTACAATTGATTTTTTTTCTATTTTTTTTTTGGTTGGTCGAGTTCTGATGGTGCAATCCGCAGCTTCGCCAAGTTTTCATCACCACATGCATCTCGACCGCGATGATGGTGGACGAGCGACGACTTCCGACGATTGGAGAGATACCTGATGGTGGACTCCATCGCCTTCTAACCGTCGCACAATTCTCGACCGACCGCGGTTCGCTTGAAGAGACGAAGGGCGTCCCCGCTTTCAACCGGCAATGGTTCGCTTGACTCGGAGACGAGCGGCTGCGGCCCTGGGCTCATCTCGAGATGGCGGAGTCTCAGTTCACGACGGCAGCCCTGCTTGTGAGCAACGGCGACATTTGAAGAGTTTCGATCGGATTGTTTCAATGTTTATTTTTACGTTTATATATTGTTTATGTTTAGTGTATTAGCATGTTTTTTTGTTGACGAATAATTTGATATGAGACGAAAAATGAGAATTTATTTTTTATTTTTGGTTGATTATTGTTTATGTAATTTTGGATATTCATTTTGACGAAAACTTGGTGTGCTTGAATCCGTTTTGACAAATAACATGGTGTTGTTTTGGCCATAATTGAATACATTTGAGGAAAAACTTCTCAGAGGATAATTGTCGAAACAATTTGGCATGCTTAATTCGTTGATAGATAGTTTTATTCTGTATATGTTGCGGGTATATACAGTATATTTTCATATAATCAATATGTTGGTTGTTTGTTTTAAATTTTAATGGAATCAATACTCTTTGGTTTAGTTTATATGTTTGTCCCGGTCCCAAACCGTTTTGTCCCGGTCCATTTGGGACGGTGCCTCATCCCGGACCGGTTCATAAAAGTGGGATCGGTACCGGGACAACAAGTCAAATCTGGGACCGTCCCGGACCGCGCCCACTCCTAAATTAATTGAGCTAGAATAATTATTTATTTAAATTGCGTTTATCATAATGGATGTAATGTATACTAGTACAATACCCGTGTATTACACGGGTGTTGAATTATAAAACTTTTGTAAAAAATATTAATTTTTTTTATTTTTTTACAAAACTAAAATAATTTAATTTTATATAAAACATTACTTTGGATTTTAATTAAATTGTTAAATTATATTTTTTAAGCATAATAATTAAACGCCCGTACATTAAATGAAAATGTCAACTCGTGTTGAATTTTATTACTTATATCATATAAAAATATCGATGTTATTTACTATTACATAAGTATAAAAATATATATCTTAAATAAATAGAAATAATATGGTGATATGTATAAGTGTAGAATATGTTTATTTAATATTAAGCAAAATAGATTAATAAATAATTTTATTATTATCATAAAGATAAATATATTTTATTTATTTTATACACACATTATGGATGTCAAATCGAAGTTCATCAAAAGATGATTAATTTGATATGTTATATATGTAAAACCCATAAGAAATACAAAAGTTATCAACTTTTAAAATACATTTCCAATTTAAAGGTTATAATAGGAAATCAATCATGGATTTAATATGAAGAAAATATTAATTTATATCCAAGCCTAACTTCAAAGCATGATATTTTGCCAAATAAGATTTCGAAGCGCACGTAGGCTCAGCGCATTCTGAAATTATATATAGAGGGGATTTTGGTATGTATTTTTTGTTTGTGAATTATTTATTATTTTATTTAAGAATTTCAAATACATTTTTTATTTTCCAAAATAAGTTAATTTAAATGTAACCACCACGACATCTAATCACGTTAAATAGTCAACACATTATATGGTCAGCTGTAAGTAAATCAAAAGTTTAAAATGATTTTTGTAATTTTGAGGTGATGAGTATGTTGATTATCTAATAATTAAATGAGAAGTTAAATAAATGAAAAAGTAATAATTTTTGGAGGGAAAAAATTATATTGGTACATATAATTTAACTAGTACAGATCCCGTGCGATGCACGGGGTGGACAATTTTAAGGTCATTTACCCAACTTCATTATTATATTCGTGAATAAAGAAAATTAAATAAATAATACTAAAAAACTATTACATATTATTAAAAACGTCCTTGTAGACAAAAATTTTTGCCTTGTAGGCACACCATTATACTTAATTAAAATCGCCATCACATACCTCGAGTCCAGCAAAATCACCATCAAAATAACTATTTATAACAACACATTATATCAAACACAATTCAAATTATATCCAGTAAATTGGATTAATTAAATTCGACTACATTTATACCATAAAATCGCCCACTTTATATCAAAATTAGATTTATTAATAACAATAAATAATTTTTTTAGGAAAACTATTACTATTTTAAAAATAATCAAAACTTTTTAGATTAGAAACATGAAAGCAGACACTTCTTATTTTTTGTCCATCTTTATTTATTAAATTAATCCATTTTAATTGAAGTACGCAATTAAAAATTCACTTCCTATCAGCGCATAGTATTTTGAATTTTTACTAATAGTATTATATATAAGTTAAAGATTGCATCAAAATCATGATAAGTAAACCATATAAATACTTGATGTTAAACTATAAAATTAATGAATTCGCAATAAACTATTATCTATGCCATAATTAATTCAAGATACACCTATTTATAGATATATTTTATTCCTCCTTAGAATGATTTAGCTATATTTACTTATAATTAGTATTTAGTTTCTGTATCAAATACAATATACATTGCTTATTATACACTAAATTTAAATCATGCAATTCATTAATAAAGATAATAACCACAATATTTGAGTAAAATAATTTTGTACATTAATTAGATTGATTTTTTTAATTTGAATTTCAAATAATTTCCTCCACTTTTAAAAAAGATTTAAAAAAAGTTACTAGGATTTTAGCTATTATTTCAAGTAAATACAAATCATTTTATATAGATATAGATATACAAATGTGAATATCAAATAAATCATACATATCCTTTCTTTAATTAAAGTATTTTGTATCAAATATTCTTTAATTAAAATATTTTGTATTAACTTTTGTAGGATATAATTGTGACTAAATATTCTACAATTTGTAGGGAATTTCGAGGATCATGACCAAAATCTCGACAGAAGATTATACACGTGATTTGTCAAAATAAATCAGTTCAAATTTGGGTCACATATCTAATCAAAATTATATTATTATATACATTGGTTAAATATATTTATTTTCTTTCCTTTGTTATATAGGAGCAATATTGGAACAAAAATCTCAGACAAAATTTTATGAAATACACCGCCCGCAATTGTTGACCATTGAATTCAAAATATTCATTTTTCTTTAGTTTAAATTTTAAAAAAGAACGCCATTTTTTATTTTTTTTTAAAAAAAACTACTAATAAAAGTAAAAACGAAATTTTTTAACAGAATTTCAGCTGATTTTTCGGATCTGAAAATCTCACTCAAAAGGTGCTGAGTTGGAATCCCATTTTAACTAAGGATTTTTGGCAAACTTTTTTATATAGATATAGATAGATTTAGTTAGATCATAAATTTTTTGGAGTCGTCCTACATTTTTAACAAAAATTACATACTTTTGAAAAAAAAAATTGTATCCCTACAAATAAATATCTCAACATTTAAAAGTATTTATTCCAATAAATTAGTTAAAGCAAACTAGACATATATTCATGATCAGGCTTGTGATTCGATAAGGACAACAATTAACTTATTTGTCCCAATAAATCAATTCATCCAAAAACAATAGATTTTACCAAAACAAAATATAGACGCATGCACATTGTTTTTTGAACACCCTTGTCAAGACAGAATGTATTTAAGTGGGGAAATATTTTCACTCATAGTATCACAGTGCAAAGTACCTCTCACTGGTAATAATAATAAGAAAAAAAAATCCACTAAAAATCTTTAAGAAAATTAAAGAAGAAAGAGAGAGAAAAAAGAGAGAAAGAGAGAGAGAGAGAGGGAGGTGCAATTTTTCTTAGACAGAACTCACTTTGGGAGTTTCAGACGATGAAAAAGCACGAGAAAAGCTTGCTCCGGGACAACATAAAGAAACCCAAATTCATGCAATTGATATATTGGACTCCCAAACTCTACAATTAACCGTCAACAATTGTTAATGAATGATTACATAATAAAACAAAAAAAAAAATCATTGATATATGGAACTCCTAAACTTTGCACATCTAAATAAAAAAATTTATTAAAAATAAACAATAAATTAACCCTGATGAACTCGCAGCACTTTATCATCGCCCGAAAATCCCGACCTCAGCTCATCCGCCATAATGAACCAGCCCCGTCCCGATCGAAAATCCTGACCACAGCACGTACTCTTCACCGTCGTCCTCCTCGTCGCCTCCGCCGTTTGCCATCACCATGCATACAGAGCGCCGGTCCCCGTCGGCGTCCATCTTTCGTCCATATAGCGAGATTCTTTACCGATTCCTGATCATCACCCGTAGCTTCTCCTCCGGCATGCACATCCTGAGATTCTCTAGCATTAATAACGTCAATCTCCTCTGAATCTGTATCCAACAAAATTCACATTTATTGAGAAACACATTTTTTTCCAAGTTAAAAAAAAAAAAAGGCAAATGAAGCATATGAGCTTACCATCATCACCATTATTATTATCTGTGTTAGTCTATATCGACTTTTTCTTGCCTTTCCGATGACTGTGAATGAAAATGAGATTGTTTCATCAGATCGAACAGAGCTTTAGCCACATCGATTTCGATTGCGTCTTGAATCGTTGTAGACGATTTCCAATTTGAGCCCATTCAGCATGATATAAGGGAAAAAAAATAGAATTTAACCAAAAAAAAATAAAAATCGAGAGCTAACCATCTTCTTATCCTTGAGGCCCCAGATGATGTGGGCCAGCCACTGTAAACAAAAGGAGTCGCCGTTGCCAGAGATGAAGAAAAATTCTGCGATTAAATCCTCCATGAATCTGTCGCTGCCTGAATTTTGATACTCATCAAACTTATTCGCTGAAGTTTTAAAAAATTAGGGGGATAAAGATCATTAACAAACCAAAAAAAAAAAGGAAAAATAAAAACTGAAAACCTAAGAGCAAATTTCTTACAATAATTTCATGCCAGAGCGAGCTCCCCAGGGTACAGCACACCTCATCAACGGTGACCCTGAGCACCGGAGACGACTGGTGAGAAAACCCACACGGCCACGCGATGGCGGTTGCTAATTAGTTCTTTTCTGCACGCCCGTGCTACAGACACCTACGCACAATTTACTCCATTCACATTAGTCAGATTCCAACATCCATATCAATCTACAACACCTAATTACATCTTTCTAACATAAAATAAAAAATTAAAATAAAAGAAAACTCATCGGACCATCTGACGCACAGACACATCCGCCGCCAACGGCCGCGCGGACCCGACTGTAGAACCCCGATGCGCCAACAGACCATCGTCGCCGTGGTCAAGCTAGTGTTATATACTGAAAGCTTGGCTTTACATGTTATTACACATTTATCCTTTATGAATGAGAATCATGTTAGATTAAACAAGTTCTACGTTCTGTTGTTCTGCACTTAGATAGGGTGGGTCGTCATCGGGCGAACCGAAGATCACTCTATCAGTCACTTGCGAACAAGAATAGTTGTTCACAACCTAGATGGACATGAACACTCCATCCGAACGGTTGTAGTGTCAACTGTACAGTTTGTCTTGACTGATTAGTTGCACTAGTACATTTATGTATTGAACAGGATCCCAGAGAGGAGAAGTTCATTTTATACTGGTCGTCGTAAATGAACTAGGCCTCGGTTAATTACTGCGTTCTCTTAACCCGTAAGATATTAAACAGGCAAATATATATAATATATATTACTTTGATTCACATGGGTGAGGTTCAGTTCGCTGGATTAATGTTCCTACTATTTGGGGTAATATTATTATATATAGGATGTGTTGTTAGGATATTTACGGTCACCATGTGCGTTAGTTTGATGATGTCCCCGGAGTGAGTTCATGAAGGATTGTTATGCTAAACCCTGCAGGTGGATTAAGTTCCGGCAGAATAAGAATGTGATGGACGAACGCTAGCTTCGGTGAAATAATAATAAATTAATTAATTCTTGATTGTCAGTAATCGAATTAATTAATGGATATTATATCTTAAACGTGGGGATGTAAATCGAGTAATTATTATTGGAGTCTCAAATGTAATTTGGGCTAGAAAAAAGGAGTGCAATAATATAATGTTAGTTGCCCATTAATATTATTTAATTAATTAGAGGAGTGGACTTGACCCACAGTTAGTCTAATTAATTAAGGAGCCCTTTTCCTAATCTCCTAAGGGTCTCTACTGTACCTCTATATATACATCATTAAGCTCATGAGAAGAGAATCCGAATCTCATTCTAACGAGACACGCCCCACGCCTCTCTCTCTAGATCTCATTCGAGCTTTATCTTCTTCTTGTTGCTCCACTGGTACAAGTAGAAGAAGAGTGTATTGAGTAATACAGTAGAAGATCTGTAGGTAAACCGAGATGAAATATATTTTGACCTACAGAACTAACCGGAAGTCCGATTGAGATGTACAGCATACCCAGACGACCGTCTCAACGAGAGCTTTCCATCGCCGCCAAGATCGCAGCCATCCGACGCCTCACGCGCCCTCACGCGCCGCCAGAAGCTCCTAGGCTGCAAAGTTTTGTTTTGATCTGTTTGCATCCGTTTGATCCGATTTTGATCTGATCTTGTCCGTGCAACCAAGATGTGATATGCGGTCAATCAATTGCGGTCAACCGTTCGTGATCAACCAGATCTACATAAATTTTAAGCCGTAAGTTCTCTACGTCAAACCTTTAGATCCGCTGCGCATGGGTTTATGTTTGCTATTGAATTCGTGACTTGTACATAACGAGATCCTCACAGATCCCAACACAAGCCACATATATGTCTGACCGACCTTATATTTGTCCCGATTTAGAGTGATAAGGCGTTGACAGCTTGGAGAGGTAGAAATAAGAATTTCGTCGGTGAAAGTGGAAGAGCGAGTGAAAACTTTCGATTAGATTGAAAGTGAAAGAGAGACCAAAAAATCCGAAACACAACCTCAAAAAATCTAATCAGTGCAGAGAGAGGGAATACATACATGATTGAAGACGCACTCACACCAGATTTTCGAGGAGAAAATTCCGGGATGCTCGGACAAGAAAAAAAGAACACGCAAGAAATTACTTGTACACTTTTGGAGAGAGGGCGAGAATTAGTTTGGATTCGATCCATTTAATTAAGTTTCTACTTGATATCATTCCATTTTAATTTTGATTTGATATACCAAAAATTTTGATCAATCCATTTAAGATTTGATTTGATATACCAAATTAAAACTGCTTTCTTTAAATATTAGAATTTAAATTATTGACTGGAAATTTTCAAAATATGTTTGAGCGGAATTTTCAAATTTTTTTCAAAAAAAGTTACTAATGTTAGTAAGTTTAATATTTTTTGGCGGGATTTTAGTTAGTTTTTCAGGTAAATGACAAACTTTTTTATATTATTATAGATAAGTTTTATTAGATACTGATGAGGCAACAATTATATATATATAGAGAGAGATTCGTAGATTTTGTACCCACTTTGAAGAGGCGCAGCCATGGAGAATGGCAACCCGGCGACTGCCGCCGCAATTCTCCCCGAAGAAATCATCACCGATATCCTCCTCCGCCTGCCGGTCAAATCCCTTCTCAAGTTCAAGTGCGTCTGTAAACCTTGGCTTCTCCACATCTCAAGCCCTAAATTCGCCAAAACTCACCTTAAAACCTCGACGGCTCATAATTCCAGCGTTTCAGCCCGCGAAAACCTCATCTTCGGCCTCATAACTAACAACGACGGCAGCCTTTACACTTGCCCCATCAACTCCGCCATCGATGGCTCCGTCATGGCCGACCCATACACCGGCTGCCTTTACTCCGTCGACAATAATCGAGATCCGATCCCCGTCGACGTCTCCCCCTTAGACTGCCCTCCTATTGCCCCTGATATCTATTTGACGATGATCGGATCTTGTAACGGTCTTGTTTGCTTTATTTTGTCCTACTCGTCTGATCAACCCAAGTGCAGCATCTGTATAATGAATCCAGCCACGAGAAAAATGGAAATCCTGCCAGAGTCCAACTCGCCGTGTAATTACTTATTGTACTTCCCCAATTCGTATTCCTTTGGGTATGATGAGGTCCATGACGATTTCAAGGTGATCGAGGTTCACAGTTTCACGATGATATGGAACGACGAGCACGAGAGCCATGCCATGATTTATAGCTCGAGGGCCAACTCGTGGAAGCCCCTGAGCTGGCCGGGTGCGGACACCGGCGGCCAGGAGGGCAAGTTCCTGAACGGATCCATCCACTGGTATGTTGAAGTGTCTGCGGGTAGACGGGATATTGTCTCCCTCAACCTCTCCACCGAGACATTCACTCGGCTGCCTATACCACCTGAAGACTTTGGTAATTGTAATAGTTTTGGTGGAGTAGTGGTTGGGGATTTTGGTGGGGATTTTGGTGCTGAAGTCTTTGGTAATTATGATAGTTATGTTGTAGTAGAGGTTGGGGTTTTTGGTGGTTGCCTCGCCATTTGTCGTGTAAATCGTGCGGGCATTGTTGTGTGGGTGATGAAGGAATACGGTGTGGGGGAATCTTGGGCTAAAGTGGTTGAGGCGCCTTTTCCCGTTGATCCTTTGGAGCATGGATTCTTAGTGCCGAGGCCCCTGTTTGTGTCCGTGGATGCTAGGACAATGTTGATTAATTACGGACGGAGTTTGTTTGTGTCCGTGGATGCTAGGACAATGTTGATTGATTACGTGGATGCTAGGAAAATGTTGATTAATTACGTGGAGAGTTTGAAGTTGTATGATTTGGGCAATATGAGACCCCTGCATCACTTTGACAGGGCGATTGAAGCTACAACCTATGTGGAAAGCCTGTGTTGGCTTACTCTGGATGAAGTCGATGAAGGACTGTGATCGTTTGTAGCTAGAGAGAGAAAATCTGGGATGAGGGAAGTAAGTGTAAGTCGAAATCTCTCGTCTCAAGCATTCTGTGGCTTTTAAATTTTTGAGTAGTGTTCATATAAACCTACGTGTGCCTGAAGATTCTGTGTTGATCGAATACTTTCTTCTCTAGGCGATCTTTGCCTTTCATTGTTTTTAAATTTAGTCTCTGCCTTTCATTGTTTTTAAATCTAGTGTAATGTTCATATGAACTTAGTTGTGCCTGAAGATGCTGTGTTGATCTACTGTGTGTTATCTTTACTTTTGAGTTCACCTTTTGTCAAATGATGTTGGGAACTTTATTGTGTCTGCTTTGAATTTATTTCAAGTGCCCATTGTGTTGGAGTATCTGTTCATGTAAAGGTCAAGATCCAAAGAAGTAAACAGGTAAATAAAATTGCATATTAAAGCAAACTTTCCCAGTGTTTTGCAAAATATGAGACATGGTTGGTTAGCTCCATAATTATTTTTTAGAAAGCTTAATTGAATTGATGAGTAAGAATTAATAATCTAAACTCACATAATTCAGTATTGCATGATCGTTAAATATCACACACTCTTCAGCATGTTCTGTTGTAGGATATTGTTTTTCTAAGCTTCGACTCTCGAATTAGTTGTGTTTGCCTGTTTGGTCAGGTTTTGCATTTAGGCGAACTAATATTTTTTTTTCCATGACAATGGGAAATATCTCTCTCCCAAATGGCTTTTACTATTGATTATCAACAGAAGAGGTTGAATGGTCATATTTTGTGGAGTGTCAGACTGGGGAGCAATCGGATGGAGAGAGGGCGATTATTCTGGTATCAAATTGGAAGGAAACAAAAAAAAATGAAAAAATACTGAGAGATAAAAAAGGAAAAATAATATAACATAAAAAAATTTTATAGGTTGGGAGCATAATTGACGAATATGCATTCATATTTCATGAGTTATGAGGACAAACAAACACCATTGTTATTAAAATATTAGAAAATGCTATAATCTCGTCACGGAATGATTCCGTGAGGGTTTTAGCTTAGGAGAGACTAAGGAACAGTTCAATGAATCGGCGGTTCAGGGCCGGTTCAAGAAACAAAAAAAAAATATATTAATTTTTAATTTAGAATTTTGGTGTCGAATAGCTGACTTTGATTTCGATTCTGGTTTATTGAACCGACAGTTTAATTTTTTAAAAAACATGAACCTGAACTGCTAGGGTGAAACCACGGGCCAATCTCAATTCCCGCCACTTGTTTCAGTCAGAATAAGTCCCAGGGACATTGGCTTCAAGATTTGTGGTCAACAATTTGACCGAGCCTGTTCGAACCGTGGCATGTCACATACCAAACGTGTATAATTTAATCCACAAAGTACAATCACCAACCACGTATTAATTTAATTAATCCTATACATAAACAAACGAGGTCTTGATGCAATCCTATGTGGGCCCGCAGTTATCATACGGGTTGTTATGAATATATGGGATAAGTCTGGGATAGTTACATATATTGAGAAAATTGCAGTTTTAGTCAAGTAACATAGACCGTTTCTCATTTTCGTCCAGTAATTTAGTCGCATCCAAAATTGGTCCAAAAATTCTTAAATTTTAGCTAATTTAGTTCTATTTCTGCTTCGATCGCAATAATAGGATCATAAGTTGCTGAGTAGGCAAATTTCGGTGTTCACTAGGCTGATGTGGACTGATTTCCGGCAAATTAACTGATGTGGCCACTTTTATTTTTTTTCACGTCATTTTCACTTAAATTAATTAAAACATTCGCCCACCACTAAAAAAAAGTAAAAAATTTCAAATGAAAAAAGAAAAAATCCGCCGGTCTTCGTGGATAATCTCGGGAAATCTAACTCCAGATCGTGCGTCATCGACCACAATGACCTCGTCATCGCCTCCTCCGCCGTGATCTACCCCAGCACTGCCGCAGTTGAACCTCGCGCGCCGAGGACCATCCATTCGCCACGTTCAACGTCGTCTTTTTTTTCATTGTGCCGGCGGTCCTTCACACGGGAAATCGTCGAACACCTTGTGGGCAGAGCTCGTCTGTTTCCAACAAGGGTCCAAATCCACCAACAACCGCCCCGAAAGCACCCTCAAGCACTCGTTGCGGCACCCTGCCACTAACCCCCAATAAACTTTCACCAGGCAGCAGAAATTCGAGAGATCGAGGTTGAGGGTTCGATAAATTTACCGATCAACGAGATTTCGATGAGGAGAAGCGGGCGGCTAGGCTTCTAGATTCTCAGGAGAAAGGCGCCGGAGATGTCGAGCAACGCGCATTTAGTCGGCACGACGAGCCTGGGCGGTGACGGAGTGTTCTTCTCCATTGCGCTGGCAGTCGTTCACACAGAAAAATCGTCGAACACCTCGCGGGCGGAGCTTGACCTTTGCCAGCGAAGGTCTAAATTCACCAACGACCGCCCCTAAAGCATCTTCAAGCACTTGTCGTGACACTTGACCGCAAAACCCCATCAAACTCTCACTAGGCAGGAGAAATTCGAGAGATCTAAGTTGAGAGTTGATAAACTTATGAGACAACGAGATTCTAATGAGGAGAAGCAGGCAATTGGGCTTCTAGATTTTGGGGGACAGCCTTCGGAGAAGTCGAATCAATGCGCGTTCACCGTCGTGATGAGCTTGGGCGGTGACGGGGATTGGGGGAGCAATCAACTAATATTGGAGGTATTGAGGGAGGTGAGTTTTTTTCTTTTCTTTTTTTTTTCAATTTTATTTTATTCTATTTATTTATTTATTTTGCAAATGAGGGGTGAGTTTTTTAATTAATTTATGAGAAATGATGTGGAAAAAATTAAAATGGCCACATCAATTAATCTGCCAAAAATCAATCCACATCAGCCTAGCCAATGTCGAAATTTGCTAATTCAGCAACTTTTGATCCAATTTCCGCGACCGGGGCCAAAATAGGACTATATTAGCTACAATTTAAGAGTTTTTGGACCAATTTTGGATCCTACTAAATTACTGGACGAAAATGGGAAACGACTTATGTTACTGGTTGCAATTTTCTCCACATATATGCTATCCTATGATGCCACATAGTAAGAGGATGTTTGTTTACAAAAACTCACTTCATATTTAATAAGTACTCAAACAAACTCAAATTTAATTCAACTTTACTATACTCAACGTTATCAATATAATTAAATATTACTAATAATCATTTTTATACATCAAATCTATTAACTCAATTTCATATTAGTATTCATTCACTCATATATTTATAAAAATCTATTACTAGGAAGGACATGGTCGTGACTAATTTATTTGATTGAAGTTTGGTATATAGTGTTTTTGTGGGTTAGTACCCAGTGAAAAGGTTGGATCACCAATATATAATATTGTATTAGAGTGGTGATAATAGACTTTGGACGGATCTATATTAGTTTATTGGACTGGGCTAGAAATATAATATTTTTTTTCAAACTAATAGTTGTTAAAAAAAAAAAAAGAGGCCTGGGCTTCAGCCCAGCCCAGGCCTCATATAGATCCGTCCATGGTAGTATATTAATTATATAGACAATATTTTTTCAGTATATGTTTTTGTTAACACAATATCAGTGACTCTACGACAGTTTATGGTATGTTTATAATTCATAATTTTATATTGGTTATATTAGGATGTATAACTTTTCAATTACCATTACTATTTTTCTGCCTTTTCTATTCATGAAACCCATTTTTTCAATTACCTTACATTTGGATTAATGTAAGTGAGAAAAATATCAACTCATTCGATCATAAAGTCCATCCTCAAGGTATGAAACGTCTAGTAAAGCATATCTTTCACGGCTCCAGCTGACCATGCCTTACCTTCTTGCCAAAGCGCTTTACCCAAAGAGAATCAGGGTCCATGTAATTGAGTTGAGGAAGCGAAGCGAAGTTCAGTCAAAGAGCCCTTCGGGTGGGGAGCGAGGGAGAGAGGTGAGAGAGTTAAGATAGTAAGCGTATTCAGAAGAGTACATAGGCGGATCGAACTCCATGCGAGGGGCATTACGCTGTGGCATTCGACTTTCTTGCTATCCTTTCATATTAGCTCTCGAAAGAGTATATCACATCCACCTAATAAATGAGATTTTGAGGTCAATTACATATTTCCTCTCCTTTTAGTCGAGACTCACTTGGCGATCCAACGGTAATGTCAATTTCGAAATCTCGCTCGATGTAATTGGCCTTTTTTATGACTTCACTTCGCTTTGCTTCGTTTGTACCTTTCGCTAGCAAAGCATCTGAGAAAAGAGGGTGATACAATTTTTTATTTTTCTAATTTGAAAATTGTTTTTCTGCTTGGATCAATGCAGCATTGATTGAATGGATAATTCGATTCTAAACGAATATAATTACAGTTAAAGAAACGACAAAAAATAATAAAAATTACGAAACCAAAAAACGTTTATGATCAATTAAAATATCATATTATGTCATATTTTATGCTTGGTATATGTATTTTTTTTATTTTTTATTTTACTTTATTTGCAATAATAAAATAAAATAAAAATAAGTTAGAAAGATAAACAAACTAGTATTCGACCTGTGCAAATGCACAAATATAAATAAAGTATTGTGAGTTATTTGTATGTATATAATGATTAATGATTTTTCTTGCACTTTTTTGCAGGCCAAATTTACAACTAAAGTAGGGGTGGACAAAAAAACTGAATTTTCCCATACCGAATCGAACTGAAATGGTCTCGTTATTTATAATTGTTTGGCTTGATAATCAATGTATGCATGTAAACCACTAGTCTATGCGTGTTTCACCCACCGATGATTATGCTGGTGGTTCCATCGCCGCCGACGTCGCCGGAATCCGACGCCGCACGCGCCCTCACGCGCCGCCGGAAGGGAGAAAGGGTAAAGCGCTTGTCTGTCGAGAGAGAGTGGAGAGCTAAAGGAGAGAGAGTGCAGCTTCGGGAGGAAGCGAGGTCGTGCTGCTTGGAGAGTAGCCCGTCAAAGAGCTTCTCTCTTTAAGCTTTAAGGCAGGGCGGCGGCATTGGTTGACTTTCTTTTGTTAGGAATCGATCCAGTTGCTTCTCCCCACTTCCACACAAGCTGCACAGGGCCGATGAACTATTAATAATCAGTATTTACAACCTATTTGATGTAATGTGAGTTTCCAGTTAATCTCTCTCTTGTCCATAGGACCATCGCACGGAGGTTGCTCAGTGGGTGCTATTTCAATATAAAAATTGATTCATTATAATCAGTAACTAGTGAGCAACCCCACAAATCGGAGCTGTATTTGAAAAAATAGACAACACCGTTGCGTCCGGAACAGTCGAAAATGGGGGGAGGCAGTTCCTTATAATGTGATCAATACTCTTTAGTAATTTAGCTTATATGAATACTTAATTTTTTTTAGTCAAAATCATATAATCAATATGTTGGTTGTTTGTTTTAAATTTTAATAGAATCAATACTCTTTGGTTTAGTTTATATATTTGTCTCATTTTGTCCCGGTCCCGAATAATACCGGTCCATTTGGGATGGTGCCTCATCCCGGACCGGTTCATAAAAGTGGGATCGGTACCGGGATAAGTCAAATCCCAGACCGTCCCGGACCGCGCCCACCCCTAAATTAAAGGAGCTAGAATATTTATTTTTTTAAATTTCGTTTATCATATTGGATGTAATGTATATTTTGGTATTTATTTATTTTTCAAAAGAAGTTAATTTAGATATAACCACAACGACATCTAATCAAGTTAAATATGGTCAACTGTATGTAAATCAAAAGTTTAAAATGATTTTTGTAATTTTGAAGTGATTAGTATGTTGATTATTTGATAATTAAATGAGAGGTTAAATAAATAAAAAGTAATGATTTTTGGAGGGAAAAAGTTATATTGCTACATAGGTATAATTTAAGAAGTTTCATTAAATGCTCATGAGCCAGCAATCTATTAATACTAGTATTCGATCTTGTGCATTTGCACAGATGTAAATAAAATTAAATATTATAAGTTATATTTATGTATATAATATAAAAATTATAAGTTATATAATTGTATTATATTTCAAACATATAGTATTATAAGTTATATTTATGTATATAATATTAAAATCATAAATTATATAATAGTATTATATTTTAAAATTTGATCATTGGTTAAAATAAATAGTACACACGATTTGATTGTATACGAATCACTATATTGATTGCATAAAATGTAATAAATATATACTTTTTATAATTTTGAGTGATCATGACCAATTAATTAGCTGAAAAATATTACATTTATTATAACAATTGCTTATGTGATTTTAAAAAATTTTACTATGACATAAAAAAAATTAAATTTTTAATAAACAACATCTTCATCATATAAAAAAATATTGATTTTAGTGTAAAATATAATTTTATGTAACTTTCATATATTATTTAGTATAAAATATAATTACTAATTTTAATATTAACTATTATATTATTCAATGAAAAATATAATTATTAATCAATTAACAAAATATAATAGTTTTTGTCTTAATTAACCCAAAAAAATGTAATGAAATATTTTTTTATTAATGAGATTAGGTGTATTAATATCACATAAATAAAATTTATTATGTTCTATTTATTAGGTTTTATTAATGATTTGCCACATAGGTAAAATTTATTAGGTTTTATTTATTAGGTAAAATTTATTGCTTAGCTAGCAATTATATATATAGATATTAAGAGGCAATGATATTTACTTGAAATAACAACTAAAAATCAGCAAAAAAAACATTTGATTTTCCACCTAAAGTGTTTACTATATTGAGCAATATTTTTGTCCAAAAATTGAAAAATCCCGCCTAAATTAATGTAATTAATGTACAAAATCATTTTGGTCAAATATTGCGGCTTAGGGTCCAATATTAACTTGGATGTAAACGAAATAGTCAATTATTTATTGTTTAATAAATTACTCAACTACTTAATCTTTTTTATTTGAATAGTTTATACAAAAATAAATTATTTTAAGTAATGAAACAATATAAATTTTATATTTATACTTATTATTTACATAGGTTGTTAAATATATGATAACATTTTACCAAAATAACTATTTTATGAAATCACATTATAGTCAAATCGAATTTCTGAATAAAAATTTTGAAATGATACTTATTTTGAAAGAATATAATGTAATTTATTATCACTTATGTGCACCACATGAATTATATACTAATTTTAAATAGACATTTTTATGTAATTTTGTACAATTTAAACTTTATATAACATTTTCAATAAATTAGTATAGGTAATATATTACATATGAATTCCATATTTTTAATTTATAAATTTTACTTAATAAAAATTTTTAATTTATAAATATTAACTCTTACCTGGTACTCATACTACTTATATATACATAGATTGGTAGATTTTGTACCCACTTTGAAGAGGCGCAGCCATGGAGAATGACAACCCAGCGACTGCCGCCGCAATTCTCCCAGAAGAAATCATCACCGAGATCCTCCTCCGGCTGCCGGTCAAATCCCTCCTCAAGTTCAAGTGCGTCTGCAAACCTTGGCTTCTCCACATCTCAAGCCCTAAATTCGCCAAAACCCACCTTAAAACCTCGACGGCTCAAAATTCCCGCGTTTCAGCCCGCGAAAACCTCATCTTCGGCCTCGTAACCGACAACGACGGCAGCCTTTACACTTGCTCCATCAACTCAGCCATCGATGGCTTCGTCGCCGCCGACTCACTCACCGGCTGCCTTTACTCCGTCGACAATAATCGAGATCCGATCCCCGTCGACGTCTCCGCCTTAGACTGCCCTCCTATTGCCCCTGATATCTATTTGACGATGATCGGATCTTGTAACGGTCTTGTTTGCTTTATTTTGTCCGACTCGTGCAATCAACCCAAGTGCAGCATCTGTATAATGAATCCAGCCACGAGAAAAATGGAAATCCTGCCGGAGTCCGGCTCGCCGTGTGATTACTTATTCTACTTCCCCAATTCGTATTCCTTTGGGTATGATGAGGTCCATGACGTTTTCAAGGTGATCGAGGTTCACAGTTTCACGATACCGACCGACGAGGAGCACGAGAGCCATGCCATGATTTATAGCTCGAGGGCCAACTCGTGGAAGCCCCTGAGCTGGCCTGGCGGGGACACCGGCAACCTGGCGGGTAAGTTCCTGAACGGGTCCATCCACTGGTATGTTGAAGTGTCTGCGGGTAGACGGGATATTGTCTCCCTCAACCTCTCCACCGAGACATTCACTCGGCTGCCTATACCACCTGAAGACTTTGGTAATTGTGATAGTTTTGGTGGAGTAGAGGATGGGGATTTTGGTTCTGAAGACGACTTTGGTGATTGTGATAGTTATGTTGAAGTAGAGGTTGGGGTTTTTGGTGGTTGCCTCGCCATTTGTTGTGTAAATCGTACGGGCATTGTTGTGTGGGTGATGAAGGAATACGGTGTGGGGGAATCTTGGGCTAAAGTGGTTGAGGCGTCTTTTGCCATTGATGCTTTGGAGCATGGATTCCTAGTGCCGAGGCCCCTGTTTGTGTCCGTGGATGCTAGGACAATGTTGATTTATTAATTACGGATCGAGTTTGTTTGTGTCCGTGGATGCTAGGACAATGTTGATTGATTACGTGGATGCTAGGAAAATGTTGATTAATTACGTGGAGAGTTTGAAGTTGTATGATTTGGGCAATATGAGACCCCTGCATCACTTTGACATGGCGATTGAAGCTACAACCTATGTGGAAAGCCTGTGTTGGCCGTTTGTAGCTAGAGAGAGAAAATCTGGGATGAGGGAAGTAAGTGTAAGTCGAAATCTCTCGTCTCAAGCGTTCTGTGGCATTTAAATTTTAGAGTAGTGTTCATATAAACCTATCTGTGCCTGAAGATTCTGTGTTGATCGAATACTTTCATCTCTAGGCAACCTTTGCCTTTCATTGTTTTTAAATTTAGTGTAATGTTCATATGAACTTAGTTGTGCCTGAATTGTGTTGATCTACTATGTGTTATCTGAACTTTTGAGTTTACCTTTTGTTAAATGTCAAGATCCAAAGAAGTAAACAGGTAAATAAAATTGCATATTAAGCAGACTTTCCCAGTGTTTTGCAATCTGCTCGGACCAGTGTACTGTGTGCATAACAAAATATGAGACATGGTTGCTTAGCTCCATAATTATTTTTTAAAAGGCTTAATTGAATTGATGAATACGAACGAAGTAATAATCTGAACTCATATAATTCAGTATTGTATTATCGTCAAGTATCACACACTCTTCAGCATGTTCTGTTCTAGGATATTGTTTTTCTGAGCTTCGACCCATGAATTAGTTGTGTTTGGTCAGGTTTTGCTTTGTGTCTTCTTCAGTGTAACAAACTAATAAATTTTTTTTCCATGCGCTGTGGGTAAGTAAATCACACAAACTTCTTGATGCACAGAACTAAGGATCCATATCTGGGTAATTACCACAAAGGCTCGGGCCTAATTGGACACAATGGGAAATATCTTTGTCACCCAAATGGCTTTTCTCTTGATTATCAACAAAAGGGGTTGAATGGTGTTAATTGATAATTTATGCTTCATATTTTGTGGAGTGTCAGAATCGGGTGCAATCGGATGGAGATGGGGCGATTAATCTGGTATCAAATTGGAAGGAAAAAAAATAAATGAACAAATATTGAGAGATAAAGAAAGGAAAAATAATATAACATAAAAAAAAATTATATGTTGGGAGCAAAATTGACAAATCTATCATTATATAAAAAGAATAACCATTTTACAAATTTAGAAACCTTTTTCCCGCCAAAATCTTTAAATATATCCTACATATAGTAATTGTTGGACAAATCTGAATAGGCAAAAAAATCGGCTCATTAATTGTGTAAAGATTTGTTTCTCTTTTTCCTGGTTTTTAGTTTATCAAAACTATTTTTAGTATAAATATACACGAGTTTATCTCTTCTGTTACAAATTTTTATTGCACACGTATGTTTAAAAAATCTCATCCCTTATCTATACAGATTTGAAAAAATAAAATAAAATACAAACCAATTCATAATTACTACTAAAAATTATTATATTTAAAAAAGAAAAAATAGAATAAATAAAAATCAATTCATAATTACTACTAGAAATCCATTATCTTCTTTAAGAAGCTAATTTTCATCGGTCTAGTTACTAATATTTTTACAAATATTATAAGCTAACCATACAAAAAAGTATAATAATAATTTTGAAATGGTGTATAATCAAATTTTTTTATATTCTCTTATACAAAATAATTTTACATTGTTTGACCCTAAATTTTTAATTTATAATTATTAAGTATTGTTTATCCTCCTCTTTAATATATATATATTTTTTTTCTTTCTCTTTTTAAATAGGATCAATAGTAGTTTCCACTTCCGTCATTGAGTAACTCAAACTCGAGGTTTATTTACAATATTGTTAATTTAATATTGTTCCCGTGCATCGCACGGGGTACACACTAGTACGCATTCATATTTCATGAGTTATCAGGACAAAGAAACATCACTGTTATTAAAATATTATCCTATCCAAACTGCAAGCATTTTTTTTTTTTTCAAACAACACCCCAGGATACATCAAGAAACAAAAATAAGAAAAAAATACAGAAACAAGAAAAAGATACAAGGAGCAGCTGACATCTGCAGCGAGAAATACAAAAATAACAGATCCTGGTCTGGGATGCACCAAAAGATAGGACCGGCTACACAAATCTGAATGAAGATACAAAAATAACAGATCCTGGTCCGGGATGCACCAAAAGATAGGACCGGCTACACAAATCTGAATGAAGGGTATCCAAATTGCAAGCATGAATAACAAATAAACGTTGTTGGGTTGGATTTGGAACTGCCAGTTCAAGTTCATCATTTTGGTGAACCGAAACCAGCCCAGGAAAGGCTAAAAAACAGTTCAATGAACCGGCGTTTCAAGGCCGGTTCAAAAAATAAAATATAAATATAATTATATTTAAATTTGAATTTCAATGACCGTTGATTCTGATTTCGTTTCTAGTTCAAGATTGAACCGGCATTTCAATTTTTTAAAAAAAAAAACACGAACCTAAATGGCTCGAGTAAAACCACGGGCCAATTCAAGGCCCGCAGTTAACAATTTGACCGGACCGTCTCGAACCATGGCCATGTCTAATAACAAACACGAGTATAATTTAATTCAGAGTACAATTCGCCAACTATGTATTTATATAATCAATCCTATGTATAAAACAAACTGTTACACAATCCTATGTGGGCTTGAAGTTATCATAAGGGCTTTTGTCAAACTTTAATTTTTTTTTTTAAATATTATTTTAATATACTCAAACTCACACTTACAAGTTATAACTAACCATGCCACATTTTCCAACACTTACAACTAATCATATTACCTTTTTTTGTTCAAATTGGCTTGACTAAAAAGTAAATTGCTAAACACCGTCCATCTTTTACTACATACCATCCAGCTTGGACCGTTTTGCCCCTGATAGTTTTCCAAAACAATAAAAAAAAAAAAATTCGCCGTTCGTCCTGATTTTTTTTACAAATCTAATTTTTATTTATTATAGAAATTATGTTAAAATTTAAAAATTATTATGTTATAAATTAGAATTTATTATTATTATTATGTTATAAATTAGAATTGACCTTCTTATAGAATTTATTATTACTATGTTAGAACTTAGAATTGATTATCTTGTAAAATTATTTTTTACGATATTCAAAATTTAATTAGTATTAGAAATAAATTTTTATTTCTAGAAAAAAGTATTATTTTAAAATATAACTATAAATCCCTATATTATTTAATGTATATTTTTTTAGTCGACAATAATTATAAATTATATTATTTTTTTTACAGATAATTAGTACTTTGTTACAGATAATTAGTATTATGCTATATAACATAATAATTTCTACGCTCTAATAATAATAATAATACTAATAATAATAAAATTCTATAAGATAATCAATTATAATTTTTAATATAATAATTTCTAAATTATAACTATAAGATAATAAATTCTAATATATAACATAATAATATCTAAATTCTAACATAATTTATATAATAAAAAAATTGTTTAATAAAAAAAAATTGCGCGGCCTACCAACAATTGCGGCCGTGCACGGTGTGGCCAACCGGCACATGCGGCCGGTTTCACTGGTCGATTGGCAGGAGTCTTTAACACTGTTAAAAAAACATTCTACAAGTATATCTATATCTATATAATGGACCAATTCATATTTCTATAATTGGTATGGTTTTGGGCGGGGATTTTTTATCGTCTATATTAAAAATATTTATATACATTAAAAAGCTATTCGATGAAACAATAATTTTTATTATATAATATATAATAAATAAAATAGTCAAGTATCATAATTTAAATTATAGCACTTAATATTCATGGAAATATATAATATATCTAAATATTCGAATGGATACTAATTAACTAATTATATAGATTACAAAAATAAATTAAAAGAATAGATATAAATTAAAAAAATAAAATATTTAACGATGAAATTTTTTTTTAATTATCAAACATTTTAGCATTTCATGCACTTAGAATTATAATAAGAAAGATAAATATTATGAATTAAATGTTGGTCAAATATCAAACAATGTAAAAATTATGAATTTTTAAGAAAGTTATAAGAAGATAATCTACAATTTTATAAGTACATCTAAATAATTTGTACGCAAATATAATTTGTATGTAAATAAATTTTATATATCAAATAGTCAAGACTTGAAAAAAAAATTGATAACAGAAAAAAATAAATTATTCTAAATATAATATTACTAAATTAAATTTTTGTGGAATAGAATTCATATTGTCTATAATTAGGCTATATTTAGTAAAATTAGCTGATAGCTGATAAGCTAGATTATAGCTTATCAGTATTTTTGATCTTATAGCTTATAGCTTATGACTTATAGCTGAAAAACTAGCTTATATGATAAAAGTGTTTGGATAAAATTAGCAAAATTAGCTGATAAGCCAGCTGAAATAAAAATTGCAACGAGCTTATTTGAAAAGCTAACCAAAAAAGTTTATCAAATAAACTCCAGTTTTTTAAAAAATTTCGTCCTACCAAACGAAACTTATTTGAAAACAGAGAGCTTATAAGCTAACCAAATAAGCTATAAGCTAGCTTATTTGTCTACCAAACATAGCCTTAGTAGTTTAGTAATATTTAAATAGCAAAATATCTATTAATATATAAAGAGGGAATGATAGTTGTTTGAAAAAATCATATAGAAAATCAGCAAAAAAAAGATTTCAATTCCTGCCTAAAGTTTATTATAATGAGCAGAGTTTTTGACGAAAAAATTGAATATGCCCGCCAGTCATCAATTTGAATTTTTTAAAGATTTTATTTATTGATTTCAAACCTATTTGAACTTATCTATTTATACAAATATGATTTTTTTAATCTAAAATTTGAAAGAAAGATCCGCAGGAAAAGGAGAAAAAAAAAGGGAAGATAATCTCTCTCTTTTTATCCCCAAATCATTTTTTTTTCTCTCTCCCTTTTTCCCTCTTTTCTTCTTATGCCCGATTTTCTTCTTTCCCGTCACTCTCCTTCTTCTCTTTCTCCAATCCCAAATTACCTCCCAACATCAGAATGGGTCAGCCATCCTCAACTATCCTCTTAAAATTTATCAATAACACCCGAGAATTCCACATCTCGAAATTAAACATACCATTTTCTATCATGTGATAAGGGGGTTGTGATTTTGGTGAGAGTCTCTTTCGTGTGTGAGCCAGGTCCTTTAGCGAGACGGATTTTGGGGTTTTTTGTGTGCGGGCTGTTTCTCGGGCCAAGCTTGGTGGACGGTCAGTGGACAGTGCCGGAGTCATTGAGGTCACGGGTCCAATTGATCGGTTCAATTGTCGGCTCTTTTGTGACTCATTTTGAGGGTTTGACGAAAGGGAACTGAGCCTGTGCTCCATTTCAACCCATCATCTCGGCATCTTTGTAGCATTTGGGCTTCACGTACGAGAACGAGAAAAGGGTGTATTCGTTCCTCTCTATGCTTTATTCATTTTCAGCAATTTCAATTCATTTATATTGTTTGATTGTTGAAATTAGTATATTTATTGGTAATTTTCGTTTTCGGCTAGAAGCGGTCAAACCGGGACTTGTTCGGGCTCGAAAGGTTGCTGTTCGGGGCCAACACGAAGCTGTCCGGGCCTGCTGGGAGCTGCCGGGACAAACCAGCGGCTGTTCGGGACTGTTCGGGGCCAGCCCGGGCCCGGCGAGTCGAGCCAGACGACCACCCAACACAATGCATAGGTTGTTAATTGATGGCTAATTGTGTTGTTAATTGCGGTTTGTTGAGCTCAAATGAGTGCTTGATTTTTAGTTACAACTGTAATTTTCTGTTACAGGAATGAGAGATTAGAAGGAATTTGCATTGGAATCGTTCGATGCGTTGAGCAGGAGACGGCTGAAAGTGAAGGCGGGTTCACTCCATTTACCCGAAGAATTTTTTGCGAGTTTTTTTTTACTAGAAATGGACTTTCTATGTTTCGCCGATAGTGCAGATGGATTTTTCTACGCCGATTCCCGGCTAAAATCGCGATGGCAAAGCTTCAATCAAAAAGATCTGGCAGCACTACAACTTCAAGCTGTTCGACATGGACCACGACGGTAGCCTCACCCAGCTCGAGCTCGCCGCCGCCATCCTCCCCGACAGATCCACGCCTCCTCGCCAACATGGATGCCAACGACAAAGACGCTGTCGAGTTCGACGAGCTCCCCGCCGCCATCCTCCCCGACATGGACGAGCAAGTCCTAATCGGTGCGTTTCACGAAGCCCTAACCTGCTGAGGTCTTTTGTCCGTATCTCTCACTATTTTTTTTTTTAATATGGTTTATGTGCTAAAAACTGTAATTGTTTGGACTTTGGAGTAAAAGAGAGGTGCTTCGTTTAGTTTCAGATGGTATTCGGCCTGCTAGGATGATCACCGTGTGTGTTATTTATTCACTAATCACTTTCACAAAAATATCACTTTCATAAAGCTGTAATTTGTTGAGAACAGAAAAAAAAAATGTTTTCTAATAAAATATTTTCGAGCTAAACTGGCTATTGTCGTGATTAAGATGAGCATAGGTTATCTAGAACTTAACTTGGGCGAGGCTTGATAGTAGGCTTTATGATAAACTTGACTCAAAAGTGAGTTTGCACTGTGTGTGGGGCGTGCCCGACATGACATTGACTGCATCCATGTGAATTCGATCCTTATTTAGTTTTAATGCTCTGTAAAGTTGTTCTGATGGAGTTACGAATTGGAGTTTTAGCATATTTTAGTTATTGATATGCATAAAATTTTGGATATCCCATGTTTGGAAGCTTGTGTAAATGCCACTACTAAATTGTTGTCATTAGTTTAAAGGCACTGTTTATTTTGCTTCTAATTGAAAATATATAATTTTAGATGAAAAGAGCTGTAGAAGGGTGCATGCATGGAGATTTGGATAATGTATTTGCTACTCTATTACACCTGCAAGAAGTTGAAAAAATCAAGATTGATCTTCTCATTTGCTGTGGGGACTTTCAGGTACATTCTTATTCTGCAGTTCTCCTATTTGATTACTTTGACTGATTTCTATATGTTTTCTTATGCTTTTTCACGATTTGTGGTTTATGTATATTAAAATGAATTAATGAAGATGTGAGGAAAGAAATCTGTGGACAAGTGAAATATGATGAACCCTTGGTCTAATCAACTTTTTAAAATGAAATACGAAGGTCATCTTGAAACTTCCAACAGCATCTTTAAGATGATATTTGATGTCTCTTACAGAAGTTATTTGGAAATAGTTTTCCACGATAGTGATGTTAATATGCTTCATTATGTGATTTAATAGTAGTTGTCAATATTTATTATTTTAATATTTTTTGACGAAAATATTATTTTTGTATTGCGATTTTACAGGGTAGCCACATAACTGGACTAATTCGTGAAGTTAATGAGTGACAAGTTCGAGGATGCTAGAAAGTACATTGGTTAATAACAATTTATTACTGCAAAGTGTTGGAGTATTCTACCGATTTTCCAACGTTTTAATTTTGACTTCTGTAATTTTGCTACGAAGCAAGATGTTGACAATATAGATTTTCAAAAGCAAATGGTTATGTTTTTAATTTTATTTTCAAATATATAGACATACGTGTGGTTGTGTTTTACTTTAGTTCTTTACGTGTTATGTTATTAACGTATATCCCATCGTTTAATATAAATATTAATATGTATTTCTTACCCGTGCATTGCACGGGATTTGTACTAGTTTATGGTATTATACTCCGTGCATTATTCAACACTAGTTTGTATAAAGCCCTGATAAACCCTCCGCCGGCAAAAACTGAAGAGGCGCAGCCATGGAGAATGACAACCCGGAGACCACCCGTGCAATTCTCCCGGAAGAAATCATCACCGAGATCCTCCTCCGGCTGCCGGTCAAATCCCTCCTCAAGTTCAAGTGTGTCTGCAAACCTTGGCTTCTCCTCATCTCAAGCCCTAAATTCGCCAAAACCCACCTTAAAACCTCGACGGCTCAAAATACCCGCGTTTCAGCCCGCGAAAACCTCATCTTCGGCCTCATAACTGACAACGACCGCAGCCTTTACACTTGCCCCATCAACTCCGCCATCTATGGCTCCGTCCTGGCCGACCCACTCACCGGCTGCCTTTATTCCGTCAACGATAATCGAGATCCGATCCCCTTCGACGCCGTCCCCTTAAACTGTCCTCTTCCTGTTATTGTGTTTAGGATCATCGGATCTTGTAACGGCCTTGTTTGCTTTTTGTTGTCCATTCACACAGATTGCAACATCTATATAATGACTCCAGCCACGAGAAAATTGAAAATCCTGCGTACTCACGAGTTGTACTTCGACAATTCGTATTCCTTTGGGTATGATGAGGTCCACGACGATTGCAAGGTGATCGACGTTATAAGTTTCACGATTCGGCCCTACGAGTACGACACCCATGCCATGATTTATAGCTCGAGGGCCAACTCGTGGAAGCCCCTGAGCTGGCCTGGCGGGGGCACGGGCTCCCACGCGGGCAAGTTCCTGAACGGGTCCATCCACTGGCGGGTTAAAGTGTCAGAGGGTAGACGGGATATTGTCTCCCTCAACCTCTCGACCCAGACATTCACTCGGCTGCCTATGCCTGAAGATCTTGGTAAAATTTCTGTTGTTTTTTCAGAAGAGGTTGAGGTTTTTGGTGGTTGCCTCGCCATTTGTTGTTTAAATAGTGCGGCCATTGTTGTGTGGGTGATGAAGGAATACGGTGTGGGGGAATCTTGGACTAAAGTAGTTGAGGCGCCTTTTGCCTTTGACCATTTTTGGCGTGGATTTATATGGCCGAGGCCTGTGTTTGTCCGAGGATGCTAGGATGATGTTGATAAACGGGTCAAGTTTGAAGTGGTATGATTCAGGCAACATGGGACCCCATCACTTTGACACCTCCAAGGAGATTGATGCTACAACTTATGCGGAAAGCCTGTGTTGGCTTACTCTGGATGAAGACGACGAAGGACTGTGATCGTCTGTAGCTAGAGAGAGAAAATCTGGGATGAGGGAAGTAAGTCGAAAACTCTCGTCTCAAGCGTTCTTTTGCTTCCATAGTGTTTAAATTTTGAAGTAATGTTCATATGGGCCTATCTGTGTCTGAAGATGCTGTGTCGATCGAATACTTTTATCTCTAGCGTTCTTTGCCTTTCATTGTTTCTAAATTCAGTAATGTTCATAATTCATATGAACCTACCTAGTTGTGCATGAAGATGCTGTCTTGATCTACTATCATACTATGTGTTATCTACTTATCTGTACTTTTGAGTTTACCTTTTGTCAAATAATGTTGGTAACTTTACTGTGGTTGTTTTGAATTTAAGTGCCCATTGTGTTGGATTATCTATTCATGTAAATGTCAAAAGATCAAAAGAAGTAACAGGTAAATAAAATTGCATATTAAAGCAGACTTGTTTGGGTCGTGCAATTTGATCACAACCTTTTGAGTTTTTCACTTAAGCACACGAATCAAATCGAAGCATCAGTTCACTTCAGCCCTGTCCTCCATCTCGCTGAGTCGTAAAGACATCGCCAATTGAACTGATGATTCGATTTGCAATTTTTCTTTTTCTACAAAAATAGTGAATTTAACAAAAAAAGCTGAAAAGTTGTGGCTATAAAGACAAAAATAGTGGTGATTTTATAGAAAATATTGGCCTACCTAATTTAGTATCCTGCCACATCAATTGAGGCATATTAATGTATATATGGTATGCTAATTTTATATCCAAACTTAGCTCATTATCATTGACCAAACTTAAATTCAAATTGATTCCAGAGTTGGCCCCAAATAACCGTTTTCCCCCCCTACAACTTCAATCAACCACCACCTTCCCAATCCACTCTTCCCTAACACAAATCCATTTTCAAACTCCCACACGATAATCTCTAAGGGCAAATCCGTCACAACTAACCCACAAACAACCGCTCCATCCCATATTCCCTTAACCCATATCCCATGCCATCAATCACTCTTTACCCAAATTAAAAACAGGCAAAACCAGAAAAAACACACCATCTTCAAATCCCCAAAAAAACACACAAGAGTTTCTGCATTTTTCTGTCTTTTCCGAAGAATCCCCTCCCTCCCAAAAGACACAAACTGCAAAAACCAAAAAAATAAAAAATATAAAAAATGAGCCGAATCAGCAATGGGATGATCGTCTGCCTCAACGTGATCACGATCCTAGTCGCCTTCACCGCCATCGGCTTCGCCCTTTGGTTCCACGTCAGATCTGACACTGATTGCCAGCGTGTCCTCAAAATTCCTCTGCTGGCGGTTGGCGGTGCTCTCCTCACCGTGTCTGTGGCTGGGCTCGTCGGCGCGTGGTGCGGCATCTCGTTTCTCCTTTGGCTCTATCTATTTGTCCTTTTTGCCCTCATACTCAGCCTCGTGGCCTTCACAGCCTTCGCAATTGTGGTCACCAATCAAGGCGTGGGAAGGGCAATTTCGGGAAAAGGTTTCGGAGACCATCGACTCGGCGACTACTCGGGCTGGCTCAAAAGATACGTCGTGAACGACAAGAATTGGGCCGAGATTAGGAGCTGTTTGGTCGGCGTTAAATTGTGCGAGAGAACGGAGTTTTACGAGCACGAGTTGTCTCCGATTATGGTGATTTTTTTTTGTTTTTTGTTGTTTTTGTGAGAATTGTGTTCATGAAATTATTTATGACTTGTGTTTTTCAACAGTCTGGTTGCTGCAAGCCGCCAAATGACTGCGGGTCGGAGTCAGCTAAAACGGGCGACCCGGATTGCAAGGTGTGGAGCGATGTTCCAAACGAGCTTTGCTTCGAGTGCGAGTCGTGCAAAACGGCGGTTCTCTACAATATAAAGAGGGAATGGAAGGTTTTGGCCATCATCAACGGGTGCATCCTTGCGGCTGTTGTCGTGATTTACTCGATTGGATGCTGTGCTCTCAGGAACAATCGTTATGGCTACAAGAGGCATAAAGGACATCCTTGATTTGATATTAGGGCAGAAAAAAATAAAAGTTGTTTTAGTTGGCTGCTTTTGCTAGTTATTGGTTTTTAACTCTTATGTTTTCATGTTTTTGTGTATTTTGTGGGTTACTGCTTGGAGCAGATGTTATTGTTTTAACTTGGATTAGGTTTGAATATGTAAGGGTGGTGACGTGACTAACTACTAGTTATGTGTATTGGTAGCTAGTTATATGAACTGGTGTTTTTGTTCTTCTTCTGCTTTGTGGTTATGCAATAGTGTTTTGTTACATTCCATCTCCACAATTTAATGAACATTTTGAATTTTCAACCCAAAACTGAATCTTTTTCTAGGTGTTTAAAGTTTAAACTTTACCCCAAGAGAAAAGGGGAGTAAAAACCACATATATCCCCTGAAAATATGAAATTCACTAGGGCTGAGCACAAAGCATGACAAAAAATAATTTAACACAACTCTCAAAATCATGAAGCAATCAATGAATTTAACCAATTTGTTGATATTAATCTTTCGGCAAAATTGCATTTTGTGCCCTGTAACTATGCGTGTGTGGCAATTGTGGACAGCTTCTTTTTGGTTTGGCAAAAGTGCCATGAAACTTGTTAAAACCCGGAATTCGTGCTCAATTTACCTACAAGTTACCGGATTTGACCGGTTTTTCGTGTGGCAAAATAGGACAGTAACTTGTTAAAATTCGAAATTTTTGCCCAAATTGGACAGTTTTAACAAGTTTCGGGGCACTTTTGCCAAACTAAAAAGAAGTTGTCCACATTTGTCACACACCCCTAATTACAGGGTATAAAATGCAATTTTTCCTTAATCTTTCTGTTTATCTGTTTTTCTTGTTTTTTTTTCCTTTTCCCTGCTGTCCTCTCTGTGTCTCAACTCTTAACATCTTACTCCATGTCAACTACACACAAAGCTCATACGCTCTAATCAGCACCTCCTTAAACCTACCCAAATCAATACTCACATTCTGATCCTTCAAATACACCGCATGGAAATGGAAGAACCCCTTCTCATATACCGCCCCCGGATCCCTATACACCTCGCTGTCCTCCGCGTACTTC
Source organism: Striga asiatica (assembly GCA_008636005.1). Taxonomy (NCBI): domain Eukaryota; kingdom Viridiplantae; phylum Streptophyta; class Magnoliopsida; order Lamiales; family Orobanchaceae; genus Striga; species Striga asiatica. Next base: position 113,469 of record BKCP01006217.1, read on the forward strand.
CCTAACAACGAACTCTCGTTCAGCCCCACCTCGTACTCCAAGTACTTCAACCCCATCTCCCTCGTGGGCCTCCCAAAATACGGCTTGGCCCACAAGTCCGCCCCAAACGGTATGATCTGCACCACAACCCCACCTTCCGGCAAAAAAACCATGTTCGCCAGCCCCGCCCCATGAACCCCTACAAGCACGTCATACGAGTTGACCCTCCTCGAAGTCTCCGTCACGTTCCACCCCGTCTCGTCCACGTCAACCTCGAACCCCAGCCCGCGGGCCCTACTCGCCACCTCATCCTCGTTCGTCAAGAACCGATTCGCCGCCCTCGAGATGATCAGCATCCGGGGCCGTGGGCCCGGGCCCACGGCCCGCGGCAGCGAGAACGTGGCCCGCATGAACTCCCGGAAGCCCGCCATCGTGTAGTGCGGGGCCTGCTTAGGGTCGATGCCGAACTCCTTGTGGGCCCGGAGGCCCAATACCGTCCACCCGAAGCAGAGCACGCTCTTCTCGCCGGTCACGTCGACGCTGACATGGCGGGAGAGATTTTCGAGCACGAGCTTGTATTTTTCGAGCCATTCGGGCCGCGGGTCGGCTACGAGGAGGTGCACGTCTCGGTTGAATTGTTTCGCGGTTAGGTAGAGAGGGATGAGAATGTCGGTGAAGTCGTGGAAGTGGTTGCCGCTGTAGCCGCCGCCGGAGAAGAGGACGGCCGGGGACGGGAGCCGGCGGTGGCATTTCGGTAATTTTGACGGCGGTTGGAGGGAGATTTGCCAGCGGGTGACGAATTTGTCCATGATGTACTTGTCGCCTTTGCGGGCGTAAGGGTATATGGAGGAGGCCATGGGCCGTGGTGAGGTCGAGGCTACGAAGACGGTGGACGAGAGGCCGTGGATACGTATGTCGCCAGTGATTTCGAGCACGTCCGATTTCCAGCTGCTTAGGTTTTGGATCGAGGGAGGTTCGGAATCAGGTTCGGGAGCTGTCAGTGAATTGAGTCTGAACAAGTCGGGAGCTGCTCGTTAAGAAGGAGTGAATCAGATTTGTTTGGTTTGTGAACATTTGTGTGAAGGCTACTGTAAGCTAAACTATATACAAGAAGATCGTCATGATTTAAGGGGAGAAGGGTGGACTTACATGAATCCGGCTGATTGATAACCGTACGAAAGGTAAGTGCCATGAGAAAACAGACAAACAGTATAACAGATGCGAGTTTCTTCAGCTCCTGCTGACTAGAGCTTTTGGAAAGTGCTGGGTCATATGCCATAACTCTCCACGCTTTGTTGGGACTGACCTTTGACATCCGGACAAAAAGCTCCTAACACACGAAAAGTTGTCGAGGATCGGTACTATGTTCCATGGAAGTATTTGCATTTTCTGTGAACATCTTGCATAGTTATTGGTTCAGGGTAATAAAGGAGAATAACAACCACCAACAACTATACACTGTATGAATCTTCTTTTGCAGGGCACATCTCCTATTTCTAATATCGCTATTCGATTGATATCGTGATCTTCTAACGCATTTCATCGTTCTAACATCTTTAAACGAAAATGTCCAAATGGATCATCATCTTATGGAAAACGTGCGCTCATCGTTGTAACGCATTTGATCGTTCTAACACATTTAGAACGTGTCGTTAAACGAAAATGTCCGAATGGGAAGGCGACATGTTTAACGAATCTCTTGATTTTGTCCTCAGTATACAAGAACGCGACACAAGTATACTATACATTTATTTCAAAATTTTGCCATATCTGCAGCTGTAAAACATTTACATTTTTACACTTTAACATCTGCATCCAAGCATGAAGCATCACATTCATAAATCTCTTTGTTTGATTTTTAGGAAACTTTAACATATGCATCCAAGCATCACGTTCATAAACCTTTTTGTTTGATTTTTAGAAGACACTATTTTGAGCATCTAGGTATATCTTTCTTTGATTATGTGATTTTATATTTTGTTCATTGGAATTCGGAACAAGCAATAGCTGCACACTTTCTAGAAATCAGATTATTGCTTGTTCTGTACATGGATTCGTTCAGATTGCAGTGCCAATGCGTTTTCTGGAAATTTTTCATTAAGATTTGAAGGCACAAATGACCTTATATTGTAATGCCCGTTGAAATATGGAATTTTTGAGGATTATTTATTATTATTATTTTTTTGTTATATTTATGTGTTATTATTATTATTTATTGAATGCTATAAATTATTAATTGTCGAATGTGATTTATATGTCAAATTGATTAATTGTTTTAATATTAATTAATTGCCTATTTGTCTAACTGTTAGTCATTAATTAAAAATGTGTATTTGTATTTTTACTAATATTATTATTAGTTTAAAATTTAATTTGTGTGTATTATAGAAATATATTATATCTGGTTATGTATTTATTGTGCGATTTAATTTTTGAGCCGATCCGATTTAATCAATGGAGCCCGAGTAAAAACCGTATTATCGCTACGATTAGTCGGGCCCGAGAGCCGAATCTTTTCATTGAACCCGTCGAACCGAACCGTATCCAGCCCGACCCGGTTTGCCCCATGTGTGAGTGTATGTCTTGAGGGTTAAGAAAGGATTAATTAACCCTAATCTCACTCCTCTCACTCCTTAATATTGTACGCTCCCTTCTCTCTAATCCCGCAGCTTTTATTTTGTTCTCTCTCTGTTCGCGTTCTTCCTCGTTAAAGAAGGGATAAATCCCGTTCATCAAATCTGCTCCCTCTCATCGTCGCAGCATAAGCATCCCACCTCGCCATCTCCTTCGCCATCATCTCCCCTCTGCAATTTTTCACCGTCGCGCTCAGTCACCATCCTCCTTGTCGTCATCATCTCGCAGCAACCGCGAATAAATTCCGGCGATCTCTCCTGTCGCGACTGCAATCCGGCGAGCAGCAACTCGCGCCCTCGCATCCCCTCTCATCAACGCCGTGTAGCAGCCTCCCTTCCGGCGACCTTCCTCTTGTCGAGCACCAATCGCTGCCGACCATCGCTGCTCTCTTCCGCCGTGAGCCGCCGGCGACTTGCAGCCCTCACGCCACCGCGGGCCAGCAGCGAACTCCGGCGACCTCCTTCCGTCGAGAACCAGCCCTCTCGCCGTGAAGCTCCGCCCCAGCAATCTCCAACGATCCAACAGCAGCAACTCGCGCCATCGCGACCCCGACAAGTTTCGACCACCGCTGCGATTTCCAAGCGAGCGCCCTCCGCCGTGAACCGACCTTCGATCACGATCAGCGGGCCGGGAGCATCCCAGCAGCGAGCATTGTCGTCGAGCCTCGAGCCGTCTTCGCGTACGTTCGTTCACCTTCATTTCGTTCGAACGTTTAATCACGTTTAATCACGTTTAATCCCGAGAACGGTACAAGGCTTGACCCGTCTCGTTAAATTTTATGTGATATTTTGTGTGTTCGATTATGTGAGTTGCTGAACGTGTTTGTTTGATGTATTATTTGAACCATATGTGTTAATATATGTTGATGGATTATTGTTAGATAAATATTTGTGAGGATGTTGAAGTATAATTTCAAATTTGATATCAAAGTGATTGCCTTCACTTTGAATTATTGTCGAACTGAATATATGTGGTTCGCTTCGTGGAAATCCTGGAGTTATAGGTACTTGGAGTTGTCCTTGATCTGTTAGTTTTGGTTTGAGGTCGTTTCGAGTTGTATTTTGAGAGTTATAATTTTTCTAAACCGAGCATACTGCTGAACAATAATAAATTCACCAAAAATTGATTTCTTATTCATTTGAGCTGAATTTTTAATATGTTGTGCCTCCGAGTATGTAGAATATGCGTGCCAAGCCCCTGATTTTATCTTTGAGCTTTTAGTATTCAAATGCTTAAAACGGGTTCTGGTCAGAAACTTGTAAAATGCACTAAAAATCGTACACTTGAAGTTTTGAGCTGAAACTTTCAGGAACCTGTTATTTTGTGATGTTTTAGGTTGTGTAAAAATTTCAGATTAAAATTCGAAGTGTAGCTATGTGAACTATCAAATGCTGATTTTGGTGCTGTTTTTGCTTAAATCATTTTAAAAATGTTCCCGGATGAATTTAGTGCTGAAACTTGGTGAGTTTATGTGTTTTTGCATGTTTAATAATGTGGTAATGTGGTAAAGTTTCAGGTTGATTGGCTGAGCCTAACTCCTGATTCTGAATTTAGTTCGTTTTGGAGTCTAAATGTTCGGTTAACGGTTGTTTAGGTTAGGATTGGATTTTGTTGATGTTGGCATGACTTATGTGTATTATTTGATGAAGTTGAGTCATGTCCAAGTCTGGTAATAACTCCATAGTGTCTTAACTCGGTTAAGGAATCCACGAGTCACTTGGTCGATATGATTTCGGCTAAGTATATGTGCCTTATGTGTTGTTTTGTATTGGGCAGTCAGTGATAGGTCCTTATAAATTTTTGTAGGTTCTTCAAGCTGAACTTGTGCCATAATTCCTTCAACTCTGTGTTTGGCTATACCTCTTGCCATCCAGGTGGGTTTAATTCGAGAAATTGCTATGCCTTAAATGTTATTACTGTTTTAATTATGGTATGATCAAAGTATGCATGTGGAACCATGTAGCCTTCGATGTGAGCTGTACCGGCCGTCGAACGGTTATCCCCGTAGCTATAGAACGTACCCGTTGGGTAGTCTCCTTTGTGAGCCGTAAGACTAGGGTTAAAGGTCCCTGTGCTGGACAACCCCATTGGTAAGACCAAGGTGGGGCCTTGGCCGGCTGGTTACTCCTACTGACCGGGCATCGATGGAAGCCCGTGGGGCGATTCGGTGTGTAAGACCGGAGGGCATAGATGTAGAGCCCATGGGGCATTCGAAGCATGACCCGAGCGAGGACCTTCGATACATCTACCGGCAGTAGTCTATTGGTATAGGTGTGGACACGAGTCTATTATTGATATTATTGATGGGAGATTGGGATAGTTAATTGATTCGTGTACATGCTGCGACCATACTCTATTGATTAATGATTACTGTTTCATTATTGTGAATAACGTTTACTGCATAGTGGTGGGCACTATTGTTTCCTCTTGTGCTCATCCCCACCTGCTCTTCATGGATGCAGGTTAGTGTTGCGGGCACGGCGGAGGGACGCGAGTGGTGGTCTAATTATTTGATTATTGCTTCCGCCTATTGAACTTACTCTAGATATTATTGCATTTTGGGATATTGAATATTGGATTATTGATAGGGAGTGTACTTCCTAGATGTTACAAATTTCAGAAACCCGGTTTGGGTATTGGATTGCACTATTGATTATTGATGACTGAATTATTGATAACTGAAATGATGATTGAGGATTGAGTATTGAGATGGATTGATTATTGAAAATTTGGTTAAATATGGAAGTTCTTCTTGAAAATGAGTAGCACTCAGGTGTTTTGAAATAAATTTGAAAAATTTATTCTGATTTTCGGCAAATAAAAATGGGGCGTTACAGTTTGGTATCAGAGCCAATCTGCGTTTCTGTAGACTGGTTAATGTGAATTATGTGATTACATACTTTTACCTCATATTTGACCACTCGCTCTCCTCGTGCCGCGCCAGCTCAGGTACGAGTACCTGAATGATTTAAGATTATTGAGCATTGATTGGTTATTGATTACCGAAATGAAACCGAGGCTTAGGAATTTATCCTCCTACTTTTAAACGTTCTAGAACTCTAGATGAGTGGCGAACCTTAGATGTATGAATTTGAACTCTAGCAATATAGAGTTAAATTCTAACTTGAGTTTTTGTTTGTTTAGAAATTTGATATGGTGTTATCGATCTGAGTTCTGTGTATAACAGTCCTCTCGATGTATTTTGGTATTTTCGGAAGAGGACCATTCGCGAGCTATCTCGAAAGGAGAAGGCTTAAACGAAGGGAGCAGACAACCGAAGAAGTCTCAAGTGTGGGATATTCGGAGGTCTGTAACCATGATTATTAAAACCATCAGATGTGAATATACCTATATTAATTTTGTATTCATGAGTTTGAAATCGGTTTAAATATATGTGGTATATATGTAGACGATCTCTTCGATTTTGAGAAATCAAAAGAGACCTCGTCGAATCGTGATAGAGTCGCTGTGGGTTGGAACTCGTATTGTCCTTAGTCTTATAGCGAAGACTTCGGACGGATTCGTAGTAAAATGAGTTGGTTATGAATTAATGAAATTGTCTAGTCGCTGTTTTAGTATATAAATTATGATAAATTGTATGATGCTCATATTGCTGTGAAATTTTGTATGCTCGTCCCTCTGTTGGAGATGCATGTTGTGTAAAAATTTTGGATTAAAATGATAAGTATAGCTATTTTTAATAATTGTATAAAATTCTGAGCAGAATCTTGTTAAATGCCTATTAAATTGAGTTGTACTCCAAACATTATGAAATTTGAGTATGTTGTCTTCCTGTATGTTTTATATATGTTGTAACATTTTTAGAATTTTCGGACATCATTTACTATATTTAAAAATTATTTGATGAGTTCTGCAGATTCGTAATTTAATTTTAATAAATTGATCTATTGTGCTAAATTGCTGACAAATTATGGACAGGTCCATTATGTGATGAGTTTCAGCATACAAAAAGATGGAATTTATTTGGACTCATTTTGGTTCGGTGTTATTGAAAATTCGAAATCAGCAGGAACTAGTTTTAATTTTCTAAAATTCAGATACTTGATGTTAATTGTTGAAAAGTTTATATATTGCTGTTCTAATGTTGTTACTGCTTGTGTTAAATTTTCATGACTAAATTCATTCATTTGATCCGGTTCCTGTTATATGCTCGTTTTTTTTTTCCATAAACTTACTCGAATTTTATAAAATAGCATGCTTTGAGTTTGGGGCTGAAAATTGGTGGTTTTGCTTAACTTGGGAGGTGAAATTTTGGTTAAAATTTCAGAGTTAAATTCGTATGATAACCTGATCAACTCATTTTTTGTGATTTAAATCTAGTATTTTTAAATATATGGCTTTTGCAATTAAAAACAACGAATTGACTCGTTTTCTGTTTCTTTAAGGGGTTGACTTGGTCAATGTTTGTTTTGGATTATGTGAACTCCCATGTGTATTTGGTTGAGTTTTGGTGTCGAGTCTAAGTGTTCCAACGTCTACAGGACTTCACGAACAACTTAGTCGAATTAAGTTCGGCTGAGTATAATTGTGAATCCCGATTAAGTCAAAGTAGATGTTGATTATATCATCTGGACTTAATGAAGGTGCTTGACGAGCCGAGCTCGCCGCCTATAAGTGCTTTTGTGTTATCTCCTACTGTTATCGAGATGGAGTGTTTTTCCACCTTAAAGGATTATGCAGAAACCTCTTAAGGAGGATAGACGAGTCTGGAGCAAGCACATCGTATAGTGCAGTACCGTCATTATTCTAAATTTTTGTTCATCATAAAAATCTGTTGTTTTAGAAGTTGGTGGACTTGGAAACTCAAACTTGCACCTTGCTATTTTAGAGACTTTTTGGAACCTTTGAAATTTGTGAAATGCCTGATACATAAATTGTTTTGTTGATCCCAAAATTTTTGAAATTTGGTAAAACCACCCCTTTTTGGATTGTCTTGGACTGTAAATCTCTTGTGAAACCTTGGATCGAAAGCCGGCCCTGACTGGGTGTAGCCATGCGAAGTGGTGGCTGAGCACGCACGCCCGTGCTGAGAGACGCAAGGCCAACCATGGGGCCGACCGTTGACTTGCACGAGAGCTGCAGCCGTCATCACCGTACGCACAAACTCCCCGAGTCAGCGGATGTGGCCGAACCTCGACCTAGCTGGTCTCCGAGTAGGTGGGTACATACGCGTCCTAGCGCCCCGCTTATGCAGCGCCAGCGAGCGTGCCGCCTCTTGGGTGACAGTACACTAACCCCGAACCTTGAACCGAGAGCTCCAAGTTCCACTAAAATGTGTGTAAATCCTTAATCATTGATTTCTGATTAAGGAGTGTAGTCGATGAGTCCCTGTGCTTTACTTGAGGGTTTCTCGAGTCGGCAAATTGGAAATATCGTGTTGCTTTGGGTCAAGTCTTATGTTTGTGCATAAGGGTTGCGATCGACTCGTGGAGTCGATATCATGTGAGTGTGAGCTTGATGGTATCGTGCTTTATGTATGTGGTAGCGTGTTGTGGTCTCGGATGGAGACGCACGGTCTGTGATGAAATCGTGAGCAAGTTATCAATGTGACTCGATCACGAGACTGAAACTTGGCGTCACGTGACCACCTTAATGGTGGGGTAGTCGGAGTACGCTGACAATACACCGAACGACCTGTTGAGGTCTTGTGTGCTGTTAGGTACGAAGCAAGTCGTTGATACTCATGAGTTTAGGCTAAACCGAACTGGAAAATTAATACCTTTATCGTAAGGTCAAAACGGGAAAATTAAGTTTGAAATCATGCTTTTCCGGAGACGTCAAATTTTTATCGTAAGGTCAAAACGGGAAAATTAAGTTTGAAATCATGCTTTTCCAGAGACGTCAAATTTTTTTTTTTTTTTTTTTTTTTTTTTTTGCCTTTATTTACAACTATTTTCCATGGTTATTTTAAATGTATACGATTTTTCTTCAAAACACGATGGTGCGTGACAAATATGTTATTCACATCAAATGATAGT
>BKCP01006217.1:122715-152785 GCA_008636005.1 Striga asiatica
GAATGATCAACTGAATGGCTTCACACACTGATACCAAAAAAATAAAAAAACACACACAAATTCTTTGGTTCTGCATACAAATTATTGAGATTGCACCCTCCCTCCCTTTCACTTTGTTCTATGAATAGTGGTTTAGATTTGTTTGAATTGAAAATGAACAGACAAAAATCCAACTAATTTTGAACTTCTCTTTTTTTCCTTTTTGGAGTTTAACTGTAGTCAATTTTTTACTATTTGAGGTCTAATAATTTATTCATAAATTATTTTCCTTGGGATTAATTAAACATATCTTGCATGCCAATGCAAACCACACAATCTCATGAAATTTCACAAACTCGCTGCTTGGTAAATCATAACAGCAGATAACTAAAACTTTACATGACTTAACTTTGCCATTAAGCTGCTGGATGCATGTGCCATTTACCTTGTGCCTGCTTCCTGTTGTGAAACTTCCAACCGAGTCTTGATTTGTTCGGATAAGACCCCAACCGCAAGAAAACCGACCCATGCTAGACCCGCCCCAATTCCGAACCGTCTTGTTAAACCGGAGGCAATCCAGTCAGTAGAGTCTGCAGTTGTTTTCTTCTTGTTGATTGGCCTAATTTGTGGCTGCTCTGAGTTAGACCTGAGGGCAGATGGGTTTTCATGTGATTTTGGAGTTTGGTTAATATTGTTATTGTCATTGCTATTAGATGCCTGTGGATTTGGTGTTTGTGAGGATGGAATCAAGTAATTGTTACTTCTTGTTGCTATGGGGTGAGACACAAATGGTTGGGATGCAAAGAAGGATGCCATTTTTTAAAAAATTTTCCGAAAAAAAGATAATAACAAAGTATGTAAAAATATTGGGATATGAAATGGAGAGGGGTATATATAGTATATATACTACCACACAATAGTTGGTTTGATGGTCCTACCTTATCTTCAAATGTGATGGTGTGTCAAGTTCTTTTAACTCTATAGCTGGGTGGTGAAGAGAGGAGGGTGAATTGAAGACAAGAAATTATATAATGTTATTGGAAAAAGAAAATTCTAAACCAACTTGGAAAAAAAAAATGATAATTGCACAAATTGTTCCCAAGTCTCATCCTACCTAAGAAAAAGGGGCATATAATAAAAGAACCAAGCTATTTGCCAGAAAATGTAATTATGAACTAATTTTGGACTTATAATACTTTATTTACATTTTTGCATCTGCATATGATCGAATATCAGTATATTTCAATTTTACAAAACACAAGTGCTACTGTTAGGTTGTCTAACCATTGGACAAACATATTTTCTTATGAAAAATGCATACTTATCGTATGAACAAACATACTTTTATTTATAAAGTATTTTAAAGCACGACATTTAAGTGTGGAAGTATTATGTACGTATGTTGGAAGAGTATGTCTATCTATCTAACTATTAGACCATTTAACGTAAGGATTACTGTTTACAAAATTTTAAATTATAATGTACTCAAATTGAAATTAATAAAAACACACTAGAGATAAATTAATTAATTTAGAAAAAATTGCATTTGAAAGGAACAAATTTAATTGAATTAGAAAGAAAATAAATTTCATACTATATATCTTTTTCTAATAATTTTTTGACAAATAACAAATAAAATAATTGTAATGCTTTTCTCCCCCAAAAAAATGGAAAAGGCAAACGCGGGACACTGCCTAGCAGCTTACGCATAGGAAGAATGGAAGAAGCTCGTTCACAGAGCCACAACTCCACACCGCAGCCGCCGCCGTCATCATCATCCCCGGCGGCGGCGCGGCTGTGGAGGCCAGCTGCACAGCGGAACCTGAGGAACCAGTGGACGAAGCTCAATTCTCTCCGCCAAGACTGGCGCGCTTCAACCTCCGCCGCCCGCTCGCACGCCACCGCCATTGTCAACTCGTACCTCTCCCAAAGGTAAACCACTCGCGCATATGTAGCAATTGACTGGGGTTTTGTTAGTTAATTTGTCTGTTCATTTTTTCTTGATTTGATGCATGAGAGAATTTATGTATGTTGTGATTGTGTGAACATAAGGCCGCATTTCAACTCTTACAGACTGGAAGAGTTTGTGAATCCCAGTTGTTTGTAGTTTATTTTATTTGATTTGATTTGATTTAGGGTACTAAGAAAAATGGGTTTCACAATCAAATTAGATGATAATCTGGGAACCTGATTATTTTTCTGTAAACCATCAAGGTATCCCCACAGGACCTAAGGGCCCAAAAGAAGGGATATCTGAGAGAGACGGGCTTTTCGTGTCATGGGTTCATCTCTGTTTGACGAGTTGTTACTTTATTGTTTTCTCACAGGTATATGGATGGAATGGACTTTGGTGTACTGAGTGACATGCCTAATATCAGGAAGAAAGCTTGTGCCAAATTGTTGAAGCAACAGGTGTGCATCTCAACATTTTGCGTTTTGATTTGACTTTGTCCAGTTTGCATTATGCTCAGTTTTACTACTTGAACTTGACATCACAAGCATAAAGGTAATGCCCAGATTGCAAGTTTTTGTTTACCTTGTTAATTGTGAAAGTTTGGTGGCATTGAATTACGATAAATGGTTCAATTGTGTGCTATACTACCACCCTCTTGTCCCCAAAAAATATGTTAAAAAGACTTTTTTTTTAAGAGGTGATGGCCTAAACATTGAATATGTGTGCTATCTGAAACCCTCTCTGCAAGAGTATGTTTGGAAATGTAACGAGTCTTTTTTCCATTTTTTTTCCAGGAGCTTTACAGAGGCAAACTATTGTCATCTTACAGAGACATGGTATGCATAGTCAACCGTCTTCCTTATTCTGTAAAAGAACGTGGGCTGAGATATCTATTTTGTTGTCGCATGTTAGCTGGGGTTTTTCTGCTTCTGTATGTTTGGATTGCAATAAGATGAATTTAGAAATGTTGTCATGAAATTTGCTTGATATTGTGATTGGCTTCATATCCCTACCGAACTATAGTGATCATGGCTAGTGAGTATTGACTCTTTGTGGGGAAGTTTATCTATCTTAACTAGTTGAATTGCTATAGCATTTTGTTTTAGTTATTGTAAAAAACTGTTCTTTTCAACTGCATGAGCTGCTTGCTTCTAAAAGTTGGCATTTTATTATCAAGTAGCGCGTTTGTATAATAATGTACCCATCTTTACAGGTTGCAGTTGTGATGCAAATGACTCATTGTTGTAAATCTATGAGGTGTTATTTTAGAGGGACAAGCAGTAGTCCAGTAGCCCAGTTTTCTTCATCCTCAGAAGATGGCAATGACAACGGTGACTGTGGTGGAATTCCCGTGTTTGCATTTTATTCGGTTTCTTATTTTGGTATGTGAAAAACCCTTTTGCAACTTAGTCTGTTTTTGCTTTCCAGTTGCATCGTGTATCTATCAGGCCAGGAACACAATATTGTTTTCATATATCTTGCACCTTAGTGTCTTATAAACACTTGACATTATTTGTACGGAAAAACGGAAAAAGCGAAACTCAAAGAGTCACAATGAATAATGTATCTCAATTGATATAGTTGTGTTGTTTATGAATTGCTGGTTAGGTATTTGTTATCTGAAAGATATTTCCGTGTTAGTCCATTTATTAGAATTGTGAAACTAGAACATGAACACTACACTCATCTCAAAGGACCATGAGAAAGGATATTCAACAATGTTTTATACGTTATATTTTAATTCCAACTAACTCTGCTTGTTAAAAATTTCAAGTCTTTATATGCATATGGCTTAGAGTTCCATTTTCTATTGTATTTATTCCCGAGTTGTTTTGCCTGGAGTCTTCGACATAAACTTTTAACATCAGCTTATGAATTTGAATTCTCTGATATTTTCCAGCCTCCGATGTTTATTTTTGTGATATCTTTATATTAACCAGAATAATAAAATGATTTCAGAAGAACTAGCTTGGGAGATTGTTCGAATGTTCATATCAGAATTACAAGTGAAGGTGTAATTTTTATGCCCATCCACTTTGAACTATCACTTTTTTTGTTTGTTTATTATCTTTCAATTTTGTATGGATCTAACGTTTTCCCTCACCCTGTTGTCTCGAATACCCTGCGCAGAGGGTGCTTGTCTTGGAATTGCTTTCAATATATGATGAAAAAGTTGCAGAGGCTAATAGATTGCATTGGCCTGATGAGTTATACGAGGGAGAATTTAGCGAGTTGAGCACATTGAACTTGTACTCTGAAGAAACTCAACAGCCAAAATTTCCATCCCTTGGAAGTTGCGAATCTACTATTCCTATATTGCCGTCCGAAAAACAGCCGGATAGCAATGTTTTACAGGTATGGTCGGTTATCGTGAAGTTAGATTCTGAAGTGTGAAGTGTGAACATTGAATACATTTATAATCTCAGATTGAATTGCTCAGTAGCCTCGTCAATAATTCTACTTGTTTCTTTCTGCTGGACAGGTTTACATAACCACATGGATGGTAGAGGTGAACATAGATAGATGCAGGTATAACTGAGGATAAAATTATAGAAATATGACAATGAGCTATGTTTTTAACATAATAATATCTCTTTGTGAATTGCTTTTTATCATTTAGAATGTTCCTTTTGAATCGTTTTTAATCATTTCTCGATTATTTTCCTAATGCTTGTACATTTTTCTTTTTGATAGAATGGACGAAATATTTGCCACCGTAGGAGGGGAGATGCGTGTCGACTTTGTTGAAACATTTGGTTGATGAGTTGAGGGGATAAAAAGAAACACTTTTGTGGGGTTTGCGGCAATTTTGGAAGTGCCCAAAATATTAAAAGTTATCAGAAAGTTGTAGTTGCTATGCTTTCATAAATGTAACAATTTTTAAAAATGTTTCTTGATTGAATGAGTGCCCCATAGAATCCTTTTGTAATGCCGATTAGTGTTATAATTCAAAGGATAGCACTTTTAACTAAAGACTAAAGAATGAACATTATTGGAGAAGTTTGACTGTTTGAGTAACAGACTAGTTAAATGTTTTTCCGCACCATGAATGATAATGAGGTTCAGGTCATACTCTTAAAAGAAATAATGGAAAAAAATGAAGTGGGAAAAAATACATTTGAACAAAAAGAAGCTACATCATCATCATCTAATGTGCAACATTATCAAACCAAAGCCCAAGATTTGAATTGAAAGTGAAAAACTAAGGCAAGAAATTAGATTTTAATGTAATGTTATTAATTTTTAATTATTATTGTTATTATTTATTACTTTACTTATTTATTGTTAATGTTAGTCATCCCAAACCAAAGGCCAAAAATGAGCATGTATATGTACAATACAAACATGTTAACATATTTTATATTTGTAAAAATATAAAAGAAAAAAAAAACCATATTCGATGCGGTTTGGTTAAAATCGCATCATTCGGACAAAAAACCAAAAAAAACCATATTCGATGCGGTTTGGTTAAAATCGCATCATTCGGACAAAAAATCGAACCGCACCGAAATTTGTGCGGTTTTCCAAAATTTTAACCGCACTGAATACATCTGTTCGGTTCGATTTTCGATTTCGGCTCGGTTTTGCTCACCCCTACTCGTGACCTTGTTTCGTAGCCCGTTAAACTTTGTTCGTTAGTGAATAGATTTTTCACATAGTTTCTACCTTAGGCTATGTTTGGTTCAACTGAGGTGAGAGGAGGGGAGGGGAGGGATTTTAATGGAAGGAAGGGGAGTGAAGGGGAGGTGAAGTAAAATAATTTTACCTTGTTTGGAGGAATTTTATAGGAAGGGAGTGAAGGGAAGATGGTAAATCTTGTTTGGTTAAAATAAGGGAGGGGAAAGAAAATATTGTAGAAATGACAATTATATCATTAATGATGTAAGAAATAAAATAATAAAATAATTTACATATAAAGAATAATATAGTAATTGTATGTGATAAATTTTCCCTCTCCTCCAAATTCCTCCACTTTTGGAGGAGAATAGATTTTCCCTTGTAAGAGGAATTTGAATCCCTGCCCCCACAAAAAAATGAACCAAACAAAGAAAAATTATAAAATTCTCTTCTCTCCCTTCCCCTCCCCTCACTTTCTCCCGAACGTGTTAGTTCGATTCATTAATATTTGAACTGGGCTCTGGGCCTTGCCTGGTTGGTAGGAATGGGCCCAACCCGGTTCCAGGACCCGTTCAGAAAAAATTGAATCCGATAATTCGTCTAACGAGTAACTTGAATCTGAGAATTCGTCTAACGAGATTTAGGAGTTTCGCGCATAATTTCACTTTCATGACATGAATTTTTGCGCAATTTTTAACAGGACAAATCCAAGAGGAGAAGAACAACGAAAACGGATATGGGAGAAAAAGGATGTGGGCAAAGAAGATCAAAGATGGCGCCTTTTTCTCTCGCATAGCCCCTTCATGTCCAGATTTGTTCGAGCGATGCTTGCTGTTGTTGTTGGTCTCTGAAACTAGCATTTTGTACTTTCGAATCACTTCAATTCAGAAAATGATGGAATTCGGGTACAAATAATCAATTTTGAAGTTCCAACGATGCTCTCTCTGTGCTGCGTGACCTCATCGTTCTTAAGGTACGTGACCTATTGACCTTGCCCCAATTTCATGTGCTCTGTAATTGACTGAGTTTACAGTTTATGTATGAGTTGGAACTGGAAACCTAAGGTTGTCAAGTTTCGTTTTTCATTATGCTGTAATATGAGCTGGTTATGCTGACCAAGCTGAATACTGAGCTGAAATTCTGGGATTTTTTGTTTACTCTTTGTTTCTTTTGATTTGCCGCGTACCTACTTATGGGTGTCTATTGCCTACACTATCTTTGTTTTCATTTCCTGAAAGAATTCCAGTTTTGTTTTCACTTTTTCAATTTTTTGTCTTTTAGAAAAGAAAATTATTCATCTAGATTTATTGTGGTTTGGAGCTGTGAAATGAATTCAACAAATAACTAAACCAGCAAGTCGATAATTGCATGCCTTAATTTTCTGGCACTTGGAGAGGATTTACATTCACTTCAAAGAAATCGGCTTTAAACTACCGACCCGTGAACCCAAAAACAGATGGCTTTTTTTAATTTTATGTGATAGCTGCAGTTTTCTCCTGTTTCTGGCTAGCTTGTTGTGGGTCTACTAAGATTTGAGTTGGTAAGTTTTCTATGGGGAAGTCGAGGAACAAATTAAAATATAGCTGAAGCCTAAAAGTTCTTAACGATTAATGAGTAAGACAGCGCTGTAGGAGTTCTCAACCAGTTTTAGGAATTGCTCTTTAGACTTGTTTGGTGTTAAGAGGCCTGCAAAACTGAACTTATTCAATAATATCTCTACATGGTGACTGTAAGATGAGCTTTAAAATGAAGATTTTGAGGTGATATTAAGGCCATCTCCAACCGATAAACTCATACTCAAACCCATTTTGCAGTAACTGTCCCATTTTGCAGTAATTCAACTCCAACCGAAAAACTCATTGTCAAACCCAATAGAATATTCTCGGAATATTTTCTTTTAAATCAACTTTTACAATTTTTCAATACTACCCACATATTTTACAACTTTACAAATAAAACCACACTACTATTTTAAATTCAATTTAGACTTTATGTAATAAAATTAATTATAAAGTTATAATACATAATAAAATCGGAGAAATAAATGCTCATGAAAAATTAAAATTTAAAAATTACAACACATAGGATAAAATCGGATAAAATTTTATTATCGTAATTGTGTGATGTTATATTTCATTTCAGCACCTGATTACTAAACTAATAATGTAGGCTAATAAGGCTTACTTATATATTATTGTATTTTAAATTTCATTTTTATTGGTATTATTCTCTATGCGTAAAATTTATATATTTTTTATTTCATTAGTATAGGCTAATAATGTTTACTTAGATATTATTATATTTTTAATTTCATGTATATTATATTTTTAATTTTATATTACTGATATTATATTTTTAATTTCATGTTTATTTTTATTA
Source organism: Striga asiatica (assembly GCA_008636005.1). Taxonomy (NCBI): domain Eukaryota; kingdom Viridiplantae; phylum Streptophyta; class Magnoliopsida; order Lamiales; family Orobanchaceae; genus Striga; species Striga asiatica. The sequence continues at coordinate 130,646 of BKCP01006217.1, forward strand.
TATTATATCTGTAAAAGAATCATATACTATTATTTCATTAGTGTAGGCTATTGTATACTATGATATTATTATATTTTTAATTTACGTTTACTTCCTTACTGGTATTATTATCTGTGTGTTAAAAATTTTAAACCAAGTAGTTTACTAGTAACAGGATTTCTTATGTTCTTTAATATAATTTTATGTTAATAAATCATTAAGTTCGAAATTATATACAAAATCAAAATATATAAGCTATATGCTATTTTGTTAAGGGGTTACTTTGCAATTTTTAAAAAGAAATGCGTTTGTGAACAGTAATACGCAAATATGCGTCCAGAAGAGAGAGAAATTGAGCACAAACGCAATTTGCGTCTCTGTTTTGGTATCGGTTGGAGCACTTTTATGCGTTTGGGTATGAGTTTGAGTATCGGTTGGACTTGGTCTAATAATTTGTCACATAACGATCTAGTGTGTACCCACAGAACCATTTTTCTTTTCTATTTACATGCGAATTGTGATCCAGACAGCACACTATGCCTCGTTCTTGGTAACCCTTACAAATTGAAGAAGTATTTACATAGGAAATTGGATATAAATTGTAAATAATGCTGACGAAAAGGAAGTAACTAGCTTGAAGAATTTGAGGAAGAGTGTAGGTTTTGGAGATTACTTTTCTGTAATTGGTGATACAAGATATTGAGATTGCTCTTGGAGATATACAGATTCTTTTTCTTTGGGTTTTCCTACATTCATCTGTATTACTATATTGCTGTCAAAATATATGGAGATGCCAGATAATAAAATTATGAATGCTAGCATCTAAGTCATTAGGCTATGTAGAGATGCTTCAGTCTGCCTGTTGACCAATATGAGTCTGTCGTAGAACTTGTGTGTGTATGAAAACACTTGATGATGAAGTTTTTCTTTGACAGCGTGATCCCTACTTCGATAATAGTGGATGCTCACATCCTGGTTGTGAGAAAGTTATTCCGGAAGACCCTAAAACTACCATATACCAATTGTATTAAACCTTCCCAAAATGCTTGTTTTATTTTCTCCCATTGGGTTGATTGCATGAAGCAATTGGTGAATAAAGCCACTTCATTCTGTTGAAAAAGAAAGAAAAAGGTGAAAGCCCTGTCAAGCTCATTCACATCACACTAATGCACGGAAAATAACTACCAAATCATGTAAACAGCAATTACCCTTGCTATAAAAACTTGAATTTCCCCCGATTCCATTTTCAGAAAACCCCTTTCACTTCTTGTTTATATATAGTTAACTTCCCATTTAATTCTAAGAACAAACTAAAATAAAAAGAACAAATATATTAATAAGAACCATGCCATTAATTTCTCACCTATTTTGTATTTACATAGGAAATTGGAAATAAATATCCTTGCATATAATGTTGACAAAAAGGAAGTAACTAGCTTGAAGAATTTGAAGAAGAGAGTAGGTTACGGAGATTACTTTTTGTAATTGGTGATACAAGATAATGAAATTGCTCATGGAGATTTTATACATTGTTTACTAGTTGATTTTTATTAGAGATTTTCTTATCTATATTTTTTTCTACTTCATTCTCATATNAAAACCCATAGTTCTTGGTTTAGTGTATTGACTTATCAACAATTTCGTCTCCTAAGTTTGTTATTTTGATGATTTGGACTATAAATTATGAGTTTGCGAACCAAGTGAATTCAATTTGGGTAAAAAATTACCCCAAGAATGTGTGAGTAGATTAGTTTAAGAATTCAGTGAATGAAAAGAATTTTTCGAGTGGTATATGTCAATTGATGTGGGCCCTTCTGAAATATTCTGTAATTTGCGCATGATTTGTGTAACCACACTGAATATTAAAGTAATCTGATTGTTTACCATAAAATATAATTCCTAATTTGTTTTAATACCAAAACCAAGAACAATGAAAATGATTTTGAGGTATAGACAGTTGTCTGAGGGACTATTTGAAATATTGAGTGATTTGCACTGGATTGGAAAAATTACACAAAATAATCGTAATGCTTACCATCACATATAATTCTGATTCTACTTTACATCCGAACTCTAGAGCAATGACAAGGATTATTTGGGAGGTGTATGACAGTTGTCTGAGAGCCTTTTTGAGACATTTAGTTACTTTTGCAGGATTGAAGTAATTACACAGGAAGTTTGCAGTAACCTGATTGTTTACTATCACAAACAATTCTGAATATACTAGGCCCAAATCCAAGAAAAAATTGCATTTCGTTCACATTTATAATTATTAGTTGTGACCAACTTCAGATTTGGAATCACCACCAAAAACGTCCATATTCCAGTTACTTGTGAATTATAGCCATCAGCATTGCTCTAAAAGAACTTCACAAGTTTATGCAGACAAAGATGAAATTTTGCTCACGAAATCCTTCACAAGGTATATTAGGTATAAGATTTAAGTAATTCCTATAGAAATCTATGTAATCTGCCTCATTTATTACGTATAGTCAGCATCCATTCTGTAAAAGAATTTAATTTATGATTACATCACTGGGCACCAAAGGCATACCTATTTTCATTTATAGTGCCTTACTGTGTGTTGAAAGGCTCCAAATCACAGTGGAGCACAAATACAGACATATTCCCATTCACCTTCACAAGCTCAATTTTCACTAGTGCACACAGATATATTACCTTTTTCTGGTATCCTTCCCCGAATCCTGTCAAATACAAACCAAAAATAATGGAAAGACGTCGAATTCTACAAAACCTCTTTGGCTATCAATCAGAAGATGAGGAGGTCAACTCAAAAGATGAATTAGATCACCAGGATAACCTTGTGTTTGTATGGATCTGTTTATACAACCTTTGTTTTTCATTACTATTAGAAGTATTTTATTATTTTATTTTTGACTCATTTTCTGTTCATGAAAAGTTATCTCTATAGATATTTGTTTTTTTCATCTTCATTAGGAATGTATGGTATTTAGTGTCAAAATTATTTGTGAGTATATACATGCGTCTGTCATTTGGTAATCCTCGAAACTTTTGATAATTATTGTTTTCATTTTATGAAACTTTTATTCTTTTCTCACTCTTTTTTTTTTTTTATTTTACTTTCTTAATGACAAAGTTGATTTACGGATTTTAATCTCAGTTTGCGGGATTAGTCTGTGTGTCCTCACCCCTTATATCTTTGCTAGTCTCCCGCGTGTCTAGATCTATGCTACTGCGTGATATAAAACTACTTTTGTAAAGCAGCTACTTAATTTTGTAATTATTTGTATTTTGTTGGTGAAAACATCTGTGTTGTATAATTATTTGCTGAATATATGTAATTTTCAAGGGATATTGAATTGTCTATAATGATTGGATTGGTTCAATTCTAGTGGTAGTTCAAGTTTGACTAACTGTCTCAGTGCCATAAACTGTTTGGTTTTAAACAGTTAACATGATTTTATCTCGCAATTGGTATAGATGACATTGTTAACACCAAATAAAAGAGTTAGTTTATTTTTATCATTCTACAACATGCGTTCTTAGTCCCCTGAAAATCGGGAGAAAAATGCTTGTGGTGGTTGGGATTGTTGCATTTGTTTGATTGTCCCCTCCCCCATGATCATGTCAGCATATGATCCTCGTCAATAGATGTTGTTGAGTATATCATATCAAGGCCCTATATGAGTAGCCCCATAAGGCCCACAAAGAACTCTGTATATATGGTCATTCATATCAGAGGAATACATCAACTCAGAAAATCCCATATGAGTGTGTATGTTTTCTCCCCTAGCATTCCTCTAAAGTACATAAAGAAAAACGAGAACAGATAAAATAATATAGAACTGTTTCTCTTGAGTTATAGTTTATTGTAACTGAGTAGTGTGAAGGTATGTCGCCATGTTTGTTGAATCTCTTGTTAGTATGTGAGGTTAGTAAGTGAATTACTGCTGGACTAAGAAATTCTGGTAAGTGAAGAGGTAATAAGTTCTGATCCTTTGCTTTTTGCTTGAGTTTTATGCTGCTGCTTAGATCATTGTTCAACTGATATGCCCCCATTGCAGTAAATTTCGTTTTTTCCGTTTTTTATTTCTTTTAATTCAGGGGGCATACAATATTTCCTTAGTTATGACTTCTGTATTGTGATTCCTGTTTGACTCTATTTTGGAAAAGGATGGAGGGCTGGAATCTGAGATTGAAGGCAATAGTGGAAGCAAGGGAGAGGCTGATCTCCCAGGGGGTGCTCCTCATGGTCATCCCGAAAGCTCAAGGTTGTATATTCAGTCTCATCCTCTGCATTTCTTGCCATTTACATCTTTTTAGTATCTAGATATGGAATTTACTTTCCCCTTCCTGCTCCTAGTACTTAATTGATTATATTTTTCTTTCAAATCACTTCTCTTCTTATAGATTTTAATTACTTCCCCTTCCTGCTACTATTACTTAATTGGTTATAAATTTTTCGTCTTCTTTGTGGCTTATCCTCATCCTTATGCACTTTGTACGTCAGCAATTTGTCATCTATGATGCACCTTACCACTGTAGGTCTCCCAACTGACCCTGATTTGATGCACATTGTACGACCTGTATACAAGAATCAGTTTTTGGTGAACTTTTTATTTGAAAAAGAAAGAAAAATGGAATTCCGAGAGCCACAGAAGTTTAATTTTGAACAATTTTGATTAGTTGGTCCGTGTTAGAGTGATGCATTTGTTTGATTCTTTTGTGTGGATGAATAAGATAAAAGTGGAAGCGGTGACTAAAGGCACAGAATGGTTAAACAAAAATATCATTATGCTTTTCTTGAAATCCTCTTTCCTTATTCATTTATTTCTCTGATGAAAATGCTGTAATTGGGAGTTTCAATCTCTTGCTCAGCTCTAATATTCTCGATCCAATAAAAGTCCTTCATTCTGTATGTGTTTGTGTTCTATATCTCCTGTCCATCGTTGCAGATTACGGGATAATGAGAAGGGCGAGGCTGGGCATTCGGCTGCGGTAATCAATGAAGTTTTTGGAGACTCTGATGATGAGAAACTGACTAACGAGAAAGTTGTTAGTATAAGATGCTAAAATCTCAATTTTCTCTTATGTGTGCTATTTAGAGCATTTGGCACATGTTTTAAGTAACTTTAACCCTATTTAGATTGCTGAAGAACCACACAATGCTACTGAGACCAAAGTGAAAAGAAAGGAACTTGGTCCCTCGGATGTGCTTGAAATTCCTTTACGCCGGCCCCCAGCTGCTGCAGATCAGGTTTATCATAATTGTCTTGTTCTCATTGGAGCTTTATGTATCATTTTGTTAAGTATCTCATTTATAGACAATGACAAATAGAAGTTGTAGAAGTCTCGAATTATCAGTGTATCATGACATCCGGCAGATATTTAAACAGAAAAATGTTACTTATTAGTTCTTTTTTCTTTTTTCTTTAACCATTGAATCTCATTAAAACTACTAAGGCATAATGTAACTGGGATTAGAACAACCTCCTAAATCAATACACTCCTGTGAGTTTCTTTTATGTTTTTTTTCTTTTACTGGTCAAGTTTTCCAATTTGTCCATTGCATGGAGCTGGAAGAGTCATTGTTGACAATTCTCCTGGCATAGTGCTAATAATGGACTAGATCAAAATGGCTCAATTAAATTCTAGTGCTTCTTCTATTAGTGAAGTTTCTAGAAAAAAAATATATCAAACGGCGCAATGCACCTTGGGTCGCTACGGAAACAGCCTCCTTGTATAATTACAAGGGTAAGGTCTGCGTACAACTGACCCCCCAGACTCCAACCTGTTGGGAATATACTGGGTATGTTGTTGTTGTTGTACTGGTCAAGTTTTCCAATCATGGCCATTAAATCTTGATTGATTCGTACGCCTCTTCAAGATCAATAAAGACCATACACAAAATTTGTTTTCACCTGTTATACTGCTCACATAGTCGTCTAGTAAAATTTACAGCTTCAATTCTAGATCTTCCTGGCATGGAACTAATTTGATTTAATCTAGTATACTAGCTCCTGTCTTGTTTCCATTGGTCCAATATAAGAAGAAGAGTGTTAAATTATTTTGCACTCCACCAAAGTTTCAGTTTTGCTAGAAATCTAAAACCATGATGTAATATCCTTACGTTTTCTGACATTAGCTGATAAAAGAGAAACTTTATGTCCAGTTCTTAAGTGCTATATTAATCGTGTTTGGCAGATGGCAGCAATCAGAATCTCCAACATAATTGGTATTGACCCCAAGCCATTTGATCCCATGACATATGTGGAAGAAGATCTTTATGTGACCGACGAATCTGGAACAAAAAGACCCATTCCCCATACCAATGTCATTCGCTGGAGAGAAGTTAAGAAGAACCCTAATGGAGAAACTTCTGTGAGTTACTATATGAAACAGCTATTTCTTGTTCATAAAGCTCTCAAAATTTTCATGTTCCCCGTTAGTGTGTGTGTCGCATACATGCTGAGAAGAAAATATATGGCTTGTTTTGGAGCACTTGTAAAATTTTGAATGTCAAAAGGTCATTTTCCCTAACAATTGGTGTGTGGCAGTGAATTTGAATGGACTTATGGATTCATCCTTTATCAAGAAGTCTATTGAGGTGCCCATTCTTGAAAAGTCATTTTCTGGATAGAGAAGATCTTCTAAGAATGATTATGGGCTGAGATATGTGAGAGTAGATGGGAGAGTAGAGTTATATAATTATATAATTAGGAAATATAATTTTTTTTTGCCTAAACGCATAGTGAGAGTAGAGTTAGAGTGACAATGAGTGGATTAAGATATCACATAATTTTATCTTTGTTAGTTAGGTGCTAAAGAATGTTCAAATGCTATCTCCTTTATAATCTGAATATGCTATCCTTTTATGGGAAGCTTGCATATCTAATGCACATAAAAACAATGTACATGCAGGTTGAAAGCAATGCTCGCTTTGTGAATTGGTCAGATGGGAGTATGCAGCTGTTCATTGGTAATGAGCCTTTTGACATATCTGAGCAGGAAGCACAAGACATCCAGATGCACCTTTTCCTCAAGCACAAGAAGGTATTACTTGAGTACTGCTATGAATTTTGAAGAGAGAAGCAAGAAAGACCAAGATATATGAACTGTTCACCTGAAGGGCTACAAGAGTTTCAATTCTCTTAAACTTATTGATACATATAAATTTTATGAGTGTGTGTGTGTGTATATACATATGAGAAATTGGGTATATAGTTGGAAATCACTTGTATCAATTGACATCAAATGAAATATTGTATTTGCCTTATTTGATCAATTTTGAATGATTTTACTATCTCAAGAACTATCCAACAATAATTGCGCCTACTTTCCAATTATAAGTGGTTGCATTTTTTGACATTTTTATTTTGATTGTTCCATGCGAGTAAGCTAACAGCCAGATAGAGTAATCGTTTTCAACTTCTGATCTAATTTCATATGTCTTTTGGGAACATATGCAGGGGATATACCAATCACAGGGTAGAATCTCAAGAAAGATGAAGTTTATGCCTTCGTCTGTATCTTCTAATTCCCATCGTTCCTTGAGGGCTATGGTTGAGTCGAGGAACAAAAAGGTCAACAAAGTAAAGCATTATGTCCCTGAGATTGACCCTGAGAGGACGGTGGAGCAATATGAAAAGGTATATACTTACCAGAAATTTGTTTAATATGATATGAGATCCCCTCTTATGCAGTTGTTCTCACGAATGCATAGGTGGAAAGGCAAGCAACTAAAGCTAGTAAACAGCTTGAGAAGAAAAAGAAGAAATTGGCTGAGAAGTACAGGCCTAAGGGCCGCATGGTGCCTCAACTTTCATCTGGGTTTCTTGAGGAGACTTCTGATGAGGTCAAAAAATCTGTTATATTTCCTTTGTCATCCAAGTTAATTGAGTGTCCACATTAGTGAGAAAGATTGAATTGATATCATACTCTGTCTTACACAGTTATTACTCTTCCCCTTTGCCCTGTCAAAATCATCAAAACAGGAAAAGGCAAACGTGAAACAAATAGATAATAAAACATATTTAACCAAAAAAATAGCTTAGTGGTTTAGATTATTCATGTAATTATGCCGTATTTAGTCATTTACATTAGTTTTTCATTGTTTCATTTGATTTATGATATGAGCAGAAATCTTATGAACCTCCTGCTACTATGCATCAACTTGATCTGGACCATGAATCGGAAGCTAAAGCAGAGAAGCGCATCATGAATGCAAAGAAGGTATGCGATCCATAGCATATGATCCCTCTGGGATTCTATTTAAGAATTTACCTTTTTTTGCTGAAGTATAACAATCTAACCTTTCTTGACTTCCAGTTGACAAAAGATGCCAAAAAATCTTCATCATCTGGAGCTAAATCAGCTAGGGGTTCATCAAAAGTCTCTGAAGAAGAAAAGTTTGAGCCAAGACTAGGGCATAAAGGGAAAGAGGTCAAAGGGTCCTTATCCCGTGCTAAATCAGCAGAACTGAAAGGAGAAGAAGAGCTTAATGACGACCCATATGTTGATGCTGAGGTCAGTGATAATATCTTCGCATAATTTATATTTACAGAAAGAGTCCAATAGCATACAGAACTCAAAAAAGTTCCTGTAACTTCATTGTACAATATTTGAGAATTTGTTTCCTGAAGTACTTTGTGGGTCCCCCTTCAGACATGCTACATTGTGCTAGACCATGTGATGAATGGTTTTCATGTTTTAACTGCAGTTTTTGCTGTTAAATTGACAAATGTGATTTAGTTGTCATTTATTGACATGTCTTGTGAGTCTTTTCGCACATTAAATATAGCTGTTCAACGTGTCGACAATAGTTAAGCACCATGAGTGCATGACCAAGACGTATGCTTGCTTCTTTGGGAAGGTTTACACGCATATCACCTTAATTTTATGATGATATGTTAATAGGGCTGGTAATTTTTTACCAAAAACGAACCGAACTGACGAGAAAATAAACCAAACCGAACCGATTCGTTTGTAACGGTAACCGATTATCGGTTACCGAATTGATATCAGTTCCCAACCCTTTAGGGTTCGGTAAAACCGAAACGAACCGATAAGGATTAAAAAAAATTTAGTTTAAATTGTAAAATAATAGCCAATTAAGTTACTTAATTAGCCTTAGTTAAATATTAGCCAATTAAATACTTAAATTAGTTAAATAAAATAAAAAATTAGGTTACAATAATACATAACTTAATTAATAGTCTTATACAAACTCGCATGTCACCTCTGAGAACAGAAAAAATAAAATAATTAAAATTAAAAATCAACCCCGGCCTTTGACAAAATTGCAATTAAAGCCTAGTAATTTTTTTAAACCAATGCCCCACTAATTACTAATTAGAAATGTTTTTGTACTGGCCACAACAATTCCACTATTTTTTCAATCTTATCCTTTCCTTCTTTTTCAGACATGTTGGTTGCTGTGTATTCAGCCGTTGGCTGCTGTGTTTTCGCACATTTGTGCATTTTGATTTATAAAATTATCTATCGTTTCGGGAAAAAAAAAATCCTTTCCTTCTTTCTTTCTTAGTAAATTTAACCAAAACGGCGAAACCAAAAAAAAAAAATAATAATAATAAAATAAAACCGGAAAACCAAAAGTTTATTTTTATTTTTCCTTCTTCCTTCCTTCTTTATTTCTTACTGATTAGAATAATGTTGTTTTTCCTTTCGGTTTTGATTTTTTATCGGTTAAAAACTGGAACTGAACCTTCTTTTTGGTAACCGAAAATCGGTTACCGGCTTCTAATCGGTTCGGTTTCGGTTTCGGTTTCGCATTTTAGTGTTAGTCTAATGCTGAATATTTGAATGTGGAAGACAAATATTGAGAGAGATGGTTACAGAAAAATATAATGTGGTTTGGCTACCTGGGTTACACCATCGAATAAAGTGCTGATGTGGACTCACATTCTTCTATTGTATTTTTATTTAACAATAATATCTATGCTAATTTAATGTACATGAAGATATATCAACTAAGATAAATCATCCATAAAAATTTAGGCTTGTTCACATCATTAGTAGGTTTTATAAGCTCTCAGCCGCAATAACGATATCTAGAGGGTGCCTTGATCAGCTCATAAGTTCTTTAAAAGCATCCAAGTTGATGATCAGAAGAAGCTTGGCTCAATTTGTGTTTGTAAGCCGCTTAGAAAAGCCTTATGGCTCGTAAAGGCATTAGGAGCCTTTTAGTATGTTCTATAAGATTTTGGGATTACAAAATGTGTTGGCAAAATAAGATCTTTAATGACCTTCTAATTTGAACATCTCAGTTGAAAAAACGCCACTACTATATGTGAACTCTCACCATATCCTTAAATAAGACCTATGAACTTGTAAGCTATAAACATAATCTAACATGTTGGAGCCATAATGTTCTATCAATAAGCCTAACCAAACACTGGCCTGATAAGATAATCCACTATACAAAGGTGAGCATTTAACACAACCAAATCTTTTCTTGCTCGATTTTGATTTCTATACTTCAAAAGTAGAAATTGCGTGTCTAGAAGTTTAACTTGTTTACTGAAATTGCACTTTTGGTATTTTACCTTTTCAGCTGCTTGTAGAGATGAATTCATAGTGATTGACATTTTCTCTTGTTTTGGTCTAACTTGAAAACTATTAAATTTTGTCGAACAAGTACCGTCGAACTTATTGAGCTTGCGATCAATATAATAATCCTGGAATTGATGTCCCAACACAATAGTTATCAGTGCGGAGTCAATATAACTAGTGGCGTAGTGTTCAATAGCATTTGCGAGAAAATGTGATCTCACGACAAGGTGATGACAACAAGAAAACATGTTAACATGTTGTATACGTATATCCTTCTAACCATCAACTACAAAAGATCATAATTTTCAATACCGGACCAAACCAGACAGTTGGCCAGGAACCAATCAGTGGTCAAGAACCTCGCACATGGCCAAATCCGGTCGGTTGGACCGGTCTATTCTTTTTCTCTTAAGAAAAAAAAATAGTTTTAATATATTCTAAAATATTTTTAATGTAAATAAAAATATATATTTAAATATATTGGATCTGTATAAATTGTATATCAATTAGTTTAGGCATTTACATATTTTAAGTTATATGAATATTTAATTAGTATTGTTTTTATACATAAAATGTATTACTTGTAGTATTGTTTATATTAATAAATTAAATGCCGGTATAACTACTGGTCCGAACAAGGACCACTGATCCTATCGACCGGTTCAGTTCATGAAAAACCTTATAAAAAACTAGACCTTATCAAGACATAATAAACTATATCAAGCTTCAATATAACTAAGAAATTATCATGATAAGAGGACTCTACAACTTCTCAAATGACGAAGCGTAAGTCTAAGCTATGGCCAAATAGGCATGGCTTTAGTTACACTATAAAGAAAAATTTGAATTTTAAATATGACAGTATTAAAGATGAATGAAAAGATAATGAAGGATACAAAGATACAATATGGTTTTCCAATGGCACGTATCCTCATAGTGATTGCTTAAATATTGGTTGATTACAATTTACTTCCTCCGATAGAAATAGTTATTTCTTGCAAATTAAGAAATGTCTTAATACAGTAATTGAGCCCATTCATGCTTTCGCGGCTAATATCTTGTTTATTCATTGATTACACAGTACTCGTAGAAGCTAACCTTGATAAATCGTGCTAGGTGATTTCAAGATATTAAGTAAAGGTTTACAATGAAAAAGGAAGTAGAAAATTAAGATAGCCTATGAGGTGGAGAAGGGAGGTGAATCTTTTTTCTCCACAATATGTGAAAATAAATCAATAACGCATACACTTATCACATATGAAACTTAATTCGTCTATGCCAATAATGGAGTGTTTCTTATTAAAGTTCATTTCTTTTACTTTAATATTGACCATATACACTTATTAGCTCGGGGTCTCGATAGATTTGTTTTCTTTTGGGAAATATTTTTAGAATTTTGCATTAGATGGTGGAATGTTTGTAGACATTCTTCACGTGGCCACATGTGAGGCATTGTATATTGCACTTTGATACTCAAATATTGTGTGCCTAAGAAGGTATTCTTGTCTGTCTCAATGTTTAGGGTGGTTGAGTTGGCGAAAAAGGAGGCCGGTGTCAAAGTAAAAAAGAGTCGTCATTAAAATTGTGAAAATTAAGTTAAGCTTTACTTCATATCTAAAGATGTTGATAAGGCAAAAAGTGATTGAGATAAATAAAAAATTTATAACCTAATATATTGAGTCATTGGAAAGTGACCACGGTAATTTGCCATTAATAATTTTAAATTATGTCATACCACAATTATATGATCTCATGTGGGATATATAAATATGAGGAAATTTGATGTTGTTGTATATATGCTACATAATATTTTGATAATATCATAGATTCATAGTCGTTATAAGTGCAAAGGAGCCCAATGTGCAAGGCGCAAAACAAGGCATGCACCTTTTGGAAGTAAGGCTAAAAAAGGAGAAAATAGAAGAAGAATTATTAGAAGTTATGTTTGTCTTGCATCACCGAATTTGTAGGTTATTGTGAATAATTAATTAATTATGGGCCTAGCAATTTCCTCCTTTGAGCTAGCTTTTGGATAGTTCTGCTTGTCCCATTGAATTGAAAATGAAATTTATGATATAAGCATGCATAAAATCATACTTTGGATATCCATAATCAAAATGCATAAAGAAGGGCATCCAAGCAACATGACTTAAATAATGTCCTAGCCTTATCCGCTCTCCACTTTGGCTTAGGTTAAATAAGTGGCCCGACTTAATACGTCTGGCCACTTTATTAAATCCCTAGAAAAACGTAGGTGCAACTTAACAATTATGTAAGCTATTCTTCACAACCATAGACATCGATGAGGTGGTGTTCATTGTGTGCCTTTGTTGAACATATACATGTTTGAGTATTGGATACGATACAACATGGATAAGGCAATACAAAAACTATATGTTTATATGTTATATGAAAACTAAACTTTCCAAGTCTCACGCATATCAAACCATGAATATAGAATCTAACATCGTGAAAAAGATAACAAGATTAAAGACAATAGAATCCATTTCAAACGAGTTAAAAATCCATCATACTTTTAACATAATTAATCATTTCCATTATAATGCTACGTTGACCCCAAATTAACAAGGTTTCAATTCCAATTAAACCATCGGTGAGTATCGGATATAATATGTCCGATATGGATACTTCAAATGTATGTGTGCTTCTTCTTTGAGGCTGAGCCTTTAACAACTATGAGGCTATGTGGTGCACAAGCTAGGTCCTTGGGAGCCTTTGTGCCTTGGTAGCAAGTGATAAATGTTTTTAATGTTTTATTTGCTCAATTCATGTAGCGTTTTTGCCTTTGCAGTAGGTTTAGAGTTGTTATCTTCAGCTTAGTGGGCGTTGTTTTTCTCACTTTGTCAAGTTTGTTGTTTTGCATTATCTTGCTTTCGTTTTTATTAATTTGGTATAAGTAAATTATGAGGTCTTTCATTAGTTTCTTGAAGCAGTTCTATTTCCAAGTTCTATTTCTACTGCTCATGACACCGAGGAACATGACCAGATCATGCCATTAAATATACTAAAGGGGGAAAAGGTGAAAGTTGTAGATTTTCCTTATGAAGTCTGTAAAGAGCATATTAGTTTTATCATCAATGAAACATTAAAAGCCCATGGGCCACCCACCTTCAGGAGTTGGTATGAGTGTTGCCGTCTCATTTAGAGCAGNGCATGTATACCGCGAAACATTTTGTGACTTACCTGCTGAAACACAGTAAAAACAAAAGATCAATGTATCGTGAATAGACCCTGTTTTATTACATCTCTCATATTTTTCTGGATCTTAATCTTTTTGTACGACAACACTTATCATTTACCAAAACAAACTTAATTCCTGATGATCCAAAGAACATCACCCACCTTCCAAAGATGGTATAAGCTTACAGGCTCATATGTTAGTTAGTTTCTTTTTGTTTTGTGTGTGAGCTTGTGTGTGGGTGCTTGCATGACTTACATCTCCTTCAAAATTCAATTCCCCCTTTTGATTTTCTAATTTCGGGATTCAATTTTTATTTATTTTTATGATACTTTCAACCTTATCGTATTTTCAAACTTAGAGCATATATAAACTCATATTTCTTTTTTGATCCTTTCTATTGTAATTACAATTCATCTGATAACCTTTTTAGTTGATGAACTTGTAAAACTATATGATTCATCTGAAAAGGGCATGATAATGACTTTTTTCTGTATTAAATCAACAAAGCCCAAAGTGACGTCTCTTTCTCCTTCAAGTTTTACCTACTACAGTACCGGAGTGAATATGGTTTGTTTGGGTATTCTTATATGAAGATATGCACTTGTATTTATATGCATTTATGTTGTCTATAATTATTTACCAATAATATGATGAAATTCACTTTCTCAGTTTGCGACACTACATTTTTCTCACAACAATTTTAAAATCTGAATTATTCTGCAGGTAATAAAGCGAAAAGGTAATAGATTCATTGAATCCGATGAAGACATGTGGACGCCTCCAAGGAGAACCTCAGGCAGACGCCAGCTCACAATTGTGTACGATCCTGATGACGAATGATAAAATGTTAGTTTATTGCTTAATAACTTTTTTTATTATTTGAAGTTCATAGTATCTGTCATTATTTTGTGCAATCACTATAACCGGCATAATCATTAATGAAGAAGATGCTAGAGAGAGAGAGAGGTATATACCTGTCCAAGTTCTTTCTACTCCATCTTTAACAAGTATTTAAATTTTTTCTTCCGCATTTCTAATGAGAGTAGGTGTTTCTGTAAGATGTATCTGGAATTTTGTGTTTTATCACTTCTTTTGCCATCAAGCTTCATTTATTGGTTATGAAGCTGCAACATAGCAAGATTGCATATGCATTTTAAATCCTGAGACCAAAACAAGTGTAAATATGTCCTTTCAAATGTAATCTCAACAATCAAGAACTGTATGTTGATTAATTATAATCAGAGTAAGGGAAATGTTCTACAAAAAATGAGTTAATATGAAACTGACAAGATGGGTTCAACTGGATAACAATCTTTGACTTCTAAAGGATGTTTGATGTTTAAGGATATCTGAAACATACAATAAATCATCTTGTATATATGATGGATGTTTTTTTTTTTTTTTTAATGCCAAGAGTCTGTCTACTCTTAACTCTACATTTTGAAATTTTAGATTTTTTTTTAGCTTTTTTTGTGAGTCAACTATTTTGCTGGACTGTATATAGTCAAAAGTGTTGAAGAAGACAGAACTACCCCAATCACCCAGAAGATGTGTTTTCTGTAAACCAAAAACAGTTATGATGTTATTTTTAGACTTATTACGTTTCCAAATAAATTTGGGCATCTAGTGGCAGTCACTAGTTAAACCCAGGCTGTTCATTTATCGTTTTCTAGCCGTTCATATGACTATATTTAGTGCTGCTAGACAGACAGCTGGTGGACTTAGCAAACCTTATGACTGATTAAAACTTGACTAATCTGTATTTTGCTCTTTGATTTCCTCATATGCAGTGGCTCTTGTTTTTGTGATGAACCATGGATATTGCAAATTTCATACATCTGAGTTCATATGGAAAAATTCGATCCTGCTGCCATCGGGAGTTTGTTGATCAAATGGTAAACTACTGCCACCGGTAATTGAATTTGCATTCATATGGATGATTTTTCAGCATCTTTAGGTTGGTTTTATCTCGTTTTTCCAGATGGATTATATATTTATGCAGTTTTATGCAATTAGCCTTTTGTAACTTTTTGTTAAACATTTTGGAGGTAAACTCTCCTTCAAACTATTAGTAGTTTTACCTTCTCATTTTCTTTGGAGATAATGATTTCAGTAGTTGATCACCAAGAATTAAACCTTACGAATTTCGAGCTTGAGTTTGATTATTGCTCGAACCAATATTTGTTCATTATTCAAGTGAGAGTGTGAGACTAGTGTTCGAGTTTGTTTATTTATTATTATTATTATCTATCTATATATATATATATATATATATAATTACTAGCAGATGCATTTAATAAAATCTATTTTCATTTCCTTCCAAAAGGAGTTATATGTTTTTTAATTAATTACTCACTAATCTGCTAAAACCGTTATATCTTAATATATATATTTTTATTATTTATTTTTTGGATCAGTTACTAAATTAATTCTAAATTTGGTAGCAAAATATTCAAATGTGTAACCGCTAATGTTGGAACTTAAAGTTGATTGGCATATTCAGATTTGTAACTGCTATATTTGGTTGCATTGTTGGAAGAAAAATGTGATTGGCACATATTTTTTTTTTTTCTAAAAATCAGAAATATCAATAATTTTTTTTATTTATGTTAATTTTCTTAATATATGCCACAAATATATAAATTATTTTATTCATGTTACTAATGTAAACGTTGCATGATTAAAATAAAATTTAAATCTCAATTAATTTTGAATGATAAGAATAACTTAAGAAAAAATAATAATTTTTATATGATAGAAGCACATGTCTAATTAATAAATACAAATAAAACGTATTTTATATCTGTGCAAATGCACAAAATCAAATACTAGTTAAAGTTGAAATTTCGACCTTATTCGTATTAAATGAACAAAATTTACATCCTCAAATTAAACTGGAGCTCTATTATGCTCGAATTGTTTATTAGGAATACTTCTCTGAAGGCAAAATATGAATTTCTAATGTCTCCCAACTTTTTTCTATTCAAATAACTAATAAGTCAATCATACTCTTAACAGTAATGATTGTGCTCACCAACAATAATAATAATAATAACAATAATAATAATAATAATTGTAGACATTGAAATTTAATATTTTATTAATTAGTGTCTTTATTTATTTTTAGACATAAACTCAAGGTAAAAATAGTTATTTAATCAATAAAAGAAAAATGTTACAAGTACATAATAAATGTACATAGAGGTGTACATGACACTCACATGGAGTAGGGTTCACTTGATTTTTTATTTTTGTGGGTCTTACTCAATGTGAGTGTTATGTACATATACCCCTATGTATAATATTATGTACCTATAGCATTTCTCTTAATAAAATACACATTTCTTGTCCATCAAGTCAAATCTTAGAATAAGGAAAAATTTTAAGATAAGGAAATAGATTATATCAAATCATGAAAGATCAGTCAGATGTCTTTTTCTCGAAGACTCTATCTTCTACCCCTATAAATTTGGTTCTCCTCAAAGCCGCAAAAGGACACCTCATAAATCAAAGTATCAAGTTCAAGAGCTATCTTGGAGATTTGAAGTGCATTCAAGTTGAAAATCGACATTCAATTCGGAATCAAGCCTCATAGCCTCCAAAGTACGCTCGATGGAGAAGAATGTCAAAAAGAAGAAAAAGAGATAGCGGTTCTTTTCAAATAAATAAAAATGCAACCTCCACTCCTCTCAAATCAATTCAAGAATATCAACGATCAACGACATTCAACAGGCATTCGTCGAGAAGTTCAACCAACATAGCGTTTGATCCGAGAAAAAACTATCAAATCCTCGAGTCAACGGTTTTCGAGCTAGAATCCACATTCTAGGAAGATCGGAGAAGCAAGTCCATGAAGTTTGTTCGTCCAAGCAAAAGAGCCGTGAGGAGCATGGTGAAGGACTGAAAAATTTGAAATGTTTTGATCCAAAAGCCTCCAAACTTCTCGTTAAAGTAGGATACAACTCCAAAGAAAGTCACTCCTTGAGAAATCTCATACCTCAAAAGCAAAAGCACAACGGAGCAGTTCTCGGATATGTGGCATCGAATCCAATTAGAATCGCCATCAGGAGAGCAAACGGCAACCATGTCTCGGAAGAAGAGTTCTCATCCACTGACGACGGAAATAAAGGGCAAAGAGTGTCAGTGTTTCAAAGACTTGGTCCGGTCCGAAAGTCAAAGGCAAACAATCTGTGTTTCAGCGAACTATATCCTCCAAACCATCCAAGCCTTTAGGACAAGAAAGAGGCACGGGCCTATCTCCAAAGCTTCAAAGTCGGATTCCGTCACGTATGCAATGTTAAACCACCCTAATCATATCTTGTGGGAAAGTTTTAAAGCAAAAATGCACACGATCGTTCAGGCAAGAGTACATGACGATGAGATGAGGATAGGGAAAGTGTCGTTTCGTCTTATTATGCTTGCGGTACTCTTAGAACTCCTCGAGATGATGAAAATTCTCTTTACTGAAAGATAGTTTCTTTGCTGAGAAAGGGATATATCGCTAGATTCGATGAAAATGTGCAAACACGACTTGTCACGGGAAGAAATGGACGGGTGAGAGCACGTATCAAAAAATAACGACTGTGAGATGGACTCACATTGTAATGATTATTTTGTTATGTTCAAGGGACGTCTCGTTTTTCTGTGGTTATACACATTATTAGGTTTTATCCCTTTGCATATGTATGTGACTTAGGTTGTTTATATCTCATTTATGTAAATATAAGTTAATGTTATTTAAATATGTCATATTTTTTTAGAATCTCAATGTTTGAATTCAAGGTGTATTATGTTTATCTCGTTTCAGAATTGTTTATATGTTGTTTATCTTATGCATAACTACATTCGATTTGGTTTTTGCAGTCATTCCTTGATCTTTCTCATATTTTGTTTAGCTAATTCATATATTTACCATTACTATACTACAATTGCGTGTGTAATATATATGTTCTGACAATTGTCTCAATGTTAGAACTGTCAGATTATGTCTATCTGATGTATATATACAGTATAATATATATGTTCTGTCAATTGCCTCAATATGAGAAACTACCATATCATTTTTATTTGATGTATATATACAGTATATCTGAACATATTTTAAAAACACCAGCACAAAATTAGAGATTTCACGAAGAACAACTTTTTTGTTTTCACTNAGAGAAATATAATCTCGTAGATGTGAAAAAAAAAAAATCACATTCAAATACCATTTTGATTAAAGTTTATTTGCTACGTAGATATATAAATATATCTTAGATGGACTCTATATATGTAAATTTCTCAATTGTAATTTTGACCAATCTGATCAATCGGTAGTTGGTACAATATTTTCAGATGGCACACAATTTTGTTTTTGGCCTTAAACCCAAAAGGCCTTGTACTGATGCAGATCTGTTCACGTTTATAAGAGCATCTCCTATCATAAACTCTATTTTTAGAGTTTCTACAGTGAAACCCCATTAGTTTTACAGTTTTAGCAGTGTCATCAACTCCAATCTATTCCCTCTATAATTCTCCTCTAAAAGAATATTTCTAACATATTCTTTTCTAATTTTATTAGTTTATTAAATGGCCTTTACAAATTACATTTTAATGCATTACGCTTGCATAAAATTTACATATTTATGTATATATATTGATTATTGATTAATAAGATGAATTAATAAATTTACATTAAAACCATAAAATTTACATATTTATGTATATATTTTATTTGTAATATTTATTTGAGTTTAAATACTAATCAAAATGATAATTAAATAAGATATTAAGTTGCAATAATTAAATTTCAAATTTTAATACAATATTTTAATTTAATCCATAAAACTAATTAAATTATTAAAAAAACACTCAATTCAGGGCCCAAAATTTGCCAACCCAACTCATTTTTTTACTTAAAAAAAAAAAAAAAAAAAAAAATTGAAGAGGATGATAAACAGTGGAACGGTGCGGAAACCGTTCCACAAACCTCTTCGCCTTAAATAGCGGAGAGTAGAGAGTTGCATTGAAGACCATTTCTCTCCATGAAGAGTGTTTCTGCTTGGTTTATCAGTGGGTTGGAGATGCTCTAAATTTTTTACCTAACCCATATGTAACTTATGTGGGACTTCATTTGTCTTAACAACCATGTGACCAATTTTGTAAGCCTTTTTGAAAAATAAGTAAATTTATTTATTTTCTATATTATTTTACAATTGCATCTATAAAATGATACAAGTAAACTAAAATGTTATTATAAATTACGTGAGCTTCCTATCGAGCTTGCAAGCGAACCAGCTCACGAGCTAACAAGCTAAATATAACTAAGCTCGTGTTTGATTCAAAAAAAATTCACGAGTTCATTCAAACGAACTCAAACATGCTTTTACCGAGTTGAAGTTGCAATAATTTGTAAAACACCTAAATTCATTTACACCCTAAATATATCTCAAGTCCGTTACTATTGTTACACAATGTATTAAGGGGTGTACAATTTTCCAATTCATACTTAAAATCTAATTCAAACTTTAAATTTATTCCTCTACCCTCAATATTAATTATCAATATAATTGGATAATACGCATATACGTCACATCAATTTTAATTCACTATTCATCAACTCATATAACTTTAATTAATCATCACTTAAAATCATTATATCTTACTTTTAATCAACTTTAATTATTTTATTTTAAATATATTTTAATATAACTCAAAATTTCACTAACAACTAATGATACTAACATTTTTAAATTAACTCTGATTAAAAAAAAAATCAGCTGATATATTTATATCCAAGCATACCTTTAATGCCTCGATATTTAATTATAGTGAAAATTAAACTGGTCAATGGAATAAACAAAAATATAATCAAAATTTCATTCACTTCAGCCTTCGTTATTTATTAGGTACCGAAAATTTCAGACACTAAAAATTTGAACATTTCATCCTACCGTTAATTCTACCTAACACTGATCATAAACAACAAAACAATGGTCTATTTTCGATTTGAGTTAGGTGTCTTTTTTCCCTTTCTACCAATTATGAAAGTAAATATGCACCAAAGAACAGAAAACCAGTTGGAGGTCATGTCATGTCAGGTCATTTTTTTCGAGGCATGCTTGGTGAGATTGTATATCTGATCATTATATCTGGACATTATATCATTACATCTTAAATAGTAAATTATATTAATTTGAAAAATAATTTATTTTTTATATATAACGAAATAAAACTTAAGAAAAAATTATATTGACAAAAATTAATTTATCAACTTGATTTCGCCTGAGCTCGAGTTCAGGCGAAATTATGACTTCTCAAGTCCGATATTTTCAAAAATTAAAATTGAAATATATACAAAAATTCTGCCCTATAAGTGTGCATTTTTCATTATTATGTCATAGTGCATACTAGTGTTGTTAAATTAAATGAATTTGGCTCGGCTCGGGCTCGAAGTCATAACGAGCTGAGCTCGAGCTCAGTTAAAGCCCGTTTGGTTTACGAGCCGAACTCGGCTCGATAAGGCTCGTTAAGACTCGAAAAAATAGTTTTTATATAATTTTATGTAGTTCGGCTCGTTAAAGCTCGAGATCTGCTCGTTAAGGCTCGAGCTCGAGGCCTTAATGAGTCGAGCTCGAGCTCGATTTCTAGCTCGTTTATTTAACGAGCCGAGCCGAGCCTCATTAAGGGCTCGAGCACCCTAAACTCGAGTTCGTCTCGGATCGTTTACAGGCCTAGTGCATACTTATATATATAGTCACACGGGTGTGTATATCTATTGATCTAACAATTAAAATCCAAATATACACCTGTGTGTTTTCAGTTTTCATTATTGTATCACACGAGCACATATATACATAGATGTCATGTGTTGATTTGAAGGTTAAAATTACATATCATGTACATACCAAAATTTCCCTAAGAATCTTTAGGATTATTTAGGTAGTAGCATCACCCGTCTAAAACTAGGTTAGGAATGTAAGGCAAGTAGCTAAAAATTATACAACAATATAGTAATTAAATAAAACTGATTTTTGTTGCTTAAGGCTACTACTATTTGGATAGAGCCCAACTATGTGTGCAAACATATTATTACAGGAATGTATTTTGATGCATGGAATATGCCTTAGTTTGGTAAGATTTAGCCAAACTAATTTTATTGTTTGAAAAGTAACTATTTAAAATAATTTTTCAACCAACATTGGAGCTTTTTGAGATGAAGAACTTTAAATTTAGTTATGCTGATATCAAAAATCGGATCAAACACAAAAATATCGTTCGAATTTTGTATAAAAAACGAAGAATGTTTTGATAATGGATGAAGGTTCTTTTTCCTTGATTTTTCGGGAGCGTTTTCCCTTTTTTTCTTTTTTTTCTTTTTTGAAATCCATAATAATGTTCTCTGCTTACAACAATGGAAGCCC
>BKCP01006217.1:164082-194977 GCA_008636005.1 Striga asiatica
TGAACATGTAGTTAGATCATCTTGTCTTTTCTTATTTGAAGTTATAAAATTCACAAAAAAATATTATTAAAGAAATAATAATTATGAGGCAATTTTTTGATAAATATAATAAATATTTCAATTCAAAAAACTTAAAGAATTTCATAGTGAAATGTAAATTAAAATGTGAAAGAATGATGTTGAAATAAAGTAAATAAAAATAAGTGGAACCTTTAAAAAGTAGTTTTACGAGGTTTATGCTTATTGAAATTTTTTTATTGTAAAAGTAAGAATGATGTTTGAATGACTCGACACCTTAGAAATATCAAAAGGAGATTTTTTATGGTGTTGTGTTACCACAAAGATGCCACGACAACTTGACACATCCGCTCTAAATAGAACTAGTACAATATGCGTGTATTACACGAGTGTTTGTTAAAAAATTTCTATTTAAAATTAAAAATAATAATAATAAAATTGTTTTAATTTTCAAATAAATTTTTGAATAACTATATTACTATTTATAATTAAAATAACACGCATCACTTATACGGCTTACCGTCTTATATTATAATATTGTCTTAATTTATATTATTGAACAACTTTGTAGTTAAATTGATTTAAATAATTTTTTTTAATTAATATTAATAGATAATATATTTTTTATTATAAAGATAAATATATTTATTTATCTATTTTATATGTACAATATAGGTTTTAAATCGAAGCTCACCAAGACATGATTAATTTGATATATTATGTATAAAAAAATTATTAACTTTTAAATCTACTTTTAATTTAAGTTATTAATTTTTTTTATAATTTTAAACTAAAGATGAGGAAAAAAAGAAAGATTGAGAAAAAAATTATGTCTTCTAAATCACGTCTAAAATATGAAATATTATTAATGTTCTTAAAAAAGATCATAAATATCTAGTATATATATCTATTGTTATTTCAAATTTAATTATTTTTGGATAGGGAGTAAATTAAAATTCATTTCAGGCAAATGACAAAGTATAAAATATTGTCAGGGATCCCAAAACATGCGAGTCTGCCACTTATGTTCAGCACATTCGATAATTATATATAGGAGATAATAAAATCACTGTGCTAGATATAAATAGGCTAGTACATGGAGCACGTTCTTCTCATGTTTCCTTTTAGGTAGGTAGAGAAATTAATGCCGTTGAAGGTTTGTAACAATTAGAGTTGAGTGCAATTACACTCGTATTAAATAGTTGTCCCCAAAGTGTGAGGGCCCAAAACTTTGGTTATTTTGTGTACCTTATTTTGTTTAATTTTGTTGTGTGGGCATGAATCTTAGGAAATGTGTAGGAACCACATTCCTCTTTCCATATGCAAGAGTTTAGAATTTGGACCACCAAAACAATCAAGTGGCAGTGGGGGAATTCAAAATGAAAACATATGCACGAGTCACATATATATGCCTTATCGTGGGTAGATACTAGATATGCATTTAATTAGAACCCAGCAATAAATATTACAAAATGAAAATATAGTAAATTATCAAATTTGCCTTGTTACTAAGATTAGTAGTCAAAAAATGAGTGGTCTTTACAAGGTGGTTCCTTCTTACTAACAATAGTAGTGGAAATTGAAATGTTTTGTGTTTAATTTAATTTACGCGATTTTAACACAGTTTATGAACCAACTGTTTTCATTCAACATTATGCTATATTTATTTCATATCTATCTTGATGATTACTTTTTCATTTTTATTCAACTTACAATCTTAAGAATATTTTGCTGTTCTCTCAGCAAGATTAAAGGGGTTTGTGTATTAATTCTGAATTTTAAACATTTTAAACACTTTATGAGAAACTTGTAATAATTTTGATAGATTTGATTTGGACATTTTAATACATTTACAAGTTTTGAGGCCTTCATTTGAGATTTCAAAGTCTTAAATAATCTTGAAACAATCATTTTATTTATTACGTGAATTTGTCTATATTTTTTTAAAACTTACTTCAAAGACAAAATACATGTAAAATATAAAACAAATCCCGCCTCCCTATAGACACGAAATTTCTAAGAGTGTGTTTGTTTATAAATTATCTCATACTCATACTCATACTCAATCCATATTCAAAACCTAACATAACTTTAACTCAACTCGACTATCCTCAATATTATCAGTATAACTAAATAGTATCAATCAATTATCATCCTTACACATCACATCAACCTTAATTCACTATTTATCCACTCACATAATTTTAATTTCACGACACTTTCCTTCTACTTTTATATCAAACCAACATTAATCATTTTATTTTAAATATTATTTTAATACAACCCTAAAATTTCACTAACAACTAACCATACTAATTTTTTTAAAATTAACCCTGGTTAACAAAAAATAAAATAAAAATCAGTAAAAAACTGAGTCTTGAAATGTTAATTCATGCAGAACATGTTCGTCGCCGGGACGGACACAACGTCGAGCACGGTTGAGTGGGCTATAGCCGAGCTCCTCCGGCACCCTAAAATCCTGGCCCAGGCACAGCAAGAGCTCGACTCTGTCGTCGGCAAGGATCGACTCGTATCTGAGTCCGATTTGAGTCGACTCACCTATCTCCAAGCCGTCGTCAAGGAAAACTTTCGCCTCCACCCCTCCACCCCACTCTCCCTCCCGCGTATTGCGCAGGATAGTTGCGTGGTCAACGGTTACCTCATCCCTAAGGGCTCGACCCTTTTGGTCAATGTTTGGGCCATAGCTCGCGACCCGGACGTTTGGCCCGACCCGCTCGATTTTAGGCCCGAGCGGTTCCTCCCAGGTGGGGAGGGGGCTGGGGTCGACGTTCGGGGGAATGATTTCGAAGTGATACCGTTTGGGTCGGGACGAAGGATTTGTGCGGGTGTGAGTCTTGCAATGCGCATGGTTCAGTTGTTGATAGCGAGTTTGGTTCACGGGTTCGATTTCGAGCTGGCTGGCGGGCAGTCGGCCCATACGCTGAACATGGAGGAGGCGTATGGGCTGACGTTGCAGCGGGCCGAGCCCTTGATGGTGCACGCGAGGCCCAGACTCGAGACTCGTGCATACGGTGGGGCTTGATTCGTGAATGTGGTTTTAATTTAACGTTGAATTTGTTATTGTTGGATGTTGATGTTGATTATGTAGATTTGTTGCATGTTTATGGGGATATGTGTTGTAATAAGTGTTGTGTCTCAATTTTATTCAGATTCCAATTTATTATGTGTTGTATTATTGAGTGTAATAAATATGGTTGGTGGCATATTGATGGTGGAGTGTGTCAAAATTATTAATGGCTGAGGATGTCATGAATGCAATGTGTCAGGATCATTAATGAGGCATATGACTTCTCAAACAATTCTCCTTCTCTACTCAATCAATTGGTCATAATAATTAAGACGAGTGATTATAATTCTTCCCAACCAACCTCATAAAGGCGACGAGTGGAGAAGTCTTCAATTTGCTGAAAAATCCTTATATAAATAGATGGAGTTGCATTCGGCAGAGAACGGAGAAAAATCACCATACGGCATAAGAAAGAAATGGAAATAAAATAGAAAAAATAAAAATAATATTTATATTTTTATTTTAGTGCTCAATTCTCGATTCCGTTCCAGTTCGCTGGAGCTCATAAATCTGGTGTGCTACAGATTTAGAGACGTTTGCCGTTGTATCTTTGGAGAAGTTACGCCTGAACCGTTAGCAGCCACACGGGGCGTATTCTTCTTGCGGAAAGAGTTTTACTCGCCTGGGCTAAAATCTTTCTGTAATTTTTTTTTTCAGTTGTAATTTATTTTAGTCTGTAATTTATTTTTTAGTTCAATTGTAATTTTTTATTTTAGATTATTTGTAAGAACTGAAAAAATTACATATCAGTTCGTAGGATTCCCGTGTATTTTTATATCAATTTTATAACAATCGCAAGAAGAATATTTGTCATCATACTGAACTGATGGCATCCAATGGAGAAGGTTCTCAACATCAGCATCCGGTCAACCCAGTTGTTAATAATCCGGTACGAGCTGTTCATGTCCCCACGGCCGAGAAGCCCGAAAAATTCAACGGGCTTGATTTCAAGAGATGGCAACAGAAGATGCGCTTTTACCAAACCACCTTGGGTTTGGAAAAGTACCTGAAGGACGATCCTCCAGTAATTGATGAAAATGAAACCAATGCTGAACTACGCAATGCGTACGATGCTTGGATGCAAGGTGATTATCTTTGCTGTAACTATGTCCTGAACGGACTTAGTGATGAATTGTACAATGTGTACAGCTCGGTTGGTTCTGCCAAAGAGCTTTGGGCTGCTTTGAAAAAGAAGTACAAGACCGAGAATGCCGGGGCGAAGAAATTCGTCGTCGGTAAATTTCTTGACTTCAAGATGGTCGACTCAAAGACCGTTGTGTCCCAAGTGCAAGAGTTTCAACTTATCTTGCACGATATCCATGCTGAGGGAATGTCTCTGAGCGAGTCATTCTAAGTTGCAGCTATGATTGAGAAACTGCCACCGGGTTGGAAAGACTTCAAAAACTACCTCAAGCATAAGAGGAAGGAGATGAGTCTTGAAGACCTTGTTGTTCGTCTTCGTATTGAGGAGGACAACCGGAATTCATCTGGAAAAGCTCAGATGATGGAGGCTCGTACAAATTTGCTGGAACAAGGCAACCCAAGCAAAAGGAAGTCCCTGGACAAAGAGAAGCAACCAGGTAAGGTTTGGAAATTTACAGGTACTTGTTATAACTGTGGAAAACCGAACCATATGGCGAAAGACTGCAAGAGGCCAAAGAAGGTTGTGCCAAAGAAAGGTAAACCAAGTGCCCTTGTGGCTGAACACGGCCGTGTGTCGGGTGAATTGACCGACATTGATATATCGGCTGTGGTGTTTGAAGCCAATTTAGTGGATAACCCAAGGGAGCGGTTCATCGATACTGGTGCTACTCGTCATGTGTGTTCCGACAAGGAGGTATTTTCTGAATACACTCCTACTACGAGTCGAAAACTTCACATGGCAAACTCCTCCACGCCTGATGTGGCTGGAGTGGGCACTGTGGTGCTGAAGCTGACTTCTAGAAAGGAGTTAAAGTTTAAGGATGTTCTGCATGTCCCAGACATCCGCAAGAATTTGGTCTCTGGATCTCTTCTTGTTGAGCATGGATTTAGACTTGTGTTTGACGCTAAGAAGTTTTTTCTTAGTAAGTTTGGAACATTCCTTGGTCGTGGATATATCGACAAGGGTTTGTTCAAAATGAATGTAATGGCTCTGAGCCGTGTAACCGTTGCTAGTGAGAATGAAAAGCCTATTTCTGTTTATACAGTTGAGTGCTGTGATTTATGGCATGTTAGATTGGGACATGTAAATCTAAATGCAATTAAACGGTTGATGAATTGAGAATTAATTCCAAATTCTAAAATAGAATCACATAAGAAATGTGAAATATGTGTTGAAGCAAAAATGGCTAAGTTGCCTTTTCACTCGGTGGAAATGAGTACTGAACCATTAGGCTTAATCCATACTGATGTATGTGATATGAAAAGTGTGCAAACAAAAACCGGTAAAAAGTATTTTGTAACTTTTATCGATGATTGCACAAGGTTTTGCTACTTATATTTGTTAAGAAGCAAAGACGAGGCTATGGAAGCGTTTAATATCTATAAGACCGAAGTTGAAAATCAACTCGGCAAGAGGATTACAATAATCCAAAGTGATAAGGGTGGGGAGTATGTAGCTCCTTTTGAACAAATATGTTCTGAATATAGCATAATTCATCAAACGACGACCCCTTATTCTCCACAGTCGAACGGTGTTGCTGAACGCAAGAACCGTACGTTAAAAGAAATGATGGATGCCATGTTGATAAATTCGAGACTACCCCAAAACATGTGGGGGGAAGCTGTTTTAACAGCAAATCATATCCTGAATAAAATATCACCTAAAGGGAAATATAAGACTCCTTACGAAATGTGGAAAAATCGTAAGTCGTCTTATAAATACCTGAAAGTGTGGGGGTGTTTGGCTAAGGTTTCAGTACCTGAACCAAAACAAATGCGAATCGGGCCAAAGACGGTCGATTGTGTATTTATTGGATATGCGTACAACAGTATGGCATATAGATTTCTGGTTCATAAATCAGAAAATCCAAAGGTATCTGTGGGTACCACGATTGAGTCAAGGAATGCTATATTCTTTGAGAATGTTTTTCCTATGAAGGAAAAGGCAGAATATAGTTCTAATAAACGAACGTATGAAACTGCTAGTGGTTCTGTACCAGAGGGTATTGATGAAGAACCGAGACGTAGTAAAAGGGTAAAAACGGCGAAAACGTTTGGACCTGATTTTATTACGTACATGTTGGACAATGAACCAAGTTCCCTTAAGGAAGCTCTGTCCAGCCCAGATGGACCACTCTGGGAAGAAGCTGTAAATAGCGAAATCGAGTCCATTATGCAGAACCATACTTGGGAGTTGGTTGATCTCCCTGATGGTTGTAAACCTTTAGGATGCAAGTGGATCCTAAAGAAGAAATATAAAGTCGATGGATCGATTAATAAGTTTAAAGCACGATTGGTGGTCAAAGGCTTTAAACAAAAAGAAGAGTATGATTTCTTTGATACCTATTCACCAGTTACGCGTTTAGCGTCGATAAGAGTGCTTCTCTCGATTGCTGCGTTGCACAATCTTGAGATTCACCAAATGGATGTCAAGACGACATTTTTGAATGGTGAATTGGAAGAAGAAATATACATGGAACAACCTTAAGGGTTTGTTGCACCTGGACAAGAGAGAAAGGTGTGTAGATTGATCAAATTATTGTACGGACTGAAACAAGCTCCGAAACAATGGGATTTGAAATTTGATGACGTGATGTTGTCAAATGGTTTCAAAATCAACGAATCTGATAAATGTGTTTATGTCAAGGGTACATCAAATACATTTGTGATTGTATGTCTATATGTAGACGATATGTTGATCATGGGGAGTAGCCATGAAGTGATCATGGATACGAAAAGAATGTTGAAAAGAAATTTCGACATGAAAGATATGGGTTTGGCTAATGTTATTCTTGGAATAAGAATTATCAGGACCCATGATGAAATTGTCTTGTCACAATCTCATTACGTAGAGAAAGTGCTCAAGAAATTTGATGCCTATGACGGTGCACAGTCTAGGCATATGTGTAAGACACCCCTTGATCTTAGTATAAATCTGGTAACCAATAAAGGTCAACCAGTGGCTCCGTTGGAATATTCATGGATAATAGGGAGTCTGATGTACTTGACGAATTGTACACGACCAGACTTGGCCTATCCAGTGAGTAAGTTGAGCAGATTCACGAGCAATCCCAGTCATGAGCACTGGGATGCTTTGAGAAGGGTACTTAAGTACTTGAGGTACACCCTTGAATACGGGCTAAAATACTCGAGATATCCAGCAGTACTTGAAGGGTACTGTGATGCAAGCTGGATATCAGAATCGAGGGATTCTCACTCCACTAGCGGATATGTTTTCTGCATTGGAGGAGGTGCAGTTTCGTGGAAATCCACAAAACAAACTTGTATAGCTCGTTCAACGATGGAATCGGAGTTCATCGCTTTAGATAAAGCTGGTGAAGAAGTCGAGTGGCTTAGAAATTTTTTATCCGATATTCCATGTTGGGATAAGACTTTGCCGCCTGTGATGATTCACTGTGATAGCCAAGCTGCTATAGGTAGGGCGCAAAGCAATTTGTATAACGGTAAGTCTAGACATATTCGTTGTAGACATAATACCGTACGTCAATTGATCTCAAATGGTGTTATTTCCATTGACTATGTGAAGTCTAAGAAAAATTTGACTGATCCTTTGACGAAAGGATTGAATAGAGATCAATTGGTAGTTTTGCTAGAGGGAATGGGCTTAAAAATCCACAATGTAAAGAATGATCATAGTGGTAACCCTACCATGCTGAATGGAGATCCCACGAACTTGGTTCAAAGGGAAAACTAAACTATGAAAATTCAGTTGAGCAGTTGGAACATATGAATGTCCAGAGCTATTCCTTAGAGCACTCCAAGTGCAAGATGACCTGTTGATTGTGGTGAGGGTAAGTCATGTGGACTTTTAATGAATCCCTAACCTTGTAATGGTGGAGTATGGCAGGATACTCTTGATAGGGAGGTCACCTATATAAGTGTGAAGTGTGGGCAGCTTCAAATGTAAACACTTATGAATCCATTGTGTTGTCCATGGCCAAAATGGACACAACGATAGAACGGAATGGAGTTAAGACTCTATTGTGTAAATGTCATTGACTCGGTGTACACTACGGAGGAATAGTTCAAGGCATCATGTCCACTAGTCCGCCAGTGCATCCGATGTTTACAAAGAAAGGTTCAAAGCCAAAAGCTACCTTCTCTGATACAATAGAGTTTTATAAGAGCACATAGTATATTATATTTATTTACACTCATGTGGGGGATTGTTGTATTATTGAGTGTAATAAATATGGTTGGTGGCATATTGATGGTGGAGTGTGTCAGAATTATTAATGGTTGAGGATGTCATGAATGCAATGTGTCAGGATCATTAATGAGGCATATGACTTCTCAAACAATTCTCCTTCTCTACTCAATCAATTGGTCTTAATAATTAAGACGAGTGATTATAATTCTTCCCAACCAACCTCATAAAGGCGACGAGTGGAGAGGTCTTCAATTTGCTGAAAAATCCTTATATAAATAGATGGAGTTGCATTCGGCAGAGAACGGAGAAAAATCACCATACGGCATAAGAAAGAAAGGGAAATAAAATAGAAATAAAAATAATATTTATATTTTTATTTTAGTGCTCAATTCTCGATTCCGTTCCAGTTCGCTGGACCTCGTAAATCTGGTGTGCTACAGATTTAGAGACGTTTGTCGTTGTATCTTTGGGGAAGTTACGCCTGAACTGTTAGCAGCCACACGGGGCGTATTCTTCTTGCGGAAAGAGTTTTACTCGCCTCGGCTAAAATCTTTCTGTAATTTTTTTTTTCAGTTGTAATTTATTTTAGTCTGTAATTTATTTTTCAGTTCGATTGTAATTTTCTATTTTAGATTATTTGTAAGAACTGGAAAAATTACATATCAGTTTGTAGGATTCCCGTGTATTTTTATACCAATTTTTTAACATTATGCACAACACAATCAAACTCAATTTTCGCGATAATTACTGGTGTAAATTGTGTAATTAAGAAAACTTGTTTTTAATTGTATTTGTATAATAATGCATACATTTTGGTTAGTTGTAATTTGTATATGTTATGGGAAAAGTCTTAAGTCCCGTTCCTCATTTTAACGGAACCATACCACTAATTATAAGCCAATAGAATTCAGCCACCTCATTGATTTAGTATGGACTTCATACACCTTATACTTCCCTGAAATTGTTGATAACATTATTTACGTTTTTTCATACTACCATGTATTGTAATAATTAAACAATAATAATATCAAATAATTAAAAACAAATAGTGAATGAATTAATTAAAATAAAAAAAGTATTTTTTATTTATGAGATAATATAAATAAAAAAATCTTTTTTAGTACAATGTATTTGTGAAAAGTTGTTTTCTAGAGATAACTGCGCATATCTTATTAATTTTTATTATTCAATACGTTAGTGAGTTGAGCAAATTTAATGATGATTACTTTCAACAATAATATGCTTTATTTATTTTACTATTTTTGACTTTTTAAAAATGATATATTTTAGTTAATTGAAGATTTGTATAACAATAATATATTTTAGTGAGTTGCAAAACTGATATTACTTTTGCATTCGTTAATGTGCAATCCGTCTAATAATAATGTTCACTCGTAGTGCGGTTATTTTTCAACGATTTTTTCCTAAACCAAACTAAGACCAAAATAATCAGTTTAATAATTATTTTGTTAAAAATATATCGTATATTTAAAAATCTATGTGAATAATAAATATCATTATCAAATTTATATTGTTTCATTAATTGAAATGAATTTATTCTTTTATAAACTATTCAAACCAAAAAATTTAAGTAGTTTAGTAATTTATTAGATTATAAATAATTTGACTTTTATATTTGGAACCCAAATTTGGACTACACAATAAATTCCCTTATATATTTCGCGCGCACACACACACACATATATATCCCCTTATATATATATATTATTTAAAAATTTTTTAAATTTGTTGTCGGTTACCTTCTTGTTCAAATTTATCAATTAATTCTCTATAATTAAATTACGAACTTTAAATTTTATTAACCAATATTTGTTTAAAGATACTTTTTATTTTCAAGAAGAATACATACCAATTTGCCGAATTATCATTAATATCTTATGGTAAGTTATTGTGGGAATATGCTAAAATTTGAGAATCATATCACCTTGATTTTATAACAAATCAACCTAAAAAATTCAACTTTCATACTCTTACCGAATAATGATCATACCATTTATTTTGTTTTTAAAAATTCCAAATACACTTCTATCCATACCATTTAAATTTGGTCATTTAATACAAAAAGAAAAATCGCACACATTATACCATAAATTCAGACATTTATCAATGACACATTTCCTACCAAAAATAAAAATGGTCATCCGATACCTCAAGTAAAATTGCACACTTTATACCAACAACGAAACTATTAATTTTACCGATTTTATACCATTAATTGATTAATTAAATTCTAGAGGCAAGATTTAAAAAAAAATAAAAAAAATAAAAAAATGACTACCAAGTTTTATTATTTTAAAATTTTAGGCAGGATTTTTTAAAAAAAAATGAAAAAAATGATTACCAAATTTAGTTATTTTAAAATTTTAGGCAGGATTTTAGCTTTATTTCAGGTAAATACAAAATTTTTTATAAATATAGATAAATAATAGAGACACAAATTTTCAAATTATTCTAATATTTATCCTTTTTTTTTCTTTCCCCATCTACAATTTATGCAATTATTATACTTTTCTCCCTACAAATTATTTACTTTCTCCCCATCCAAAATCCAAATTTTGCATATCATTTTTTTATTTTCTTTCTTACCAAGTTATTCTATTAAAAATTAAAACTTCTTGGGAACCTTAATAACTAGTATATTTATCATATTCTTACATATTATTTTGCTATACTTGTAGCCCGGGTAGCTTGTAAATTCTAACTCCGCCCTTGGATAGCATAACAATTTTCTGTGCGTAAATTCAGCACTACAAATTTATTTATAATCTATTTGTCGATGCTAGTGCTGTAACGAACAGAACCGAACTGAGTTTGGGCTGTTTGAGCTAGTGTTCGCTTATGTTGGAACAATGCTCGTGTTCGTTCGTTTATTTTTCGAGGAAAAAATCATGTTCGATCTTGTTCGTTTAATTGTTCGTCAAAGTTCGAGTTTGTTCGTGTTCGAATAATTTAATATATAAACATTTTAAATATGTTTGATTAACTCGAAATTTGTTCGTTCGAACTCGAAAATAAAAAAAATAAAAGAAATATTTTTATGTTTTAGATTTTTTATTAAAAACATTATGTAAATATATAATAATGAAATAAAATTATATTAAATTAATATTCACGAACATTATCGAATGTTCGCTAACGAGCTCGTATTCGTTCGATTATTAAACCAGCCTAATTTTCTATTCGAACTCGGCTCGATTAACAAATGAACGAGCTTTTGTCGAATACGAACGAGTTCGAATGAGCTTTTATTGGCGAACATTCGGTTCGTTTACAACTATAGTTGATGCTAAGGAATCAGAAATTAATTTATGAAAAAGTTATATAATGATCATGAAACACTGAACGTTTATAAAATTTGATTGTATATACATGCACCAAAATTCTATGCATTATTCTCATAACTTATTGAAAAAAAAAAAAAAAAATCTATACTTACCACTTACCAGTTTGTATATTCACTAGGCACTAATTCTAATATATTTATTCAACTTATTAGGAAAACTATTGTCTACAGTAGTGTACGTGTTGTTACTGTGCATCATCATAAAATCTAATGGCTAATAATAACTACCACTATCTAATGACTCATATTAAAGTAACGGCACGGTAGCCGCTCCCAGAAAAAAGAAAGGAAAACAATAAAAAATTGAGGAAAGTTGATAATAGGGGTTGATGTGATATTTTAATGGATTAATGTATTTTTTAAGTGTTAGGGAGTCAAATAAATAAAATTGTGTTTTTGGGGAGTGCAAGGATAGAGAAGTTAAAATGTTAAAAATTTAGTGAATAAATCCCTTTTCGAAAATAGCAAGTGCTACAATAAATTAGTTTGCTTAAAATCAATCAAGCAAAGCATCAATCTTCAATAAATTAAATAATAATAATAAATTAGAAATCTAAATATTTTCGTCTTAGTTGCATTTTCTATTTTCAATTGAAATTCTATCAAATGTATAAATGAAAAGAGTAAAAGAAAAAAGAGGCCCCAAATAATTGTGGCTAGGGATGAGGCGAAAAATATTTTATTTATAATTAATTAATTAATTTATTTATTTTTCACATTTCCACCTCTTCATTCAGTCAAACAAATAGTCATATCATATTATCATATCAGTTTTAGTCAAGGGTAAAAGTAGTGTTCACAAATTATTTATCTATTTATTTATTGTATTATTATTATTGTTACTATTATTATTATTTTACGGCGGTAAACCACTCTCGTCTCTCCCCACATCTTCACGTTCCCTACACAGTACAGAGATTTCTCAATTTCTCTAAACCTTGCCATGTTTTCAAAGAACCCACCTGTAATGCCGCTTTGTGCGTGCCAAGAGCTTTGATTCTTTTACTTTAGGAGCAAAAATTTCATAAATATCCGATAAAGTGAGCACCACAAGCTCTTGCTTGCCGACATCTGAGGCCCACCTCATGGTGAGGGAAAACCCTACTTGGGCCCTGGCTACTTTTGCATTTTAGTTTTCTGTTTTACCTTTTTTCTTTTGTTTGTTGGGATAGGTTCCCTTTGATGTTTCTTGCTATTTTATCTTCGGGACTGTTTAAATTTTTTATTTTTATTTTTTTCGCTCTGCTAATCGTTACGTGGGTTATGTATGTACTTGTGATTTGTTGCTGCCGATGAATTTCTTCATTTTTGGGGTGTATTTGTGTGTGATCGTACCATGGCATGTTTAAGGGGATAATTATTGTGTACTGTGCTAATATTTTAGATTGTGAGGGCAAAATGGTGAAACGGATTTTCAGGTGGGTTCTTTGAAAAGTCAATATCTTCATGAAATTGGGTTTTTTTTGTTTATCCAGACTTCAAAGTAACATAAAAAGATGATTTTATTTTATTTTTTTATTCAATAGGAATTTGTACATTGCAAATAGAGCTGGAAGAGTCATTGTTGACAATTCTCGTGGCATAATGCTAATGGACTAGATCAAAATGGCTCAATTAAATTCTAGTGCTTCTTCTATTAGTGAAGTTTCTAGAAAAAAAAAATATATATATCAAACGGCGCAATGCACCTTGGGTCGCTACGGAAACAGCCTCCTTGTATAATTACATGGGTAAGGTCTGCGTACAACTGACCCCCCAGACCCCAACCCGTTGAGAATATACTGGGTATGTTGTTGTTTTTATTCAATAGGAAAATAATTTGTCATTTTTGTTTATCTGGAGGGACAAAGGGGTTTGGTTGGAAAATCATTCATTATCGAGGTCGACCTAAGATTTTTGTCCTAAATGATTTGGGAAATAAAATGCTATAATAAAAGGAATGTTAGGTTGAACCGTTGAAGGGTTAAGTAGCTCTTATCACATAGCACAATGTTTTAAATGCTCTTAATGTGCAGGGTGAGTATTTTTTTATGTGAAGCAGTTCATGTATGCTTTTTTAATTGGAACCTTGATGGTCCCAGTATGCCCTTTCTGTTTTTAAATAAATAACTCATCAAGAACTAAAGTTACTTTTGATGTTTGGTGCACATTGATAATATATTAATATTCTAAACAATGTCTTTGCGCTCATATCAATAATTTAAAGGCTTATTATCACCACGTGCATTTCATTGGTTGGTCAGGGTAAAAGAATTTAATATATTATGATGTCCTCAGTATCTGTTGATACATATGCATGCATGGTTTTGTTTTGGTCAAATGTGTCTTCCTTATTTCCCACAATTAGAATCTCCCTTTTGGAAAACTTAGTTTAAAAAAAGAGCCATGGGGAAAACTTGAGCCACTTGACATTCACTAGCTATGTGAATGTTTAGGTAATGATATATAAGTGCTGAGTTCAGGATGCATGTCATTTATTGACGTTGCATTGAATTTGCTTTCTGTATAAACAGCATGTCAGCATATCAGCTATCTGCTGGTTATTTTGCCATGTCAAGGCCCATTTTAATCGTTTAGTTTAGTGTAACAAAAGGTAAATTAGCACTCAGTCGGACTACTAGATGTTTGGTTGATTTAACATGATCTTTCAGACTTTAATTGCTGAATGTCTGTTATTCTTCCATTATATCTTGTCCAGCTCTCAACACTAAAAACATCCGCAGGGACTATGCTACACTTTTAGAGTAAGACTTGTTAGTTTTCGCATCAGATACTCCATGGACTAAAATGGTTGAGTTCCTTGTTGCTAAGTTCTCAATATTGATGCTTTTGACCAAGCCTATTCATCTGCTTGATTTGTGATTTGTGTATCCTTTCATGCTTATTGTTTGTTGACGTTATGGCAATGTGAAATCATCTTTCTAGAAACCTGTAAACTGGTAGTATTTTGTTGTTGTATAATTTTCGGGAAGTATCTCTCCTTGCTGCATACTCTAATTTGTTATTACCGCATGATGGATAGAATCTATAACAGTTAGAAATTTGACGCCCAATATTTCTGTTTTCAGGAGTGTTGCGATATATGTGGGGCCACTGGTGTTGCTGAAGCTATAATTACTTGCTCCCAATGTAAAACAAATTGTGAGCATTTGTAAGTACTCCACATTTCTCTCTCATTCACTCACTTAGCTTTTTATCTCTGTTTGTGAATGTATATTTTGCTTTTATGTTTTGGTTGGATGAGTTTGGAAAGGAAAAATATGCAAAAAGCACTAAAATCACTCTTTGCAGCCTTTCTGATTTTGAGTTTGTGATCTAAGGTATTGCATGAGAGTCCGTATTGAGGAGCACTTCGATGAGTGGCAATGTAGAGAATGTGAATCTAAATCGAAACAAAAGCCAGTAACCAACTCTTTGGGTGAACACAAGATTGATGAGCTTCTTTTAGAGAGCCAGAAATTGCTTAACGAGTCAAGGAGCCGTCCATTTCATCTGGAAAAAAGGGTTGCAACGGGGAAAACTAAGTACCTCAGTGCTGAAGAAGCTATGAAGCTCTCATCAGGGCAGAATAAGTCGTTGGCCTCTACCAGTGTTCGACACATGAAAAACTCGAGAAATGAGAGGACACCTGTCAAGCCTAGAACTGTACCACGAGGTTTCTCACCAAAAGTGGGTCCTGCTTTGGGACACTTGGCACAATCAAAGCCTGAAAGACCTCGAAATGCGGAGGTTCATGAGAGAGGTCCGAGGAAGTTCAAGATGCTCTCAGGTTATTAATTTTTCAGCATTAATTTATTATTACGTTCGCATGTTTTCTGAAGTGCATAGACCATTTCTGGTAGAGAATCTGTTGGTTTTGATGGTTAATGTGGTGGAATAGAGTGGATAAGCGGTAGGGAGGATTGCTAGAATGAAGTGTGGAATATGACATACGAGGATGGAATGAATATTTATATTTGCCGGAAAAGAAATAAAAACGAAATTGTGAAGAAAAAAAGTGTGAGGGCTTTGCAGAAGGTTCTGTGGGGCATGTGGAACTATAAAAGGGTTTGGACATTATTGTTTTTACTTTTCATTTTTTTTAAGACCTTTATTAACTTTGTTGAACATTTATTTTGGTCTTGTTTTTCTAAAGAACAGAAGATGCAATGATGTATGAGGACTTTGTTGCTTTACCTTTTCACTGATGGGCCTATTATGTTGTGGAAAAGAGTGTGTGAAACTTTTTTCACAGCTTGTCACAAATTTAAATGAATGGGCCGTGGGGTTTCATAGCATGCCATACAACAGAAATTTGTATTTGCATTACTTATTGTCTCTATAGACGATCTTCTTTTGAATTATTCCATACCGTGGCTCCCCATTTGCGTCAAGTCAATTCATTAGTTCACTTTGCTTCCCAGGACCCCAGTAACTGGATTTAACAAAAACTTCTTATATGTAAACTTTTTGGATTGCAATGTTATACATCTTCAAGAGCATACTCTAGTCAAGCGTTTGACGAGAAATACATTTCTTCTCTTTTCTTTTCTTTTAGAAACTGAATTGTGATACTATGAGCCTAATGTCAATGTCCCACTTTGTTGCTTGTGGATAGAAAATCTGTAGTGCATGGCTGTGAGTCTTTAATTTGTCATCCTTCCATATACAAAATGATAAGGTATTTATTGATTTCGTCTGTTTAATCTTCTTTCTTCAATATGATTATTTTCAGAATTGCAAAGATCAGTGAGCAACCTCAACCGTTCTCAAGACCCTACAAACAAACAGATGAAAGAGCAAAGGCCAAGAGAAGTTCAATCGCCTCAAGCAAAGGCCAAAATATTAATGAAACCGCCCTCATCTACACCACCACCACCGCCACCGCCACCTCAGCTACCACCACTGCCACCTCAGCTACCACCACTGCCACCTCAGCAACCACCACCGCCATCTCAGCAACCACCAGTGCCACCTCAGCTACCCCCACCGCCACCTCAGCTACCACCACCGCCACCTCAACAACCTCCGCCACCACCTCCACCACCACCGCCACCTGTATTGCCTCCACCACCACCTCTACCACCGTCTTATGTCTCAACGTACAACATTTTAGGCAAGAACAGTATTCACTGATTGCTTCATGAACTTGTGTGCTTCCTGTTATTTGATATATATATTTTTTGGTTTGGTGCATTTATTATTAATTAATAAGAATTGGTGGGACTTGGAAGTATAAAGATTTTGTCTTTGGGTAGCATGTAAAATAATCTTATTTTCAGGTGGTACTCGTGTCACAACCATTCAACCGAGGACTTCTAATGCAGAGAATGTCAATAACAATATTTTGCCTGATTTACTCGAATGTTCATGCTCTCCTGCTTTGGATGCTTTGTGGAAGTAAGTTTTCTAACCTTTGTAAGAGACTTCTTGTCTGTTTGGATCTTCTTTACTCGTATGTGCTATTTTCTTGTATATGGAAGCGTGATCAAATAATATTGTTATAGATTTGCCCTGAAAAGGGCTGAAACAGGAATAGTTGATTGAATCTGTGGGCCTTGCTGTTAAGTTGTGGTTTTCGTTGCAAGTGCCAAAAATATGCAAATCTTCGGATCCCACATGGAAGAAAGCTTTTGATAACGTTTTTAATTTTCAGCTTCCTAGATACTGTCAGCCTGGAAATTTTTGAACACCAGAACCATTATATTTTGCAGACAAATGGACAATGTGTTTTTTTTTGTCTGTACTCATATGCCCTTATGTTACTGAAGTATCCTTAATATTATTTTTTATTTTTTTATCACCAGGGGGAACTTCAGCATACTGGATGATCATAGACATGGCAAGCTGAATTATCAAATCCGAGCTCATCCACCTTCCAAAGTTCGACGAAAGATCTATGAATTCTCGAAGAAGATGCCTGAAGTTCTCCAATTTGAGCTGGTTCCACTCAAAGAACTCTGGATCAATTTATTCAAGGGGCTTATACCAGATGAAAAAGACATTGGACTATATTTCTTTCCCAGTGCTCGAGAGAGGTATGCTTTTGTTCCCCCAGAATTTCCTTGCTAGTTTCAATTTCTGAGTTGTAAATTTGCCGATTTTCCTTCCACTCCTTGCAGATCTGAGGACTACATCACCCTACTGGAGTCCATTAGTGCTAAAAACTTGGCATTAAGGAAACAGATATCTGATGTTGAGCTCCTCATATTCACCTCCAAACTATTGCCAGTCAATTGCCAATGTGAGATCTCTCATCCGTTGGTGATTGTGATGAATCATATATAATTCCTTGTATAATGCTGATAAATTAATTCGATCATTGTATTCCAATTTAATATCTGTATCCGTACTTCAGTCCATGATCTTTTTGAATGTTGCAGTTCCGCCACAAAATAAATTTGGTCGCAACGGAAAACTAATATAGTGAAGGCTGTTGTGTAATACCATAATAAAAGTTCATTTCTGGTTTAAGCTTCACGAAATTTGTCTTTTCTGGACGGTTTTTACAGGCTGGGAAGGAAAAAACTTCCTGTGGGGCATCTTTCATCGCCTGAAAAAAGACTCGACCACTCGGCTGGAAAATCAAGAGGTCGACATGGACATCGACATGATCGGCGGCATTCATGTCGGGATGAAGGACGTTCTCGTCCAAAGGGAACCTCTCAGAAACAGACGACTTGTCTTCAACATGGACTCCGCGGACCCCACGCCACAGGATGAGAATCGCTGGATGGGAGCTCCTTTGCTTGATGTGAAGATAAAGAGTGAAGATGATGCTGTGCCTCCTGGATTTGAGGAGGTGCATAGGATGAGAATCGAGAAGGATAAATCGGGCAGTGGCAACCGTCTCAGTTGTTTTCCTCGCTCGTTTGGCGGGAAGGTGAGTTCGGACAACTTGTGAATTTTGTGATTAGTTCGAGAGGTTTATCGATGGGTTGTGGTGTAGAGCAATGATTTGATTTTGATGTGGCTAATATGCTTGAGTTTTTGTACAAATGTAGACTCAAGATTGTGGAAGGTAGTTTGTTGTTTTTGTTCATTGCTAAGCAAGGATATTGGTTGGTGAGATCATTGTTGACCTATTTACTTACTCACTTTGTTAAAATTCTGGTCTTGGCTATAGTAATATGTGATGAACTTGCTATTTGCTGAACTTTTGTGTCTGGGATTTTTATGGATTTTTGTAATTTTCTGGATTTAATTGGAAAGAAAATGATGTTGTAGGGGGAGGAGATAACATGATAATCTGGGCAAGGAGAAGAGAAACAAAATTTTGAGAAGAATTTTTGTGATATTTAGACTAGATGGTGATCAAATGACCAATCAATTTAATCAAGCAACTCGGATAAGCATGAACATCACACAATCAACACAAATTTACGACAAGAATCAACATCCATATCCCTAGGTGGATGGATTAGCTCATGCTCAATTGAATTTCACGCTAATCACCGTGTGTTTCGGTTCCAACAATTCGAGCATGAGTAAGAGAAAAAACGGAGAAAAATCCTATGAAAATAGGTCCAATGGTTGTACTTACTTCTGGTTCACGTTCCTCGGACTTTGCACAATGCGTGGGGTTATTTTGGTGAATTTTTGGCCCCAATCCGGCTATGGTTCTGGACAAAAATATCTGTGCAACATTTTCTACAAAAAATAAAATAAAAAGATATACGAAAAATAGAAAAAAAAATATGCAAATAAATGAAAACACACAACATTGCTCACCCCTACTTGAGGCTTGAGCTAATGAAACACAAGTTGGGGCTCGGATTCGATCGAACTCGAAGCTTAGTCAGACTCGAGCTAGAGTTCAGCCTTGACTCCAGTTGATATTTAAATAGCCTCGACTCACAGCGCTTCTCCGCCACTTACAGACCGTCATCCCACCGCCGCCACCACAGCCGGCGGCGGCATTCCCTCATTATTCATTAACGTTGAATTTCGACCCACTTCGCTTCTCTCTTAATTTTCTTTCCCGCCGCTCGATTATATGTATCTTTCAACAGTCCCAAACATCGCGTCGCCTTACATTACCTACGGAAAGCTCCTCTCCAAGCTCGCTCAGACCAAGTCCGTAAACGAAGGCCTAAAAGTCCACGCCCACCTCATCAAATCCGGACTATTCGAGGGCGACAAACACCGCAGTCATTTGGTGAACCTGTACGCAAAGTGTAAGTTCTTCGGCCACGCACGGAACTTGATCGACGAAAGTCCCGAGCCGGACTTTGTCTCCTGGTCCTCGCTGGTCTCCGGGTACGTCCAGAATGGGCTTGGAAAGGAGGCCATTCTCTCCTTTCGCGAGATGCGATCTCTGGATGTCAGGTGCAATGAATACGCCTTGCCCAGCGTGCTCAAGGCTTGTTCAGAAACAAAGAACTTCACCTTCGGGAAACAGGTTCATGGACTCGTGCTCGTGACAGGTTTCGGGTCGGATGTGTATGTTGCAAATACTTTGGTAGTTATGTATGCAAAATGTAATAATTTTTTGGGTTGCAAGAGATTGTTTGAGGATATAGAGGAGAGGAATGTGGTCTCCTGGAATACTTTGCTTTCGTGTTACGCTCGGGCAGATTTTTTTAGTGAGGCAATGGGTTTGTTTGGGGAGATGGTTTGTGGTGGAGTTAGGCCGGATGAGTACTGCTTGTCGACTGTGTTGAACGCTGCAGCGGGGCTTGGAGATATCGATCAGGGGAAGAAGGTTCATGGCTATCTTATAAAGCTTGGTTATGAAGGTGATCAGTTCTCTCTGAATGCGTTGGTTGATATGTACACAAAAGTGGGCGATTTTAAAGATGCAATTGATGTTTTTGGTAATATTCCGGAACCTGATATAGTTTCTTGGAATGCGCTAATTTCTGGTTGTGTATTGCATGGATATTACGACCAAGCTTTGGCATCTTTAGAACGAATGCAGAGATCAGGTGTAAACCCGAATGTGTTTACGTTACCAAGCGCCCTTAAAGCATGCGCGGCGTTAGCTGATAGGAGATTGGGCAAACAATTGCATGCCAGGTTGATTAAGATGGAGATAATGATGGATCCATTTGTTTTTGTAGGCCTAATTGACATGTATTGCAAGTGCCAACTGATGAAACATGCATTAATGGTGTACCGTTTGATGCCAGAGAAAAACTTGGTGGCAATGAATGCAATGATCGCTGGGCATACACAAAATGGGGAGAATTGGGAAGCTTTAACCCTGTTTACGGCTATGTACAATCAAGGAATGGAATTTAATCAGGCAACTTTACTAGCTGCCCTGAATACAGTTGCTAGTTTGGAGGCGCTTATTGTCTCCAAACAGATTCATGGACTCATTGTGAAATCTGGCTACCAAGCTGATAGTTTCATTTTAAACAGCTTGGTCGATGTGTATGGAAAATGCAAGCAGGTTCATGATGCGGGTAGGATTTTTGAAGAATGCCCGGTTTGGGATTTACCATCTTATACCTCGTTAATGACGACCTATGCTCAATGTGGACAAGGGGAAGAAGCTTTAAAGCTCTATCTAAAGGTTCTGGACAGGGGTCTTGCACCAGATTCTTTTATTTGCAGTTCTCTACTCAATGCCTGTGCAAATTTATCAGCTTACGTACAGGGGAAGCAAATCCATGTTCATGTCCTGAAGCTGGGGTTCATGTCTGATTCTTTTGCTGGGAATTCACTTGTCAATATGTATGCCAAATGTGGAAGTATAGAGGAGGCGGGTCGTGCTTTTGATGAGGTTCTTGAGAAAAGTGTCATATCATGGTCCGCAATGATTGGTGGGCTCGCACAACACGGCCATGGTAAACAGGCACTTCATTTGTTCGATGATATGTTGAAAGACGGTGTTTCCCCCAATCACGTGACATTAGTCAGTGTTCTTAGTGCCTGTAACCATGCCGGTCTAGTTGAAGAGGCCCAATTGTATTTTGACACAATGAAAGAGAGATTTGGCATCGATCGAACTCAAGAACATTATGCTTGCATGATTGATGTTCTTGGCCGGGCGGGGAAGTTGGATAGAGCAATGAATCTGGTGAACGGTATGCCATTTG
The DNA here is from genome assembly GCA_008636005.1 of Striga asiatica. Taxonomy (NCBI): domain Eukaryota; kingdom Viridiplantae; phylum Streptophyta; class Magnoliopsida; order Lamiales; family Orobanchaceae; genus Striga; species Striga asiatica. The sequence continues at coordinate 185,892 of BKCP01006217.1, forward strand.
AAGCAAATGGGGCCATTTGGGGGGCGCTTCTAGGGGCTGCCAAAACCCACAAGAACGTGGATCTTGGGGAGCATGCAGCCAACATGCTTCAAACCCTAGAACCCGAAAAATCAGGGACCCATGTTCTCTTGGCAAATATCTATGCCTCAGCAGGATTATGGGATAATGTTGCAAAAGCACGAAGATTAATGAAGGATAGCAACGTGAAGAAGGAGCCGGGGATGAGCTGGATGGAGGTGAAAGATAACATACACACATTCATAGTCGGGGACAAAAGCCATCCTAGAAGTGAAGAGATTTATGCAAAACTTGAGGAATTGGGACGCAAGATGGAAAAAGCCGGCTATGTTCCTATGTTAGAAACTGACCTCCATCACGTGGAGAAGAAAGAGAAGGAACTCCTGCTCTCGTTTCACAGTGAAAAACTTGCGGTGGCTTTTGGACTGATTGTGACCCCACCAGGAGCCCCCATTAGGGTGAAGAAGAATCTCCGCATATGTGTGGACTGCCACACGGTGTTCAAGTACATATGTAAGATAGAATCGAGAGAAATAATTATTCGGGATATCAACCGATTCCACCACTTCAGGGATGGATTATGTTCATGTGGGGATTATTGGTGACATTAATTTGAGTAATGATACACTCATGGTCTTTTATCTTGTAAAGAGAAGCTAGCTGATGGGCATATTTGGTACTCATTCTCCTTGGAGAACGGAGGACTATACTTCGAGGTTTAAAAAAGTCGCCTAACACATCAATGTTCAAGAATTTTAGTTATTTACTGAAAATTTTCAAAATTTTGTTTCAGATTAATTTGATAGTCAATCGAATCGATCATGGTGAATGGGGTTTAGTAGTTTAGAGTGTTTCTGTGCTTATTTATATTATTATAAACTGGTGTAGCATATTATATTGCTTTTAGCATCTCTTGTGTCACTTGAAGAGACCCAACATTCATTTGTTCATGATCTCTGTGTTGGTTATGCAGATATTGGTAAAGTACATACATTTCGGAGCTTCAACCATGTGGATATAGTAGCAACTCTTTTCTGATAACTCATTAAACAGATAAAATCCCTTAGTTAATTCAATTCTTATCTATATCTTTAGATATGCCTTTTGCTGAAGTAAATAGGAAAAATTCATTGATTGTAAAAGTCTTGATCATTAGTGTAATAAATATCTCTGCATATTTCATTTACAAGCTATCGCTCCGCTGTGATCATTTGTTTCCAGATATTGAAGGAGGACCATTTGTATCGTCATGGTTGATCATGTTCATAATGTTTTGTGAATATTGGCCAAGTTGTTAGTTCATAGTTTAATCAAATGCTAGAGGAAGGAAAAAAGGAAAAACAAAAAAATTGAAAATGGCAAGATGGGAACACGTAATGAGGTTGAGATCCTTGGTATTTCTTTTTATAGTGGTGTGTTTTAATCTCTCCCTTTCATGCGGGCAATTTTATGTTTAATCTCTGTTCCTTTTCCTATTTTTATAATGTTCCATACATTTTACTATCATTTTACAGATTAAAAGCCCTTATTGTGATGCTGAGAATAGAGATTTTCGGCTAGGAATCTACAACAATATACCTGCAGCTATGGAAAATCCCTCGGTTGAACCCAATGAGCCTCCTAACAATAGTATGTTACAAATTAAGCTTAAAAATTGAAGTGTTCGTTTGGTTTCATCAAATTCTAGTTGTTGTTTTTCACAGTAAACTAACAGCAATTATGATAGATGTGACAAAAGTTATGCGCAAGGCATTTGTGTGGTATGCCTCATATGGGTCAAATATGGACATGCAGAGATTCCTCTGCTACATTGAAGGTGGACAGGTAAGCATCTTTTGTAGCATACCTCATAAACTTCCGATTTTGTTGAACCATCTGTTTTAAATTATGGCTAGTTGTTTAATGCATGCGCTTTTGGCTATTTAAACAAGTATTAAGTTTTACAAATAATTACAACAATTCTTGCTTTCTTGGTTATCAGCCTGTCTCTTGAATTAGTATTCTTGGAGCTGCAACTAATTACGACTTGGATCTCACTTCGAGCTTCTTTCTGGAAATGATATTATTTTGAAGGGTCTCTTTGGTTTAGCCCTCCAAAATCTCGAAATCTAGGATTGAGACTCCAAAAATCTACATTTTATTTTTAGACTTAAAAGTGAAGTTTCTGAACAGAAACCATACAAGCGAATTTGTTACAAATACTAACTTATTTACCTCGTCGTTTTTATTTAATTGTTGATTTATACATATATTTTTATATCAATGGCTCAACTTCTAGTTGAATAAATTACAGGTTGTGGGTATGGAGAGACCTTATGAAGGAAGTAGGGACAAGACTAGACCCCAGAGTACAAGATGGGTAACTGCTAATTATCGTATGTTTTTTGGACGTAACCACACAAAGGCGTGGGGCCCAGGTGGTGTTGCGTTCCTTGAACTACACAAAGATAGGAAGCACAAATCGCATATCCGCATTTACAAAATCAGGTTAACTTATCGATTGGTTTAACTTTTTTTATTATCCTTAATCTCTGCGTGATTTTCAGACTGCCTTAGCTGATGTGCTGTACAATCATATTGCTTTTTTCTTGATAGTCTTCAACAGTTCAATGATGTTATGAGACAAGAGAATAGTGGAAAATTTGTTAAGAATTTTCCCTTGTTCACCTGGACTGACTTGATGTCCATCAGGCATAGAGGGTACATATTCATGAAGGCTATCAAGGTATGCCCCAAATTCGGATAACTTGGAGACACAGCATAAGCGTTTTGATTAATAAACTTACCAAGATTTTATTTATTTATTTATTTATTTATTTATTTTTTGGTGTAATCTGTAGTATTTAAATCTGAATGTTTAAGGTTGAATGGAATTGTGAAAATATGAATAATTTGAGTATGTTTTGCTGTTTTGGTAACTTATCGTTTGTCAATAAGTATTTATAGCATGAGTTTCTGATATGTCAGATGGCTTGATTTATCTTCTCATTAGACAAAACAAATGATGGCAGTCCTAAATGGGTTACTAATAAACCTTTGAAATACACAAGCATGCTTGTCATCATTTAACAACTAAACTGCACCTTAAACTCTTGAACAGTTGTGCTACCTGGACAATTATGTCTGTCTAACTTATCTTTCCTCTGAACATAGAACATTCAGGTCCTGAATTTCACGAGTGATTCATTATATTTCAAAATTTTCATGATTTTCTTAGTATTATATAACACTAGCTGCCTATTTCAAATATGTGAGATTTAACATACAAATCCTAAATATGTGATTTTTTTTTTTCTTTTTATGACTATTAACATTGGTGAGATGACTTCAGGCAGGCTGGTACCGGACAGTTGTATACATGGGAGACGTAGAGATGATTCCGGTGTTGACATTTACGTAAGGATTAATATTTAGACAGTATAATTGTAGATCTTTCTCCACTATTATTTTTTAACCGGATGACATAGAAAAATCGTCTGATATTCCATGTTGCTTAATCTTTTGTGTGTTAATAGACAACAAAAGTCACATTTTATTGACATTTTTCCAAATCAACCCCCAGCAAAAAAAAAAAAAAAAAAAAAAANAATGCATGCTGCATTAATATTACAATTTCTCCCCTTAATTCTTGTAAACTACAGATGCTCGCCATCAGTAATCGAAGACTTCAGGTCAGGGAAACGTCCCCTGTGCGCACCATCGAAGGGTTACACAGATATCTTGATGAAGGCACTTGTTGAACAAGCAAAGCTTCCAGTGCAAGTAGCAAGGAACTACATAAGGGATTCTTATGAAAAGACTCTTAATGGCTCTCATTCTTGCAATGTCCTTTGTTCACAATAAAGCTTTGAGCTTTATGTGCACTGGTTGGCAAACACTTCCTGAGAACCTCTCAATAAAGCATTGAGCTTCATTCTAGTTTGTATATGGATTGTAGAAACTAGAAATACACGTCGTGTTCAGTCGTGCAGCTTCTTGGTTGGGTTTGCTTGTTCTCGGAACGATTTCCTGATTGTTTTAAATAAATTAACAAATCTTATTGTGTTGATACAGTAGTACTTGATAAATTTCGAGCACCTTTCAAATGGCTTTCTTTTTAAGGTGAATTTATTCATGAATAACTCTGTCACTAGTTCTTAAGTTCTAAACGTAAGAGTTTGAAAATATTATTTTGTTATGAAACCGCAAGCAAACTAACTACATCATTTGTAAAGAAATATTCAGAATTGTACAGTTCTTATTTGTATGATAGTTTAAGTTGACATCGGTTGTACAACTCTTATTTGTATGATAGTTTATAAATTGACGTCGCATGTGCACATATAAAAGAGTAACAGTCCATATTAAACAGAGGATGATGTAATTTAAAAATTTAAAATACAAATTTGCATGTCTTATTTTCTTATGCATACATTCCTTAAAAGTTAAAAGGGTGTTTTTAGTTTTCTTTTTTATCATTAATTAACAAAATATAAAAAGACGAAAAACTGATAAAAGAAGAAAAAAGAAAAAAAGGAATTGTGGGTTTTCTTTAAATAGAGAAAATACCCAATTGGTGGAGAACAGAGCGCCTTTTATATTCCCAAGATTTCACTTTTCAGCATTTGCTTTTCATTTCCGAAACTTTGGGCAGCTTCAAAATTCAAACTCGAAGTCACCCCAGCAGTCCTATTATCGTCCCTGTTGAGTTTCAAAACGGAAGCAGAAATGGAGGTTGATAATGGGACTGAGAGGTCTTTGAGCATAAACAACGACGATGCTACTCCAAAACATCGGCGCGTGGGTCTGATATATGACGAGAGGATGTGTAAACACTACGCGCCTGATGAGGATCACCCAGAATGTCCGGATCGCATTCGGGTCATCTGGGACAGCCTCAATTCATCTGGGCTTGCGAAAAGGTTCTTGCTTTTAAACCCAATTGTTTGGCTCTGCGCGCGCGCGCGACATTTGATTCATGTGCCTGTTTTTATTCCGTGGAAGTGTGTGTATGTTTCATGTGTTTGTTATTCCTGGAGTTTGTATAGTTGGTTGTTTGTTCCTCTTCTCTTTCCAGTAATTTGACTGAGTGCCAGTGATTGAAATGTGATTTTCACGATTGAAATTAGTGAGCCCATGTAGTTTTATACCTTTTGATACAGGTGAAATTATCCATTTTTCAAGGATTCTACTGATGATTGTAAAACATTTCCTATTTATTTATTCGTTTTCCTCTCTCTCTCTCTCTCTCTCTCTTGTTATTCCTTGTAATTGACCTTAGTACCAGTGTCTGAAATGAGTTATTTTTACACACTTGATGAAATTCTCATTTATGTGATTCTGCGAATGGTTGCTGAACTTTTCCTAATTTCTTCATTCCCTATTGGGAGTGTTACATGGGATGTATTATCATGTTTTAATTAATAAAATGATATAATTTTCATGTTTTATTTCTGGTGTCCAGCCAGGAAATTTTCCTTTCCTTTTATTTTGGTCATTAGTTACTGAGTGTGATCCTTCTTAAGAATGTTGTTTTTACTTGGAAGAAATTTTTATGATCTGTATTAACACTTAGTATTTACAGATGTGTGATTCTGGATGCCAAGGACGCTGAGGACAAACATCTGGCTTTGGTTCACACCAAACACCATATCGACTTGGTTAAGAATATTAGCTCCAAATACTCCAGCTCCAAGAGAAAAAGACTTGCTTCAAAATTTAACTCTATTTATTTCAATGAAGGCTCATCTGAAGCTGCTTATCTTGCTGCGGGCTCTGTCATAGAGGTACGACCCTTCGATATTCTGTTAAACATTTCTTAGATTTTTTTAATATCATTTTTTTGTAGGGAATTTAACTTGTAAATGATAAGAAAGTAATCTTAATATGTACAGGAAGTGGCAAGCGATTGCTTCACTTCTGCATGAAATTTGAATATATTCTTCGAGAATTTTGTAATTTACCTTGGAAATCTCCAATAATGTTTTTCCTTCATTTTTATTTTTGCTTTTCTCCTTACAAATAGGCTTCTACTTGGGTTTACAAACATTTTGTTCATATAGGTTGCTGATCAAGTTGCTAAAGGAGAACTTGACTCAGCATTTGCTATTGTGAGGCCTCCTGGACACCATGCAGAAGAAAACGAACCAATGGGATTTTGCCTATACAACAATGTTGCTATTGCCACAAGTTATCTACTGAATGAAAGAGTGAGAGCTGGTTTTATACTTGCATTTGATTTAGTGAGAAGTTTCTAAACTTAGTGCTTTTATTTTTCTTACCTGAAAAGATTTGATATATGTTGCCGATTCTCGTACTGTAGATAGATTTGGGGATCAAGAAAATTCTGATTGTTGACTGGGATGTGCATCATGGGAATGGTACTCAGAATATGTTCTACAATGACCCCAGAGTACTTTTCTTCTCAGTTCATAGGTACAAGGAAGATTATTTTCAAGTTTTGCTTTGTTTATGAGAAAGCATGAACATAATTATTACGCATGGGCAAACAGGCAACACAGTTAACATAGTTGATACATGCTTATGAAATAACCATTATTATTCTTCATGTTTTTATTATGTACATAAATGAAGTTAATCTTTTCTTTAATTCATGTGTAGATGTACGGTGCAATTTATACACTCCCCAACATGCCTCTAATGTGTAGAGACATGCGCACATGATTCAAAACTTTCCTCTGGGATGAAGTTGAATTAATTTCAAACATAGTTTTAGTCTTCGGGCAATTTTTAATTATTGAAATCCATTGCACATTATTTAATGGTCTTTTTGTTTACCAAGTTCTGATGCTTACCTCATGCAAGCCTTTTTATATATATTTTTTAATGGGACAAATTACATTAGATCCCTGTTATAGAACTCTATTGCATTCACAAAATGTGACCTCATGCGATGCTTGTCATTATTTATTTTTCATGTTTCTGGGTCTTTTGTCTTTATGTCTTAATTAGGTTTGATTATGGGACTTTCTATCCAGCTGGTCATGATGGCTCATATATCATGACTGGGGACGGGCCAGGTGCTGGATACAATATTAATGTCCCTTGGGAGAATGGTAGATGTGGAGATGCTGATTATATCGCTGTTTGGGATCAGATATTAGTCCCTGTTGCTAAGGATTTCAATCCGGATATGATAATTGTCTCTGCTGGATTTGATGCAGGTATGTGCAGTTACTGATCAAATCGTCAAGCCCAATTTTTCGTGCATCTCTTATATTATTTGCTTCACGCATCACTTAATGCACCAATTAGTTTTTAGCCTTCTTTCATTCCCGCACTCTATGAAATAATTGCCCAGGATCTGTTATATCCAATATTTCTATGCTAACAAGTGTCATGTTGTTGTTACAAATTGGATAATAATCCCCCTTCAAACTGTATTTTGACATGAATATGAAATTTTTCAGTAATACATTTTGTTTTCACTTGGGGTGTTTCTAAGGGATTGTACAGTTACCATTATATACATTCTGAATCTAAACTTGCGACTGGATTGTCAAGCAGTTATTTTCACCGAATGGTTTGAAATGTTCAGTTTGCACAGTTGAGTGTGTATTGCATCATACATTTATTAATTAGAGAATTATAAAAAAAATGATAATCTGTTTTGGTTTAGTCATATTGAGTCTTGCAGAATTTTGAAACTTATGAGTGAGTTGCGTGTTGTAAAGGCTCGAGTAGAATAACACCGAATCTTATCTATTCAACGCTCAAAGGATACTTCTTCTATTATTTAATGGAAATAAGTATTGAATTACCCCTTTACGCAACTAGAGTTCTTTTAAAGTGTTAACTTAAAACATGTATTCGGAATAAACTATAGGTGCTCATAATCGTTCTTTTGTACATTCCATGCAACTGAAGTTGTATGCTCTTCTTTATCAGATATTCCCTATTCAAACTGTTAATGTCTTAATATGTACTGTTGTCTATTCATGAAATTAAGGTTAACCCACAACTTTCACTTAATCTATTGTTAATTTGAACAGCCATAGGAGATCCTTTGGGAGGCTGCCGTCTTAGTCCTTATGGCTACTCAGTTTTGCTTCACAAGGTTAGCATTTCCAGTTACTAATCATTATTCAAAAGAAAAAGAAGAAATTTCTGTATATTCCTTCATATTTTCCTTGAAAATATGTTAAACTCTCATTTGCTTTTCTAAATCCTTGGCTTAGTTGATGGAGTTTGCTGGAGGAAGAATTGTAATGGCGCTTGAAGGGGGATATAATCTTAAATCAATAGCAAATTCAGCCCACGCATGCGTTGAGGTATTGCTTGAGGGCAAGCCTATTGATGGCTCCCTTGAAGCTTATCCTTTTGAATCTTCTTGGCGTGTGATACAAGAGGTAATATGCCAAATGTATTGGTTACAATTTCATTTCGTTATCGGTGCTTTTAACTACTTTTAAACATGATTTTTTCTTTTGATCTTAGGATTTCTTAAAATGGTTTCGTATTTGTATTAACTTAGTTTTTGGCATGTGTTTATCTTTAGGTACGTCAACATTTAAAAACATATTGGCCAGCACTTGCTGCTGAATTACCAGGGAAGGTGATTAATAAAACATCTCCAGTCGTGGTAAGATCACCCTTTATCCTTCTGTCTATAGAAATCTTCTTTAAAATATATTCATAGCTCGTGTGGTAATGATAGTCGATTTTCTTCTTTCGGGTCATCCATTTCATATTTTCATATCTTGGCTACTAATGACTCTATTCCTTAATCGCAGATATCAAGCTCCGACTCTGAAGACGAGCATGAAAATATTCCATCACAAGAAGTTCAGAATATTGATGACGTTACACAACATTTGATGAACTTGAAAGTCGAAGATGGTCAAGGTAAATAAGCACATTATAATTCTTTCCAAATCTAAAATGTTTTATGTTCAACTTTTTGAAGCACTGACCGAATGTAGAACGCGAAGCAACTTCTGTTTCGTCTTCATGGAGATCGGACCTTTCTAAAGTTTATGTTTGGTATGCAACCTACGGATCAAACATGTGCAAATCAAGATTTTCGTGCTATATCGAGGGTGGACAGGTAAAGTACATTGTCACTTAAA
>BKCP01006217.1:199476-233452 GCA_008636005.1 Striga asiatica
GGCGAAAAAAAAAAAAAAAAATACCTTGTCGGAGAAGAATCCTTTGCCGAGGCCGTAGAATTTTTTCGACATTTTTTCGGATTTTTTTTTATGCTCGAATCGTTCGTTGAAGTTCGGAAAATTTAGAGAGATAAAGTTTAGAGAGATGAAATCCAAAAAAAGGTTAAGGGCAAAAGAGTAAATGGGGGGCGGTGAATAGCGATTGAGATATTTATTTCTAACATTAAGCAGGCATTCTATCTAATACATTGCGCAACACAAAACGCGAACATGATATAAATAGAAACTTGTGGGTGGAAACAAATAACAGGACAAGCACGATAAGAAATTTAACATTTAAGAAAAAAATGAAAAAGCGAAATAAAAATGTTACTAAATCACTTCCTACTTGTCTATGATCAAATAAAATAAATTTAAACTTACTATTTTATTTATAACTGAATAAAATAGATAATTGACTTAGTTTGATACTCGGAGGATAATGAATAGCTGATAGACTACCAGGTGATTGGGTTAACATATTATGTAAATGTTTGGTAAATATTAATTGTTTGACGAAAAAAAAAAAACTAAGACAATAAATGAAACCAGAGTTGGCAAATTGAAATTGCAACATCATCAAAAGAGGACTGGCACTCCATGGACGTTAACAGCTATATTTGACAAAGATGCTTCACCAAAGACCCCCCAAATTAACTCCCACATCTTTCTTGCCTTAGCCTTGGGTACAAGTCAATCACCCCTAAAACCCAAAAAAAAATTAACGGCACATTAGGCTCTTGGCTAGCCTTTTGTGTCGGTAAGCCCATCACTATCGACAAATTAACAGCAACGGGGGACTAGTGCAATTACGCCCGAGTTTTGGTGGAGCTAGACCTCTTGGAAGAGAGAATTCTTAGAGGATGCTTGGATACAAATTTATCCAAAAAAATGCAATCATTTTTAATTCACTCACTTTTTCTAACTCAACTTTAACTAAACCCCACTATCATTAATATTATCAATATAATTAAATATTATCAATCAAACATTCTTACACACGACATCAACTTTAATTCTATTCATCCACTCACATAATTTTAAGAGTCACTCCATGCGCTAGAAGAAGGGATTTGCGCTAGACTACAGATATGTTTCTCTCCAGTGCGTCGCTAGTTTTTAGCGCTACTCTACAAATGTGAATGGTGTTGGCAAGATGTGGCGCACTGCACTGTTGCTTTACTCTATGTTTTTTTTTTTTTGTTTAATGTATTTTAATATAATATTATTGATAAATTTTGTATTATTTGTATTAGTAAATGTATTTATTATGTTAAATAATTTTGTGTTTTTTATTTATTGATGCATTAATAAAATATATTTTTATTATTTGAGTAATAAATATTTTTTACAAAATTAAATATACATATATATACCAATTCATTTGAAATAAAAATGAATAAAAAAATATTTTTATTATTTGAGTAATTAACATTTTATATAAGATTAAATATACATATATACCAATATATTTGAAATAAAAAATGAATAAAAAAATAATATATTTTTTGTAGAGTAAAATGTAGAAATAAGGGCTGGAGATATCAACTCTACTCTAGAGTAGAGTTAAGTCCGCGCTAAAGTAGAGATAAGGGCTTGAGATGGCCTAACTAACCATCACTTCAAATCATCTTTCTCCTACATTTACATCAAATCAACTTTAATTATTTTATTTTAAGCATTATTACAAACTAGCTCACACTTGGGACAAGCAACAAAGCCTAGAGATAAGCTGAATGGGAGAAAAGAGTCGGCCAAGGGAACACACTTGAAGAAGGGGGCAACCCTTTCTCTTCACAATGATTATCGTCTTTTAGAATATTATGGGCTTCAACGGGCCCCTAAAGCAAGATGAGGTTGTTACCTCATCCGGAAGAATAATATAGACATTTTGGGTCTTTTTGAGACGAAAACCGACAATAGGCACCTTTCTCTCTTTGTGAATAGGAGGTTGCTGGGTTGGGCTTTTTGTAATAATTTTGACGTTATTGATCGTGGGCGTATCGCCATTCTTTGGAACCCTACGAGAGTTTACCTCATGGTGGAGGACATCTTGCCACAAGTCATCTTTGCTTCGGTCCATTGTAAGGTTAGTAACCACTCTTTTGTTGCTAGCTTTATTTATGGACTTCATTTGAGAGGTGATCGAAAATTATTATAGCAATCGCTCAAGGCCTCTCGTGTGGGGATTTTTATATCTTTGTTGCTTCTTGGTGACTTTAATACTATCCTCAAGCCGGAGGAGACAATTAAAGGGGAGAGAGTCACTAGTCGGATATACCTTCGAGTGGCTTTTTTCACACTTGGACCAACAATCATGTTTGGTCTAAGTTTGATAGAGTTATGGTGGATTCAAATAGGGAGATAACCGACTTCTTTTTGCACTCTAATTTTCTAGCCCCGGGTATTTCCGATCACTCCCTTGTATCGTGACTATCTTTGAGGCTAGGAGCACTAGAGGGACTCCTTAGCATTTCTTTAATATGTGGACGGATCATGAGAATTTTTTGCCATGTGTCCAAGATATTTGGAACCAAGGTGGAGCGGGAACGAGGCAATACCGGCTTAGCACAAAGTTGAAGAACCTTAAGAGCAAGCTTAAGGCGCTTAATCAAGAATCCTTCTCACATATCTCATCTCGGGATAAGGATGCGAAGAGTGCCCTCAAGTTAGCTCAACAAGCGCTCCATCACAATCTCGATGACACCGACAACAAGTCTAGGTTGTCTTTCCTTAGACTTCAAGCACTTAATTATCCAAGGCGGAAAAGCTCTTCTACCAACAAAAGGTCAAATGCAACTTTCAAGTAAAGGACGACAAGTGCACCAGGTTTTACCATGCCTTAGTCAAGAAGAGATCGAAGCGTAATTTCATAGCCTCGATCAATCGGGAAAATGGAACCGTGACCGACTCCTTCGATGAAGTTGCTAAGGTATTTGTGGGCTACTATGAGTCTCTCTTGGGAATGGTATTGATACAGAGGATGTGGACCCCACGTTCTTAATTTGGGGCCGTGCATCGCCGACGAGTATCTTAGTTTGCTTTTGGCCCCGGTAACCGAAGCCGATATCAAGGCCACCTTAAGAGACATTGCGGTGGAAAAATCTCCGGGTCCAGACGGCTATACTTCCTCCTTCTTCTTGAAGAGTTGGGCCATAGTCGGGGCCGATGTAGTGTCGACAATTCAAGAATTCTTTCGGTCCGGCTCCCTTCTCAAGCAATGGAATCACACCACTCTTACACTCGTTCCAAAGTCCTGTCACTCCTCGCTAGTAACGGACTTTAGACCAATAGCGTGTTATAACACCTTGTACAAAATTTGCTACAAGATCCTTGTTATGAGAGTTAGTGAAGTCCTTGATTCCATCATTGACGAGGCCCAAGCCGCTTTTGTTAAGGGGAGGAGTATCTCGGACAACATCCACCTTATGCAACAATTGCTTCGTCAATACATGAGGAAGCGGGTCACCCCAAGGTGCACCATTAAGATTGACCTCCGCAAAGCCTTCGACTCAATTTCTTGGTCGTTCTTGAAACAAGTGCTTGAGGGTCTTGGCTTTCCACTGATCTTCACCAGGTGGGTCGTGGAGTGCGGCACTACCCCATCCTACTCATTATCTATTAATTGGAGCCTCAAAGGACACTTCAAAGGGGCACGTGGATCTAGGCAAGGTGACCCCTTTTTACCTTTCCTTTTTGTGATTTGCATTGAAATCTCTCTAGATTATCAAGTGCAATACGGTGGAGGGCTCGAACTTCAAATTCCACCCGATGTGTGAGCATCTCAAAATCACACATCTTGCCTTTGTCGATGACCTTATGCTGCTCTCCCGAGGCGACCCATCATCGACCCAAATCCTCATGAATTGCTTCAAAGACTTCGTAGCCAAATCGGGGCTAGAAATGAATGTTCAAAAATCTAATATTTATTTGGGGGGAGTAAAAAATGCTAACCGGGCAACAATCCTCGATGAAACCCACATGCAATGTGGTCCAATGCCCTTTCAGTACCTTGGCGTCCCCCTCACCGCGAAGGTATCACCGCTAGGCATTTTGATGGTTTGGTTAAGCAAATTGAGGCGCAACTTAGCCGATGGAGTGGCCATACACTCTCATACACCAGTAGAGTGGAACTCATCCACTCGGTGATCCAAGGTATTGAGTGTTTTTTGTTGGAGATTTTTCCATTGCCTACTATTGTGTGCACCAAAATTATCCAACTATGTAGGAGATTTCTATGGGGATTTAAAAACACTCCCGTAGCTTGGGATAGCTTATGTCTCCCGCACTCGGAAGGAGGCTTGGGTCTTCGGAACTTGAATGCTTAGAACCAAGCATTTCTTGCACGCACACTGCGGAACATGCAAGCAAAAAAAGACACCTTCTGGTACAAATGGATCCACAATATTTATTTAGGGGGCAAGTCCGTGTGGGAATGGAAAATACATAAGGATGACTCGCCTCTTTTCAAATATCTCTTCGAGATTCGACGTGCCTTGGTTGATAGAGCGGGTAGTGAGCAAGCCGCGAAAGCCCTGCTTCATCATTGGAGTTCACGAGGTAAGCAAGATGGGTCGCAAAGTTGCTATGACTTCTTAAGGCCTCTTGGTACATTGGTGCCATGGGCAGGGGTTGTTTCGGGCCCTTGCAACAACCCCAAACACTCCTTTATTCTTTGGTTGGGAGTGCTCAATCGTCTCCATAAAAAATCGATTGGAGTTCCTTGATAAAGACCCGACTTGCTCTCTTTGTGGTGATGTTGTTGAATCATCGGAGCATCTATTTTTCGAATGCTCCTTTGGAGAGTGATTCGGGATTGGGTTAATCTCCGTCATAGACCTTTGACACTCAAAGAGACTCTTAGACTATATTTATCCACAACCCAACCCAACCCAATCTAATAATAAAAAATTATTTATCTCTCCTCTCGTCTCTTTTCAAAAAAATAGTATTTTACCATTCTATTAAATTTTGAGAATCGATGTAATATTCAAAATTTGGATCCACATGGTAATTTTGAAAATTAGAAAAAATGAAAGAGATGATAAAATTAAGGTATGATTAAGAAAAGAGTAAAAAAAATAAAAATTACAATTGTATTCCAAAATCCATCAAGTATGGTCTCTATATATATAGAATGAAAAAATACGAATTTTGGTATTTTTATTTTTATTTTTAACATAAATTAAAACCAATAATTTAAGTTTTCTTTTATCCTACCAATAATCTTAAGATAAATTATTTTTAACCAATAAAAAAGGGACATGTGTCCATTCCTCTCCTCCCATTAATTGCCGCCCAAGTTGCGACCCAAGGTCACAATGTGACCTGGGTCGCGCAATTTCTTTGATTTTTTCTTTTCTTTTTTTTTTTAGTTTTTTTTTTGTTATTTTGTGGGTGACCCAATACAATAGGTCACCAATAAAGATAATCTTAAATGGACTAAGAAGAAGGCACAAAGGGCTAGTTGACAAACAAAGTTGAAGAAAGCGGTGCTCGCGACAACCGTGTACTTCATTGAGAATGCGAGAAATAGGTTGATTTTTGAAAATGAATCTGAACCTCCGAGCCTAGTGATTCGTAAGATGTTTATCGTACAATTTTCACGTTATATCCGAATGTGCTTGCCGAATATGAGAGGATAGTTTATAGGATTTTCCTTTTCATGGAGAATTTTTGTACTTATATTTTTCTTTGTATTGGTTTGGGTCTTGAGTGAGCAACCGACATGTGGTTGTCCTATAAGACTCTTCACACGCGAGTGAGGAGCCGAGCATGTGTTGCTTAATGTGCTTTTGTTTGCTGATTATTGGTCTTTGTACTTCATTTTTTATTTATAAATTTATATTTACCGATAAAAATAAATAATAAAATAATTACTTGTCCCTTTCAATCTAAGATTCCAATAGATGACTCACAAGTCACAACACACTCCCTACGTATAGATAAAATAATTTAAAATAATGATCAAAAGGTGTCACGTTTTTCTCTTCTCCACCAAACTACCCAATCCCCCCAAATACACACAATCATTCGTTTGCTTTCACGTATAAATACCCCCATGATCCCACCTTTCACTCTTGCTAGCTAGCTCATCACCATAATCTATCTAAACAAAAAAAAAAGGAAAACACACACACACACACACACAATGGTCATCGAGCAAAACCCGTCATCCAAGAAAGTGTGCGTGATAGGCGCAGGGCCCGCGGGCCTGGCCGCGGCCCGTGAGCTCCGTAAAGAAGGCCATGACGTGGCAGTCCTGGAGCAGAGCCACGATGTGGGGGGCCAGTGGCTTTACAACCCGAACGTGGACCAGGAAGGCCCATTAGGCCCACCAAAGGTCCACAGCAGCATATACAGTTCCCTGAGGCTGACCTCTCCAAGGGAGATAATGGGCTTCACGGACTTCCCTTTCGCGGCCCGAAAAGGAGGAGACATGCGGAGGTTCCCGGGCCACGCGGAGCTTCTTTCGTACTTGCGCGGTTTTTGCGAGAGGTTCGGTTTGAGGGAGGTGATTAGGTTCGGGACTCGAGTCGAGCGTGTGGAGATGTTGGATTACCCTGTTTTGGAGAAGGATTTGAGGTGGGTTGTGAAGAGTAGTAAGGCGGAGAAAACGGTTGAGGAAGTTTATGATGCGGTTGTTGTGGCCACCGGGCATTATTCGCACCCTCGTTTGCCCAAAATAGAAGGTTTGACTTTATGCTAGAAAGTTAACTTTTTTTTGGCGAATCGTTTTGTGTATGTACTTTTGTTTATAAAATTGATGATATCGTCGTGGAATTAAGTTTTTCGAAATTGTTATTTGTTCTTATTGGTGGTTTGTTTGAGGTAAGACTGTTTAATTAAACTTTGGTTAGCATGTATTTGATTTTGTCATCATATGTTGGTAATTGAGGTTGTTAATTAAGGTAATGTGGTGTTGAGTTTGTATAGGAATGGATGCATGGAGAAGAAAGCAGATGCACAGTCACGTCTATAGGGTCCCGGAGAGCTTCAAGAATGAGGTAATTAAGAGAAAAATCAGAGAATTTCATCAAGAACTTGTGAATTGTGATCATTTTTTTTTTTGCAAACTTCCATAACTTAACATTTCACATATTATAAGTATATATATTCAGTCGAAAAATATGACGGGTAGACCAGCCAACGATTAAACCACCTCACAACAACATCTAGCTTAATTTGAAGCTTCTAATTAGCAATGAAGAGAAAGTAAAACATAATAATTACATGGTGGGACCAATATTGGAAAAATTTCCTCCTAAGGAAAGTTTCAATGCAAAGTGTAACATGTACATGCACACCTAATCTCAATTAACACATCATTTGATCTTTTTTTATTTTTATTTTTATTTTTTTCTCATTCTTTACAGGTAGTTGTGGTTGTTGGGAATTCATTAAGTGGTCAGGACATATCTATGGAGCTTGTGAATGTGGCAAAAGAGGTTCACTTAAGCTCCAGATCCCTCAACATTTCACAAGGATTGTCAAAAGTCATCTCTAAATATGATAATCTACACCTTCATCCCCAGGTCTGTTATCAACTTAAATCATACTCAACATATAAACCTTAAGTACAAAATAAATAAATAAATAAATAAATATAATAAATAAATTGCAATAAACATGAATTTGCTGCACATATATTTTTCAGATAGAGTTACTACAAGAGGATGGAAAGGTTTTGTTTGCCGACCGTTCTTCAACAACTGCAGACACTATCATATACTGCACGGGGTAATTCATCGAGTTTGATTAAGATTCTATAAGTTTGCTACTAATTGATTTAGGGATGATAATAAAATTAAAAGTTTGCTTTATTTATATACAAAAGTACAGTAAGAAAGAAAAACAGATCAAGCCAATTAAACTTGTCTGTATCTTTATGTTACATACTTTTTTCACTGAAATTATTAGAAATGGTGACAATTTAACAAGTGGGGAATTTTTGCAGGTACTCTTACTCATTTCCATTTCTTGATACCAAAGGAATAGTTGGGGTGGATGATGACAGGGTGGGACCTCTTTATGAGCATACATTTCCTCCTTCTTTGGCTCCTTCTTTGTCCTTTATTGGCATTCCAAGAAAGGTAAACACAAATATACATTTCATTTATCAATTCTTTTTTTTATTAAAGATGATAATTTCTACGTAGAAATCACTAAGCACCATTCGAACACCGGATATTACTACTACTTTTTTTTTTCCTTTAAAAAAAAAGTTTCTTTGCAAGATGTGATTTTTCGACTTGGTTGACAAAATACTTTTGTAGTACTCCGGCCCCAGTTGACCAAATGGTGCAAAGTAAAAAAATATCGCGTAGTTTTAGACCGTTTAATGTTAAAAAATCACCACCGACGTAATTGTTAATGTGATCAGAGAGTGGTGAGAGTTGAGATTTAATGCCAAGATTTTGTTAGTTCTCATAGCAAAGAAAACAACATAATTTCCATGCACTTTTTGTTGATATTGTAGATTATAGGTTTCCCTTTCTTTGAATCCCAAGCAAAATGGATTGCTCAAGTCCTGTCTGGAAGAAAGATATTGCCATCATGGGATGATATGATGCAATCAGTCAAAGAGTTTTACCACTCAAGGGAAGTTGATGGTATCCCCAAGCACAACACTCATGATATTGCATGTTTTGAGGTAAAAATTAAAAAAAAAATAATAATAATAATAAAAAATGATAGCTACTTAAAACTGTTTCTTGATATGATTTACCTTATATGTCCAAAATGGAGAGTATATAACACCTACATTTTCACATCATTTATGTAATTATAACAAGTTAACAACAACCAACAAAATAATTCAATACATTTGTTTAGTACCATACATAAGCTTTGTGCAATTAATTTCTCTGTTTTTCCGGGCAGTATTGTGATCAATACGCGGACCACGTTGGGTTCCCACACTTGGAAGAGTGGAGGAAAGAGCTATGCTTGTCGGCTTTGAGAAATGCCGAGATAAACTTGGAAACATATCGCGATTCGTACGAGGAAGATCAAGAATTGCTTCAAGTTGCTTTTAGTAGCCCTCACTTCACTCAGTTTGGACAAAAAGATCATACATTTCTGAATTAAACGGTTTTTTTTTTTTCCTTATTTGTGATTATACGATGGCACACTCAGTTTGGCAACATATCACGATTCGTATGAGGAAGATCAAGAATTGAATGAGGCCAAACATATTTATATATACTTTGTGAAGAAAGAAGAAGTTTTGTTGTTCTGTTTCAGTTGATTTGTACTGTATAATTTGAGATGCTCTGCATTTCTCAAATGAGCTTAAAAAGTGGATCAAATATGGATTGATGCTTGCTAGCATTTCCTCACACGGACTAAAATTGACTCTTGTTTTAAATCTTGCATCACAAAATTTTGTTGTGAGACAACCTAATGGTTGGATGGTAGATCCGTTGTACTTTTTTAATAAAATTGAATATTTATACTTTGAAGTATTATTTTATTTACTTATATTGATTTTAGAAGTTTGACATTATATTAGTACGTATATTTATCTATATCTATTTCTACTATTCTAAAAGGACGAGTAATATGGTAAATAAATGAACTACCTAAAAAATCTTTACTTTGATATATTTTTAAAGAAAAATTAGTGATACATTAATACACATCCTATCTTATAAATTTAATTAATAACTAATATTCAATTACTTAAATATATATACATGAACAAAACATTCAACATCTCCTAAAAGTCAGACTCACACCATTATACTCCAAGAATTTGATTTTCCTTCACATATATCTCAAATTGCTTTGTTCCATATCTCTCAAAAATTAACTCAACATCAATCCAAAGCCAAAGGTCTTATATATGGTAGAGAAAGAGGTTCTAAATGATTGTATTTACATGTCACAGCGCCAAACACGATATTATTTATTCGGTCGACGAACCAATACGCTAGGTACGCTAGAGTCACGTGACTACATGCACAGGACCTACGGGTCATATTATAGCCTTCATGAAAGTGCTTATGGCATTCGGGCAAATTATCTATGGCCTTCGAGCAAATATCTATGGCCGACGGGCAATCTACTCGCGCACCTAATTAAAGTCGTGTGACTATATGTTGCAAACTTAACTTACGGATGACCATGTTATGTTTCAAGATTCAAGCGTATGTACAATTATGGTGATGTCAGTTATTAACTTGATTAAATGCGTAGTTCTCTCCATTGAGCTGTTGTATACTCATCTCACCATTAACATTTTCATGTCAAGAAGCTCGGTGATCTGCTGGCGGTGGGACACGGTTAAATACTATATTTCAATTATTTGTCATTTTCTTATCATCATAAAACGATTATGATTTCGTATGTTTTGAAAAAAAAGTAATGTCTGCCATTTTTTTAGAAACTTATTTCTTTACAAATGTTTGGTACCACGTACAAAATCTCTTATCGCATGATGTGTTGTTAAATATAACATTATATATATTATTTGTAAGGGTGTTGGAGTTTAAATTATTGTTAGCCGGTGTAACTGTTTTTGTTGCTTTGACTCTATTTCGAAAACTAGAGTATTGATTTTTGGCTCAAATATTGTTCAAATTCCAAGTAAGGCCTCTTTAAATTGTCTTATTTATCTTATGATAAACTGCGCTGTTACAATATAATATATTGTTTAATATAAAAGTTGTAAACATAATTAATTAATAACAAAAACTACTACATAAAAATCTGAATGTTTAATAAGGATTAAAAAAAAATTGTCATATTACAATGAAAAATACAACGGTAAGGTACTCCATTAAAAATGCCAACGGATATTTTATTGGTATAGCTTCCATTGAAAATCATTGATTATTTCAATGGTGATCAGATTAATTACATTGAAATTTTAATGGATTTAATAATTTCAATTAATATTATTTATTGTTGTGTGAATTTCCGTTGGAATTTATTTTTGGATTATATTTCAAAAGTTAGAGAAGCTGCATTGGAATTGTAAAAAAACATAGTATATTAAAAAACTAATTGGAGCGGCAGATCCAATATAATTTTGTATTAGGGGCACTGTTTAGTTAATAGAAAGATCCAATATAATTTTGTATTATGGGCACTGTTTAGTTAATAGAAAGATCCAATATAATTTTGTATTAGGGGCACTGTTTAGTTAATAGAAAAAATATACCATCAAAATAATGTCATTACAGTCTTTAACTTATACTTTTCATAATTTTTGATCTTTCTTATTTGTAATATTTTTTAGCACATCAATACAGTCACAATAAGTTAAAAACAAACAAATTATATTTATTTATTTATGAGGTATGTTTATAACATTTCATAATTTGAAACAAACAAATTATATTTATGTATAAATCATGTTTGTCTACAATTTTTTTTTTTATTTCAACACGACACAGCTTTACAATAAAATAAAAAATAATTTGATAATTCTGAACATCTAATTAAAACTTTATATAAAAAGTTGAAAATTAGATTTTTCATTACATATATTATCGAAACTAAACATTTTCGTAATCACGCTGTAACACACCTATATATAAACCGTGCTAATGTCTCTCATATTCATCATAACAAATCATCAAAAAATAACAAAATTATTCATCATAACAAATCATAAAAAAAAAAAAAAAAAAAATNAAATGGATCTTAACTTTGTTTCCTATCTCTGTGCGTCACTCATTTGTTTCATTTATATTAGTTACGTTAATGGCCAAGATAAGATTTTTCCAGTGACAAAGTATGGAGCCATTGCTGATGGAAACACAGACATTAATAAGGTAACCTCTAGAAATAAAATTGAGGTAAAATTATATACAAGCCTAGACAATCTTAGAGCTTTGCTATATTATGGGCCGGGCCAGACAAAAGACAATGTGCAAACCCTACCGCCCCATTTTTTCCAATTTAAACAATAGGCCCATATTACATGGTCCAATGAATAATAGACATTCTAAAACATTTTCTTTCTTTTCCTTTTTGGGCAGCCTTTGTTGGGCGCATGGAGGGACGCTTGTGAGGCCGATGGCGGCTTAATTTTGGTTCCAAAGGGGAATTTCCTTCTGAGTGGTGCGACTCTTAATGGGCCCTGCAATGGCGCAACTGTTTTCCAAAACGAAGGGATTATAACAGCTTCTCCAGGGGCCCACGGTGAAGAATATTGGATCTCATTTTATGAAGTTAATGGGCTGACTATCCGCGGGGGTGGCACCTTTGATGGAAATGGGCCATCGGCCTGGTCACTTCAAAAAACTCGACCCACCGTAAGTCAATCAATTTCCCAAGAGATCAATTTGATCTATTTTCTGTTCAAGTATATATAATTAATTAATTGCAGATTTAAATGAACATATAAGTAAATTGTGGGAGACTATTGATCATTTGAATATAATAAAAATTCAAACAAATTAAAAATTAATAAATTTCACTTATCAATCAAATTGCACATATCAAGAGGTAATATCGAATTCTAATATCAACGAGTCGCGATTTTGTGCAACAGTCGATAAAAATCTCCAAATGCAACAACCTTACCATCCGAGACATCGTGTCCCTCAATAGCAAGGAGTTCCACTTCCACATTATCGTGTCCGACAACATATTGATCAACAACGTGTACATACGGGCCCCGGCTGATAGCCCGAACACGGACGGGATCCACCTCGGGAGGTGCACTAACGTCAACATCATCAACTCGCGCATATCCACAGGGGACGACTGCATCTCCATGGGGGACGGTTCCAAGAACATCAACATCGAGTCGGTCATATGCGGGCCAGGCCACGGGATCAGCATCGGGAGCCTCGGTCGATACGTAAACGAGGAAGACGTTACAGGTGTCACCGTCAGGAACTGCTCCCTCATCAACACTGCTAACGGGCTCCGAATCAAGACGTTGGCCCCATCCACCGTGTCGACCACCGTCAGCAACGTCACGTTTGAGGACATCAACTTACGCAATGTTCGAAACCCGATCGTCATCGATCAATACTACTGCATGAAGAGTTCTTGCAGCCATGCGGTGAGTTCGAATCGAAGCCTTGAAATTTTGACTTGTTTTTTTCTATTTTTCTTAACAATACTTATCGTTACACAAATTGTGGACTATGTAACGTGTGTAGAAAGACTCGAGCATAAAGATCAACGGCGTGAAGTACATAAACGTGAAGGGCACGACGGCATCACCGATTGCGGTGAACCTGCAATGCAGCAGAGCGCAGCCGTGCGAGGACTTGGAGTTTGAGGGGATGGAGCTGCTGACGGGGGAAGGAAAACCGGGGGAAGCTGTTTGTTCGAGCGCACACTTTGAATACAACCGGGCCAATAATGTTCCTTCCAAGTGTGTTACCCCTCATGGGGATTGGATGGTTGTATGAAACTTAGACAAAATTTCATTGTTTGTACTAGGTTTATTGGAGAGATCGAGTACTAATAATAATAAAACAAATTCTCTTTTTGTCCAAGAATAGTTTACTTTAGAGTACGAAGTGGTTAATTTGATGTTATAAGATATGGTTTTGTCATGATTTTCTTGTTTGTTCATTATGGTTATATGATTATTATTAAAATATTCATTTGTGAGTTGTCCCACAACGTTTATATAGGGAAAATATGTTTAATTTATAAGTCTAATGGGCTACTATTCCTTTTATCAATTGATTTTAGGATGGAACCTCATTTGGACTTCATCTGGGCTTTCCGTGCTGATGGTACTCTTCAAGTGTGTGAGATCGCACCCGTTTTACACCTGTTTCTTACAATCATTATGTGTTTGGTGCAATGGGATTGGCTTTGAAAATATAAATCAAACCATATATATGGAGAATTAGAGCTTGTTAATGGCATGTGTGATTGATGATTTATGTATGCAGTCTAGCCTATTTATAAAGATCTAAGTTAATTGTTGAAAAAATAAAAGAGAATAAAAAAACTTGGATTGCAAAGTGTAGAGTGCAGGGTTGAACTTTTTACTTTTTGACCATATTATAATCCGCATAAAGTTTAGCTCGTGGGACTAATCCGTAAATGATTTTAAGATTTCAAAGGCGATAACAAAGAATAAATGCCTAGTACCAGATTTTTTTTGGTAATGTTGATATAAGTTTGTTAATAAATACATAGTTTATATAATATAATTTTAGGCTACTTGATTTTTAATTTTTTTATTTTTTATTTGAAATCATTATTCATGCACATTGTTATTTTTGCGTTTTCATTGCGATTTGACTGCGCATTTTTTTTTTTCAACAAATTTTTCGATTTATTTCGACTAGGATTCAAACTCAATTATTTAAAGAACATTAGGGCACATTTTTTGTGGAGCTTTTAAATTTTCAGAGACCTTTGAAGGCTGGGAACACGCACAAGACGAGCGAGAAAGCCAAAAATAAGAAATCCACAAAGTCGAATAAACTTTTTTTTTCTTTTTCATTTCTATTTTCGAACTCAATATATATACTTGAATTTAGAAGCATGTTTTTAGACTAAATTATTTTATATTTTATGATTTGTTGGTACTCGAATTAGTTTATGATATAGTTTTTATTTATTTATTTCGGCTTATCTTTCGTTTATGAATTTTTTGTGCTTACATGTATTATATGAGTAGTTGTTAACTATTGATACATAATTGTAATCGATTTGAGATACAAAGAAAATAGTCGATTGCTAAAATTAAAAAATTTATAGCGAAAAAAAATAAGCAGATGAAGAGGTTGATAAGATCTCTCGAGAAAATGAAAATTCAAGGAACTTACGGATTTAGTTCTTCATCTTAAGATGGAAAGGAGATAAATAGCAATTAAACTACGATTTCACTTGTTCAAGAAAAAGGTTAAATTAGTTTAATGATTATCTATACAATTGGTAAAGCTATATAAGATTTGGTTGAATTTAAATGTTTCATAAATTAATTCTGAGAAGAGCATAACCTATAATATATTTCATTTTTTTTGGCTTAATCTAGTTTTCACAAGCTTTTATTTCTTAGTAAATTATTACTTAGTTTAATTTCTTAGTTCATAATCATCACTCAATTTTGCTAGCTTAGACAATATTTATTCATCATTATTTTGATAAGTAGTTAATTAAACTACAATTTTTGTGAAACGGAATTTTGCTCCCTACTATCTATAGCTAGTCGTACTTGCGGATAACGGAAATAAATAGCGAACATATATGTTAGTTGTTGTTTGATCCATAATTTTATATGTCGATTTTTGGAGCTTCTTTTTGTAGATTTGAACTTTAGCCGTGTCTTTTAAAACTTTTAAATTATAACACTCAACTAATTTAACTAATAAATATATTTTATAACTCAATACTTTTTGTTTCTTAATGATGTTTCATATATAATAACCAAATTATTTAATCTTTTAACGACCTTTGATTTGAAATAAAAAGAAGTTATAAATAAAATTTAAAATAATTATCAATCATGTTTGAAAAATAATAAAAATTTATTTGACAATTAAAATAGATATATCTATGATAGCATATATATGATATGAGTTACAAACTTTTTTATAATATAGAATGAAGAAGTTTTAGAGTGACATATCATTTTAAATAAAAAAAAAATAATGATTGTCTAAAATTATTAGAAAATAAACGAAACTTATATTCTTTGTTTTTAAAAAGTTATAATTATGTATTTTTAATTATCACTCATGTAATATACGGTTGTACTAATGAAAGCAAATATCATGGTGATGAAAGCTAACTGAGGTGTGACTGGATGTAAAAATAAAAAATAATAAATAATAAATAAACTAACCTTACCAATACTATTATCAAATTTATTTTACAATTCCACTAACCCGATAAAAATAAAAAAATTAAAATAGTAGTAGTAGTAGTAATAATAATAATAATAATAATAATAATAATAATATAATAATAATTTATTATATTATTATTATTATTACCAACTTCTAATTAACGAAATATATTTTTATTAGTTATTATATTTTATTTTAATTTCACAATCTAAAAAACATCTAATTCTTGAAATATCTTTTTCCACTTTATCATCTCCATTACAGAAGTTTTTTTTTTAAAAAAAAAATTATATATATCTATATAAATTACAACCCTATTTACCAAATCTTGGTGTCAAATATTGATATTCAACCATATAATAATCTTCGTGATGGAATGGAACATAAAATCTGCTTTAAACTTTGACCAGAATAGTTACTGAAAGTGTCAGCAATTTGAATTGCCCATTACAAAAATTATGACAGAAATGTAAAATGTCCATACTAATAAAAGAAAATAATCTTACTATAGTTTCATTATTGAGATTTGATTGTTTTGATTTTACAATCAAACCACATTCGCAACATTACACAAATTTAATTACTATACATAATGCCATAATTCAATTTTTCCACAAATGTCAACCAACAATGTTGACCACATTTTTCTTTCCATTAGGTAAATCATAATTCACACCATCCAATTAAAAGTTCAGAAGATCTGTAATGTATTCATTATCAGATTTTTTTCATTATATTTGTAAAAAATATATAAAAATGTCCAACACTCCTATATATGTGTCCTAATCTCTTTCAACTCTACACCAACAAATAACGACAAAAACTAAAAATAAAAAAATATATAAAATGGATGTGAATTGTTTTTTCTCTCTATTTGCTACACTGATTTGGCTCTTTTGCATTGGCAATGTTAATGGCCGAAACAATCATTTCATAGTGACTGATTATGGAGCAATTGCAGATGGAAGAACGGATAGTAGTAAGGTAATTATCAGGCTGATTGAGCCCATTAGCCCAAATCATAATAGGCCCAAAGAAAATACAGATAAATTGACTTTTGACTTTTCCTTTGTTCAATTTTCGTAGGCTTTCTTGGGCGCATGGAGGGATGCTTGTGCGAGCTACGGTGGGGTAATTGAAGTCCCAAAGAGGACTTTCGTTGTGAGTGGTGCGAGTTTCAATGGGCCCTGTAACGGCCCAACTTTTTTCATGAACAAAGGGGTCATACTAGCTTCTCCAGGGGCCCACTATAAGGATTTTTGGATCTCGTTTTATGAAGTTAATGGGCTCACGATCCGGGGCGGTGGTACCTTTGATGGAAATGGGCCAACGGCCTGGCGATTCCACAAATCTCGGCCCACGGTAAGTGTTTAGTCAACATGTGAAATTGACTTGTGTGTATGTGTGTATTTTTTTTTTTTTAAATATAAAAAATGGAGGGAATCATATTTGGAGTTTGAATATTGAAATGCAAACATTTAGATGAATGTATAAAGTTATAATTGTGGACTAGCATGAAATATGAATTTAGTGAATTAATAATATTTCACTAAACCTTGATTTTGTGCGGCAGTCTATTTACATTGCCAAATGCAACAACCTAAACATTCGAGACATCGTGTCCCTCAATAGCAAAATGTTCCACTTCCACATAGTTGTGTCCGACAATGTGGTGGTCAACAACGTGAACATAATGGCACCAGCCGATAGCCCAAACACGGACGGGATCCACCTTGCGAGGTGTGCCAATGTCAGCATCACCAATTCGCGCATAGCCACGGGGGACGACTGCATCTCAATGGGGGACGGCTCTAAAAACATCAACATTGAGTATGTAATGTGCGGGCCAGGCCACGGGATCAGCATCGGGAGCCTCGGGCGGTACGTGGATGAGGAGGACGTCACGGGGGTCGCAGTCAAGAACTGTACCCTCATCAACACCACCAACGGGCTTCGAATCAAGACGTGGGCCCCATCCACAGTGTCGACCACAGTTAGCGACATCGTGTTTCAGGATGTTAAGCTCCGGAATGTCCAAAACCCGATCATTATCGACCAATACTATTGTCAGCAGGGTTCTTGCAGCCATGCAGTGAGCATTTTTTTTTTCGTCGTTCTATTTATATAATTCAAATTATTTCTTATTTACATTTGTGTACTATTGTATGTGTAGAGAGAATCGAGTATCAAGATCAACGGCGTGAAGTATATAAACGTGAAGGGCACTTCTGCATCCCCGGTTGGGGTGAACTTGCAATGTAGCAAATCACGTCCGTGCCAAAATTTGGAGTTTCAGGGTGTTCGGCTCACGCTTGGAGGCGGAAAATCGACAGGCGCTATTTGTTCGAGTGCGCACTTCCAATACATCGACCCGAGCAATGTTCCTTCCAAATGTGTTAGCCCTCAAGTGTATGATGGGATGATTGATTGATTGTGTGAAACTAAACCAACTTTTAGGGCTAATTTGTATTAGGTTTGGTGCTATAGTGAGTGCTAAGAAAAGCTACTCCATTCTCCAAGCATTAATTAGCTTCAAAGTATGAACTAGTTGGTGTTATAACTTACAAGACACGATATTTTCCATTTCAATTGCTAAAAGGTTTGAATGAATTTGCTTAACAACTAATCACTAAATGAGTCTGTTTAAAAAATAATAATAATTCTCGCATAATATATAGATTTTCTTAATACCAAATCAATTAAAAAAAAAAAAGGACAACACACATGGTATCCACTTATCCAAATTCCTTGTGTTAATTTACTAATTTCAGCATCAAAATTCTAGATCTCACAGAAATAGCTAACTAATATCTCTATAAGCTATGTAAAATGATAAAAATAAGCCTAACTGTTAAAAAAATCACCACCTTTCCCAACCATTTTTCTTAACTATGGTTAATTTTAAAAAATGCATATGATTAGTTGTTAGTGAGAATTTAAGTTTAAATTAAAATAATATTTAAAATAAAATAGGTAAAGTTGATTTGATGTAAAAATAGGAAAAAAATGATTGGAAGTGATGGTTAGTTAAAATTATGTGAGTCAATAAATAATAAATTAAAGTTGATGTGATGTGTAAAAATGATTGGTTGATATTATTTAATTATATTGATAATATTGAAAATAGTGTGGTTGAGTTAAAGTTGTATTAAAATTGTGTTTTGATTTTTTTATTTTTTTTTTGTTAAGTTTATATCCAATCACACCCTTAGTTATTTAACTGCAAAAAGAATCATCGCCACAAAACGAGTCTGCAATGTTAACGTGACATCCCACGTGGACAGAAAATGCCAGCACATTCCTCTTGAGAAAGGGTGACCTCTGGTGCTAGTTCCTCTTTTACCTTCCATCTTTGCTTGTAGGTCTCGAATTTGTGCAGACAGCCTCTCCAGCATATCCTCCTTTGGGAACTGTAAACGGGTAGTCTCACTTATTGTGATACCTCATCCTCTCCTCTTTGACATGTGGTATCACGCGAGTCGGTTGAGCGCGTATTCCGCACCTAATCCACTCTCGCAGCAACTGCATCTGCAGTCATCTTTTGTAACGTAGATCGGTGAGACATCCTGGTCGGCATCTCGGTTCTGCTAGTTCTGGGGGAGACCTCTTTCTCCCCTTCACATCCATGCACTCTATCCACCTGCCTTTGATACCTTCACGGTGCTCATGCTCTCTGCAGGTAGGGGTCACTAGTGGAACTTGACTAGTCCCTATTGGAATCAACAATTGATTTTTTCCACCTGGTGGGAGTGGACTGAATCACTTCCTCAGGAAGCAAACCAAATGGTGGCACGTGACTGTTCAACGGTGCTAATCCTAATACATACATGCCCGATTTTGGGTTAGGTGCCAAAGAGGGGTCGCTTATCTCTCCAGGCTTTCCTAAAGTCTTCCCACAAGTTTCTCTGCAATGTTTCTCTATCAGCCATCTCAGATGATCGGAATTGGGTGAGAGATCTCTTAATTCCTTTAAGAGTTCCCCACAAACGGTAACAAATGATGTGTCGGGACCTGGATCTGCTTGAACCAACTACCGAAAACATTCAACCGTATGAGAATAATGATTACCTGCAAAATAAGGGCTGGGAGGAGCTTCTGGCAGAATCACTCCGCGCCCAAGTCAGTTATTGAAAAGGGGAAGAAGATGATGAATGTATCTAGAGAATTCAAAGAGCGGAGAGAGTATTTCAGTTATACCTTATCCCTTTTTTATAGGGAGAGAAAGCTTTCAGGCTGCTCGGGGCTATCTGACTGCCTGAGGTCAATCTGCCAAGAGCTCCCCAACTGCCCGAGGTTAATCTTTATTTGTTTAGTGTTCATTCTTATCTTAATTTTGTCCTTATCTGGATTATATTCATCCTTATCTTGATTATGTTCACCCTTACTCAGGTCCAATTACATTCACATATTCTTCTTTATTTAGGTCGTCGAGTTGAGTATTAATAAGTCCCAGATATTTAGACTGGATGTACTTCTAACTAGCCTTAACTCCTCTAAGCCAAATAGGCCGGTTTGCTAGAATTGAAGTGGATGCCTAGGCTAGCTATCATCGTGTTCCTTTAGATGACCTTCTTTAGGTCGATCCTAGTTGCTCAAGTCATAATCCTAATTCAACTGAGTCAAATTCCACTCCCAGTTGATGCTAAAGATCTTCTCGGTCGAGCTATCACAGGTCGCAACTACGGTTTAGTCGAGCTATATATAGCTATATCACATGTTCACATGGATAAATTTATAAATTATTGTAAATAAAATAAAGACAAGCTAGACAACATGAATAACTAAATATGAAATTAATGTTGATAATTTGGGCTCATATATATTTTTTTGCTATTCAAATTGGAAAAAAAAAGTTCTGTTAAATTTGTAATTTTTGTGAAAGTGTTGACTTTTTTCTACAATTGAAAAAACAACACATTGGCATTTTTTGTTCTCTTTGAATACCACGTAAACATTACATTCCCGTTTGCGTCCCAACGATTCATTTTGGAATGGAAAGACAATGTTGTGTATATAATTGTCGAAGTTCAAAAAGTTTGATTTTATTTGCAAAAATGGAAATTGTTGGGATCTTTTTAGCAATTAGGCCAAAAAATTATATAGAGAGAGATCAAAAATTTGATTTTTATAAATTGGCAAAATTTGACTTCATAATAAAAGAATATTCATAAATTCTCAAATCAAACATGAAACAACACTATTAGCAATTCAGCAAACTCAATTTCTTAAATTAACGTACAAGATTTTATTAAACCCTGATTTGTACACACAGAACCTTATTAGGTCTTCACCAGAAAATGGCCAAAATTGGCTTCTCAATCTCAACAGCTAGTGATACACATTTTTACAAGTTAATAATACATAGATTTCTAATTAAAAAAGCTTTAGTCTTTATATAAGGTGTTAATAATTAGAAAAAATATGTAAGAGCTACCTTTTTATCAAAATTTTATTCAGTTTTATTCTCTATCAATCTCGGTTAATGACTTCAAAGTCAATCTAATCTTAAACAATGTTGAAATATGAGATAAAAAATAAATTAAATGACCTAACAAATATAGGATTTTTTTTAAAAAAAATAAAATGTCTAATTACAAACTGAGATGGAAATGTATACAAGAAACTATTATTAATTAGAAATATGAGATGTATTTAAGATTTTTACTAGAAAATAAATATGTAATGATTAACACTGAATCACTGATGTTATGTAAAAAATAATAAAACGTTGATTAGTAATCATGGATAATAACAAAAGTAGATGAATAGTATTTTTTATTGTAAAATATATAATTATAATTAATATATATTCATTTATTGTATTGGTTGAATTGTTAGAAGAAAAATTATGATAAAATGAATAGTAATTTTTACCAAAAAAAAAAAAGTTTTATTGCACTTACAATTCAACGAGATAAATATTGCACAATAGATAAAAAAAATATTGTTATTGAATAATCCTAATAACGTGTAAATGAGTCGAGTCGAGCTCGAACTCCTAAAACTCGTTCTATATCAAAAATCTTTATCGAACTGAGGTTAAGTATAGGAGCCGATAATCGAGCTCTTACTCGGCTTATTTATCAATATTAACCATCCAAATACAAGTTTTAATTGATGGAGTAATAAAAAATTACATCAAAATTTCTTTTTTCAAATATTAATAAATCAAACTAGAGTTTCGACTAACAAAATTACAGAACTATGTAAAATCACATAAAACTATAATATTTAAATTTTAATAAATGAGTCGAGTCGATAGTGGCAACCAATAATTTTTTATGTGAAAAACCTCTAATAAAGCCTAAAAATAATGCGGGAGCGCCGTTATTTTCAATCCCTCTGTCAAATGCGGCCAAATTTGCCAATCTTATATGAGCTGTGACACACACTACACACACTACACACACTACTGCTGTGTGAGAGGGAAAAAATGGAGAATAAATGCGCGTGAGGAAAACCGAATATTTCTACACACTCTCGACTGTGAAAAAGCTCCTTCCTTTGAGCTGCAGGAATAAAATGGAGAAGGCCCTTGTAAAAGTTGGGAGTCTAAAAGCAGGCACGTTTTGGGTCTCCAAGAAAGCCAAAGAAGAAATCTCCAACATCTCTCAAGACCTGTCTGTATGATATTTCCTTCTCTCTTCAATTTGTCCATCCCTGATTTTCGCCTGCATTAAATTAGATTTTTTTGTTTAAAAAAATGGAAAAGAAATCTGTGTTGTCAGATTTATTTACTGCATTTATTGTGGGGTTTTGTGGATAATCGTGGTTGTTTGGAGATGTTTCTGTTTGTTGATTATGGTGAAAATTGGGTTGCGTTTGGTGGATTAGTTGAAGATCTGTGTCATTATTCTCATTAATGGATCTTAAAAATAGAAAAACTGGTGTCAGCTAGTAACTGAATAATTATGATTTGCGGATTATTTGGGTTTTGAAGTTATATGTTGGATGGGACTTTTGCTATCGAGGCTGGATTTGGAACAAATTGAGTTAGATGGACCCTTAGTGCTGTGATTGTTTTTTCCCTGAATTTTGGTGGTGGAGATATGGTGCAGTAGAGCTTGTCTCTGGTTTTCGAACATTATTTCCATTTTAGATGATAATTATATGCTTGAGATTAGTTTATTTTGCAATTACTTGTGAGATTAGCAATCTTGCCCATGTTTTCATATTGTTGTGCTCAGTTTGCTCTTTGGATATTTCAATTGTTACAGATTGATATCGGAAAGGAGTGAATAAAAGGAAAAATGTTTGTTAGAAATGAAATATAACTGGTTGAAAAAATGTTTGTATCACTTGCAGTTAGCCCATTGTGGTAATGCCACTATATTTTTCAGTTTTGAAGGAATGTTTTCTTTTTTTTTTTTTCGTCATCTTTTTATTGCATCTGCTTTCTTGTTTCCTCACCAGATTCCAGCCTAAGCAATCTTTAATTGTACTTATGTTTGTCATATTCCAGACTCTTTCCAACACTGTAGAAGAGAAAGCAAAATGGATTTTTAACAAGCTCAAAGGTATGCAGTAGTGATTTTCTATCCTGAATTCTTATGCTAGTGATCATCGAACAATCGCGATTATCATATAAATCAAAAATGGATTTATCTTCAAAAATATGTTGGGTGGGCATTCTTCCTTATTCTTCTTCATTACCGGCTTCTCATATAAGTAGCCTTTATTCACAGGAAAGCCAACTAAATCCTTGCCCGATCTCCTCAGGGAAAACAATCTTCCACAAGGCCTTTTCCCTCAGAACATAACATGCTACGAATTTGACGAGATAAAATCGAAGCTGGTGGTGTACCTCTCATCCCCATGCGAGGTGTGCTTCAAGGACTCGTCAATCATAAGATATTCGACTCGTGTGAAGGCCACTTTGTCGAGAGGTAAACTCACAGGGATCGAGGGTATGAAGACCAAAGTCTTGGTGTGGGTCAAAGTCACAAGCGTGAACGTCGAGAGCTACAAGTCGGATAAGGTTTGGTTCACGGCAGGCGTGAAGAAATCGAGGTCGAAGGATGCTTACGAGGCGCCTCGTGATGCAATCAGAGTCGAGGAATTTTGATTTTTATTGGTTCATAATTGTGTTCGTTTTCTTGGGGTATGTCGATTCGTTTAGTTTGTTCTGTTGGTGGAGAAAAAGGAGAAATTATGTTATGTATGTTCATTGAAGTTGGAGGCTTGATGAACTGTTCTTGCTGTGAATTGTGAATGGTGATGGATCTTTTGNTTTTTTTTTTCTTCCTTTTTTTATTTATTTTTTAAATCTTGTGTAACATGGTTGTCAAGAGAATATCATTATAAATGGCATGCTTGTTGACAAAGCTTCATGATAATAGAGGTTTGATTTGCATCTCAAGTCTAATTTGAAAAGGAAAGTTTCCACATCCAACACAAGGTAGAATGAAATGAAACATCATTGAAACATTTCTGGACAAATAAATTTGTTCATTAAGATGGAATAATGTTCTTAATATTCCATGGGGTTCATATGCTATGTTTAATTTGTTCATATTTTGTTTTGGTGTACAGCATAAAGAAGTTATTTACTATGCAAAATTTTTGTAGTAAGCTAATTATATTTAAAATTATAAATATATGTGGTGCTCTTTAAATCCATAAGCTTACACCATAATATGTAACTTTCAGTTACACAATTTATTTTGACAGATCACAATTTGGATGGTGCCAATTTATGTAACATCTTTTCATTTCCTGAAATACAAAATATTTTTCTTTTTATATTGATACTATATATTTTTTGGTATCATATAAATATTATTTCACAATTAATTAAGAATAACTACAAGTATCTCTATTTTCTATTGTTGTCATACAATAATAAAAAAATTTTTTTTGTGATATTACAACGATACATCAAATATTTTGAAAAATCAAATTCCAGAGTCATGAGTCGAAGAGGTTTAATGATAACTAGTACAATACTCATGTATTACACGGGTGTTGAATTACAAAATTTTTGTAAAAAATATTAAATTTTTTATTTTTTAAAAACTAAAATAATTTAATTTTATATAAAACATTACTTTGTCAAATTAAATTTTTTTAATCATAATAATTAAACACCCGTAGATTAAATGAAAATATCAACCCATGTTGAATTTTTTTACTTATATCATATAAAAATATCGATATTATTTACTATTACATAAGTACAATATATATCTTAAATAAATAGAAATAATATGGTGATATGTATATGCATAAGTGTAGAATATGTTTATTTAATTTTAAGCAAAATAAATTAATTTGTTTACTTAATTAAATGTCTAAAACATCAAGTGTCGTATCAGTCGTGCTTCACAATTTTTTAACTTTGTATGTAATTTTAGAATTTATATAAATAATTATTTATTTTTATTATGTTGACAACATACCAATTAGATTTGAAATAAATATCATTTTTAAAAGAATACATACCAATTTCTATTACTTTATGATATAATTTATAGTTGTATTTGATATAATTTAATTTAGTTTGATAAATAAATTTAAATTTTATTTATAAGGATATATATTACTATTTTGTATAAATAGAAACACACACACACACATATATATATATATATATGTGTGTGTGTGTGTGTATATATATGTATAAATTAAAAAATACAAACGGACTTCGTAATATCAATTCAAATGCAACACACTAATTAGGATTTCTTTTCTTGATAATTTTAACCCTATTTAATACTCCCTCCTATTTTTTTTATTTGTCATCCTAGCTTAATTGATCATTTGTTAAATAAATGTCGTTTTGGCTATTTTGTATATATTTTTCCATTATTACTCTCATCTAACTAATAAATACACTACGTCTTTTCATATTTACTCTCCATCTTTTCTCAAAACATCAATCTCTATCCTCATAAATGAGGGTTATTATTGGCAAAAAAAATATTCTTAATTATTGTACAACTTCTCAAAACGATATTTATTAAAAATAGGAGGGAGTAGATGTTATGAGAAACGATGGAGATGAAATATGAAGAGACACTGTGTATTGAATGGAGGGTTAAATATGGAAAAATATGAACAAAATATCTAAAACGACATTTATTTAATCAATGATCAATTAAGCCAAAGTGACAAATAATAAAAATAGGAGGGAGTATATATTATATATTTTAGTATGACACATGTTACTTGTGCGACTTATATGTGTTATATTATAATAAATTTTCTACCTTATAACATATAACTACATTAAACATAAATATATGAATTGATAAATAATTTTATTTTCTAATTAATTTTAATAAATATTTTTATTATTATTATAAAAATAAATATAATTTATTTATATTATATATACAATATGGATGTCAAATCGAAGCTCATA
Organism: Striga asiatica; assembly: GCA_008636005.1. Lineage (NCBI taxonomy): Eukaryota > Viridiplantae > Streptophyta > Magnoliopsida > Lamiales > Orobanchaceae > Striga > Striga asiatica. The sequence goes on from BKCP01006217.1 coordinate 225,661, forward strand.
AAAATATGATTAATTTGATATATTATGTATGTAAAACTGATAAGAAATACAGTTATCAACTTTTAAAATATATTTGCAATTCATTGGTTATTATAGGAAATGATATTAAAATACAATTAATACAAATATCAATTTGTATTCAAGCCTAACTCCAAAGCATGATTTTTTGTCAAATAGGATTCCAAAACATGAGAGTTTGCCACGTAGGCTGAAATTATATATAGAGGGGATGATTTGTTGTGATGGGGAGTGAGGATAAGAAAACCACGACTGTTGCTTATAAAAAATTGTTTAGTAATATTTAGATTCATTTTTTAAATTTTTTTTTTTGTATGTTTTTTATTTTATTTTATATTTTTAATTACTTTCTCTTTTATTATATCGTTTTTCGTACAAATGAATGGGGTAAAACTAGTTTACATTAACTCGTACAAAAATTTGTATTATTCTTTTTAAATAGCTACACAAATTTCGTGATTTTCAAATAGTGTTTATTTATTTATTTAATCTTTTTCCCTGAATACAAGCTAATAAGCTATACATATCCTCCAGCATACAGGTAACAAAATAATAAGCATCATCAGCTGCAGTGAAAAATTGCAGAGAGGATCACAAGCTAATTACACGCACAGTAAGGGTGCGAGTGTGAGAGAGATGTCGGACGAGGAGCACCACTTCGAGTCGAAAGCCGACGCCGGCGCCTCCAAAACTTACCCTCAGCAAGCTGGAACCATTCGTAAGAACGGCTACATTGTCATCAAGGCCCGCCCTTGCAAGGTCTCTTCGTTCTTCTTCTTATTCATTTTTTCTATTGGATTTTTGTTTGATTTTGTCTTGCTGTTGTTTCTTTATTTTTGGTACCCCATGATTTTCGAAATCGGACCTGCGTGTTGTTTTTGGGTTTTAATTTGGGGATCTGCTGCTCGGCTGTTTGTTTCTGTTTAACATGGAGAATGAGTTGAAATTGGATTGATTAGGGATTGATTGATGTAATTCTTACAGTGATTTTAAAATTACATGTTGTTCAGAAGGTCCTTCAGCTCAAGAGTTGATTAATATGGTGTTTGTTAAGTGGTTTATCCATTATGATAATACCTCGGGGATCACAAACACTTTGCCCCTTCGTACTTTTTGAACAAATATACATAGTTGCACTGTGAAGTACCGTGCTTTTGTTTATCATTTTCTTTTCTCCTTGGAGAGACTATTGATGAAAAGAAAGGAAAACAACTGAAATAAAGAAGAAAGAAGTTTGAGAGTGATTGAACTTGTGATAAAAATGAAATGACAAAAGTTCGTTGGATGTATAAATAGTGAAATAATGATTCGTGGTTTGGTTTTAGTTTCCTTTTGATTGAGCAAAGATGAATTAGTGTGATTGAATAGCATGTTCCCTCAAGAGTTTCTTTAGTTATATATGTTCCCAGATCATTTTCGCCATTAGAGACTTGAATGACCATTTGTATTGGCAGCAGTCTCTGATGGAGTTTTAACATCTACCGATTTTTGTATTTCACGTTACCAATATCCGCAACTAAGAAAAGTGCTCTTTACTGACAGGTTGTTGAAGTTTCCACTTCTAAAACCGGAAAGCACGGTCATGCTAAATGTCATTTTGTCGCCATTGATATCTTCACCGGTAAAAAGCTGGAAGATATTGTCCCCTCCTCTCACAACTGTGATGTAAGTTTATCCATCCCTCGGGGCTTTCATTCTCCTTTTATTTTTTAGGCTAATTATTACAATCTTCTCCCATAATTCGACATTTATTTCTTTGTTTTCCTTTTGTTATATAGGTTCCCCACGTCACTCGAACTGATTACCAACTGATTGACATCTCTGAAGATGGATTTGTACATATATACTTTACAAAAAAAAAATAAAAAAAATCCTTGATTACGTTTTACTATTTTGGACCCTATAGCTCACCTCACTTTCTCAAATGTTTTAGGTGAGTTTGCTGACTGAAAATGGTAACACCAAAGATGATTTGAGGCTGCCAACTGACGAGAACCTTCTCACCCAGGTAAACCTTTTTAGCAAGAAAACACCCAACTGTTTAAATTCTAGTTTTCCTTTAACATGATCGTTTGATATTTTTCAGAAACGATGCTAACCACCAATATTATTTTAAAATGAATAAATTACTACTTACTTACCGTATCACTTGATGAGTAATTTCTTTTTTTTTTTTCTTTTACGGTCAAGCAGATCAAGGATGGTTTTAACGAGGGTAAGGACTTGGTGGTGAGCGTGCAGTCAGCAATGGGGGAGGAGCAAATATGCGCTCTCAAGGACATTGGTCCCAAGTAGTTTCTCATGAGTTATATAAGTGAGTGTGGTGTTGTTTTATAAAAGAGTGTGGTGTTTTTTCTCATGAGTTAGATACTTTACAAGTAACATTGGTTTGGGAAAATCTATGGACACAGACCACTTAATATAAGANAAATGAGAAAACACATTCCTCCCAAAGTCCAGCACAAAAGGCATCGAACTCAACGAAGCCCCCTGCATTGTAAAAAACGTAAACTTTTGATATGGTTTTCGTCACATGTATGTTGTAATACATTAGAATTTTGTGACGTATATTATAATAAAGTATATTGGTCCATTTTGTGTACCATGAGGTCCATGACTCATACTAAGGGTGAGGTTGTATATAAAAGAATACCATTTTTATCCTTACAAAATATGCATATATATTATATTTTAAAATACCATTAATCTGTAATGTAATTTTCTTTTTCTATTTTATTAATACACATTATGAAATGAAATTAAAGCTGGACATTGTAGCTGCTTCCCTTAGGAGCGGTGTCAAAAGATAAAGAGAAAGCAAGAATTGGAGATTTCCGCCCCATTTTATTCTATACATTTCTCTATAAATTTTGAGGTGCCATTTGTATCCAAAAAAAAATATAAAAAATAAAAATTGCCATTCATCTCTCATTACATAATCCGATCTAATTTTAACAAAACAAAGTTTTGTACTAAGCATTCTCACTAGAGATTTTTCTATAGTAACTCACTTTTTCCATCTCATTTTTATCCTTACAATATATAAATAAAATTTGATCATTGTTATAATTTTTTTATATAAATTTTACTATATTTTTATGTTTATAAATAAAATTTAATCATTGTTATAATTTATATATATATATATTACTATATTTTAAGTATCTTCTTTTCTTTTATTATTTTCAAATTACATCATCGTGTTACTACATTAGTATCTAACAAAAATACATCACTTTTTAAATTATTCATTTCTTATGTAAATTGCTTTCTTAATATTTTTCTCCAATAAAAGGTGAACTCATATTTAAGGGCATCCTCCCCACATGTACTTGTATTTTTTTTAGCTACAACTTATTATTTTATTATTTTTAACATAGTCATTATATATTAATCCTATATTCCATTCAACAATAATCATTGTATATTAAATTACTTATAGATAGCTAGTCATATTCTTCCCGCAAATTTATATTAAAATGTTATAATGAAAAATAATCATTATATACTAAAATATTAGTAGACAACTAGTCACATTCTTTTAGAAAATTTATATAAAATATCATACTTCAAATGTAATAAAAATATATATTTTATAGTATAAGTAAACAATTTTTTATAATAAAATATAAATTGTATTTTTTTGTATTAAATAAAAAATGTAGTAAACATTTTTCCTAATCATGGACCTAATAAACAATTCTATTTTATTTTTTTGTTTTCATTCCCAAAAGCTCCACATAAAAATTAAAAATGGCGAGCTTCTCCAATTTCCGGGAAGGAAATCATGAGCTCAGATTCGGGTTCGGGTTCTTCATCGCCGAGGAGTGCTCGGAAAAAAGATGAAGAGCGTCCGAGATTTTTCGACTCGAAGGCCAAGAGCGCGTGCTGGGCGAAGGCTGAGACTGTGCCCGGCCGCCATCCCGATCGGTGGCGCAAGGACGCCGCCGGCAACGTTGTCTGCAAGCGCTTCTGCAACTGCCAGGGATGCCTCTGCTTCGAGTACGACCACATCATCCCCTATTCCAAAGGTCTCTTTCTCTTCTTCAAATTTCTTTCTATATGTGTTGATTGTATAAGGGGAAAAAATGAAAAAAAAAAAGAAAAAAAGATGACATTTTTTTGTTTCTTCCTGGAGGTGAGGTGCGAAGAAAAGTTAAGCAGAACTAATTTTATCTTCGTTTTGGTAGCTTTTGTTCTCTTGTCGAAGATTGGGCGTTTTTGCTTGTGCATCTTTTAGATAGGGTTAAAAGATGAGGGTTTTGAAGGTTTTTGGGGGTGTTGTGCAGGTGGCGAGTCGGTGGCTGAGAATTGCCAGATTCTACAGACGAGGGTTAACCGGTTGAAATCCGATAAGCAGGAGATTGATGGATCCCAATTGAAAGGCTATTCTTGTGACATTAAGTTCACTGGTATATACATAATACATTACCTTTTGCTTCATCTTTCCTTCGGTTTGTGATTTGATTATCCTTTCGTTTACTTGTATTTTCGTTTCTCAATTGCATCCCAGTAGAGAAATTGCAAAAATTAACTAGGAGAGGACTTGTATAAGGATGAATCTGATTAAATAAGTTAGGCTGCGACTAAGATATATGTTTTCTATACAGTGTAATTGGAACAGTTTCTATTCATTTCCTTGAAGTGATCGATTCATAAAGTATAAACTTTTAGCAGTTTGCTTAGAGCATAATCTTTTAATAGTTTGCTGCAGTCAGACATAAAAACTTGGTGAAACTCTGCTTCAAAATATAGTTTTGAGATAATTGCTGATAAGCTTACTATAGTCAACTGGCTGAGATGTTTATCATAAGAATGATGCAAAGAACTTTACGTTCTTTAGAAGAAAACTTTCTCTCTAACCGTTAATTCAGACTGCAGAGGTCTTGTGCATTTGACAATGAATACTTGGAAAACAGAGTGATGTTAAAGAAATCGTAATTCAAACTGTTTTGATTGTGGCTGCTAGAGTTTGGTACTACTAAGAGACTGAGCAAGATTATTCAAAATGTAATTTAACTGATGGCCTAGCTGTAATTACCATCTAGGCTTCAGAATCTGTTGAATCACATATGTTTGGTGTTGACATTTCTGTTTGTTTTCTCCTTTCCTTTTAACTTCATGACTACAAATCTTTCACATTCTTCTTTCACTTCAGCTCTTTGTTTATTAAGAAGTAAAAGTACCTATTGGGATTGGAACAAGTTGTTGCAAGGAAGACTAGCTGACATTTTCTTACTTTCTTCCTTTCTTTTAGTCATTTGGATTGAACTACTTACGATTGAACTATTTATTTTCTTTTATTTTTTTTGTACTTTCATTTGAATCAAAAAAATGTAACTAATTCTAAATTTAATCGTTGTGCATCCCTCTTCTCTTTTCAATTGTAGACAAGGAACTCGACGTTATTGAAATGGCTGTGTATGGAGATGTTATTAGGCCGGGTAATCAATGCCGATGCAGAACTGTTGCTGAAATGCTCGGGAAATACAAGCCCAAAGACCCAATGGCCCCTTGCAAACTGCCCTATAATCTCGACTCCCACCCCTTGCAGCCCTAAAGGATAAATAAAGCTCGAATCTTTATGAGCTTAATGCAAAATTTGGGCCCAATATGAACCTTTTTCGATATTGAGATACTAACCGAAACAGGTTATTAAAATTCTGCGCACGGTTTCCTCCAAGTGAAGATTATTATTATTCGTATTCTACCTCGGAACATTGTTATTTTTTTCTATGAATTGTTTCTGCAACTGTATTGGGAAAGTGTTGAATAATATTGCATTTTTTTATGGAGATGAACATATTACATTAGAACCATGTTATCTTGTAGCATCCTTTAAAAAAAATGCAGTCTTGTATTGTATAATAGTCTTCAATCAAACCCATCACTTACCAAGGCTTTCTTTTTTTGCTCCCTACATACAACTTTAAACCTTTTGTCTGGTTATGTTGTTTGGACCATGATTGGTTGGTACTTTTTGCACTTTGGCCACTCCACTAGACCTACCTTTTACCCCTTGCCCACTCATGTGGTTTCCTTGAGAAAGTTGATTGATGATTTTAATTATGACAAATTATAAAAGTAGCCCTCAACTATTTCCATATCACTTTATCAAGGCCCACTTGTTTTATAATAATAGAGCTATCTTCTTGGAGTGTTAAAATTTGTTCTAATTTCTTGGAGTTCGAATTTGTTCTACAAATCTGGTATATAGATATGGAAATGAATGTCAAAGCAATTAATTTGTATTGTTTTATTATTTTGAAGGGTACATGATATTTTTAACCGTTAAATCAGCACACGTTCGTGTGGAAATATGTTTGATTCAATGTAAAAAAAATTGGTGAACGTGTGGAAATATGTTTGATTCAATGTAAAAAAAATTGGTGACAGTGTGGTCGAGTACCTGAGGGCGTGCTTGTTTATGAAATATTTCATTCAAAATGAGTTATTTTAGTTAACTAGAGTTAATTTTGAAAAATGTAGTATGATTAATTGTTAGTATAATTTTAATAATATATTAAAATAATATTTAAAATAAAATAATTATTAATGATTTGATGTAAAGTAGGATATAAATGATTGGAAATGATTGGTAGTTAAAATTATGTGAGTGGATGAATAGTGAATTAAAGTTGATGTGATATGTAAGAATGATTGGTTTATAATATTTTATTATATAAATAATACAAATGATAGTGAGATTGAGTTAAATTTAAGTTAGATTTTGAGTGTGAAATGAATTATTTCATAAACAAGCATGCCCTGATTCTTCCATTTTGGTAACCTGAGTATAATTTTCATGAAATTTTTTGAAGAAACTCTTTAATTAAAATCCGGAGAAATTAATTAATTTAGTAAAAAATAATGTCAAGTAATTAGTGGTAACAGAATTTAGCATTAATTTGAGATCTAACTGAGACGTGGGGAGCAGCAATTATTGAAAAGAAAAGAGGTGGGAGTTGTGTGTGTTTGTAACAAGCACATCACATGACATATTTATAGTGAAAATATGGTATGGACTATATTTCTGCTTATATGACATGACAAGCTCAATGAGTAAAGAAAAAGGAGTAAAATTCATCAATTTATAGAATTAAGATGGAAATTAATTGCATGAAAACTACAGAAACCTACTATTTAATTTTTTATAGAACAAAATATGTAAACGTATATTAGCCTAGTTATTTAATTTAAGCATCTTAAACTTGTGCTTCTTGTTGAATCTTTATAAAATCTAACTAGTCAAATTGAATCTTTTATATTTTTTACAAGTTTCTCTTCTGTGTATACATTGGCAACTAGCTAACCTGGGAATAAAACTAAAATGCCATGAATTAATGTATATTTTAAATACTAATTCACACTAAATTCACTATTAATTATTAAATTATGATGTGTTTGAAGCTTTTGTGCCCATTATATTTTGTGCACCAAAAATTATTAATAGAAATGTATATAGTCTTATTTATATTTTTTTGATATGATAGTTTAATATGAAAATATCTGTATAGAAAAACATGGTTGTCTATGTGTTGGAATTGTATAAAACTGTACAGGGTACATAATTTGCCTTATTTTATGTAGTACTAAAAAAAGGTAAAAGAAAAAAAATATATCAATGGTAAAGAAAAAAATTACTAACGAGGATTTAATGTACTTCACTCCATCTCACATGCAAAGTTGATTCCACCCCAATTCAATTCGTTCAACCCATAAGCTATATTTGTTAAAAATGTATAGCTCAATAATTATAGGTACAAGATGGTTT
>BKCP01006217.1:251775-262454 GCA_008636005.1 Striga asiatica
AAAGCCCGTGGCCCGTGCGGGGTGGGACGGGTTGGGCCGACATTTCATAGGCCCGCCCCGCCCAGCCAAAAGGCGGGCTTCGGCGGGCTACGGGCCGGCCCGTTCCGCCGGCCCGTTTTGACAGCTCTATTCACTGCGCTATAATTTTTTTCTTTAAATTTTAGTTTTTTAATTGATTTTTATTTCTAAGTATTATTTTGATAAAATATACATCAATAAAATTATTGTTTTGTTAATAAATTTAAAATTTTAATTTTATAGTTATATTTAAATTTTATTTTGTACTAATATATTTCATGTAGAGTAAAATATAACACGAACAATTGAAAACGAAGACGAAAGTTAAATTGGACATTCTCTACCCTAAAATAGAGTAAATTTTACATTAAGTAAAGTAAAAAGTAAAATAAAAGATTGAAAATAATCTAAATTTCTCATGAATAGTGAAATTAGATAATTGGTTTTTTCTAAGGATACTTTGACATTTTCCCAATTCCCAATGTCCTTTTGAATTTTTGAGAGGTGAAATTAATATGCGAAACAAGTGCTTTTTCTCTCAAGTCCAAGAAAATAATTATGAGTAACGCGTGGTGAATTAGCTTGGCAGAAGACTAATTTGATTCCTTATTATGACATATTGGCTGGCAGGTGAAAATCGTGTTATTTTTCCTAGCTTTTAAGATTTGTTATCTTTCAACCTCCTTNATGTAATGGTAGAGAACTAACTTGGTCTTTGTATTTCTTGATAAGTTGTTATTAATTTTTTTTAATAATAATTGACTTAGAATCGAAATGGGTTAATTAAGAAATTGGAGATAACAAGTATTGTACAATAGACATGTACCACGAAACAAGGTATTAACTTTGAATGAACAACAATCAAAGGAAAGATTGTAATACAAAAGAAAAGAATGAAAGCTGCGCAAGAAAGAAAACGTAAAAAAGAAAAGTGAGGAGAAAACACTGTATCAAACTCTTTTATACTAGGGTTGTACAGCGGGGCAAAATAGGAAAAATACAAATGCCTATAGTTACTTATAGTAACTGTACACAAAGTCTTACTATATACAAATGCCTATAGTTGCTAATTAGCAACTGTACACAAAATTCTAAAATAGAAAAGATAAATTTACATTTATAATGTTAATACCCCCCGCAAGCTAAACATGAATATTGTTCATGTTAAGCTTGGAAGACAGATATGAAAATGCTGGTCCAGGAAGAGCTTTGGTCAAGAGGTCTGAAATTTGTTCCTTGGTATCCACATGGTGAAGTTGAATTATCCCTTGAGCAACTTTTTCTCTAATCAGATGGCAATCTATCTGAATGTGTTTTGTTCTTTCATGGAAAACAGGATTAGTGGCAATGGCAAGTGCAGATTTACTATCAGAATAAACATGAACATGACCATGATGAATGAGGTTGAAATCATTAAAGAGATATAATAACCATTGAATTTCACAAGATGTGGATGCTAGTGCCCTATATTCAGTCTCAGCTGAAGATCTACTAATAGTAGACTGCTTTTTAGATTTCCATGATATTAGAGAATTGCCAAGAAAAATAGAAAAACATGTAATACTCCTTCTAGTATTGATGCATGAAGCCCAATCACTATCACAATATGCATGTAAACTGATATCAGAATTTCTGGAAAAAAGGATACCCTTACCTATTGTGCCCTTCATATATCTGAGAACCCTATGTGCAGCATTGAGATGATGAATGGTAGGTTTTGAAAGAAACTGACTGAGTGTTTGAATACTATAGGCAATGTCAGGCCTTGTGATAGTCAGATAAAGAAGTCTGTCAATCAGTTTTCTATATGCAGTAGGTTCTGTAAGTTTATCATTGTCACTGTATTCAGAAAGTTTAAGAGTAGGGTCCATGGGTGTGGAAGTAGGTTTACAACCCAGAAATCCTGTGTCTGTTAATATATCAAGAACATATTTCCTTTGACACATGTTTATACCAATGGCTGAGTGTGCAAATTCTAAGCCAAGTATATACTTTAAAGTGCCAAGGTCCTTAATAGTGAAACAGTTATCAAGATGGGTTTTGATGGCAGTAATATGAGTAAGATTGTCACCAGTGACAATTATGTCATCAACATAAACCAATAATGCAGTGAATGATGTGCTTGTATGCATTGTAAAAAGGGATGTATTTGCCACAGATTGTACAAAGCCATACTCAAGAAGACAAGATGTCAATTTTGAAAACCATTGCCTAGATGCTTGTTTTAGGCCATATAAGCTTTTGATTAGTTTACATACCCTTGTGTCACCAGTTTTACAATAACCAGGGGGAGGTTTCATGTATACTTCTTCTTCTAAATCCCCATGAAGGAATGCATTATTGACATCAAGTTGATGAATTTTCCAGTTTTTAATAGAGGCTAAGCAATTAAAAATCTGACTGTAGTGATTTTGGCAACAGGAGAGAATGTTTCAAAATAATCTATACCCTCTTCTTGGGTATAGCCTTTTGCAACAAGTCTTGCCTTATACCTTTCTATGCTACCATCAGGTTTATATTTGACTTTAAAAACCCATTTACAGCCAATACAATGTTTTCCTGGGGGTAAAGAAGTTAAAGTCCAAGTTTTAGTTTGTTCTAAAGCATCTAGTTCTTTTCTCATGGCTAATTGCCATTGAGGATCTTTTGCTGCTTGAGTATAGCTTTTTGGTTCAGTGATTAAGGAAATATATGCAGTGAAACATGAATGATTGTCAGATAGTGAGTCAACAGACAAGTAAGATGATATGGGGTAGAGTGATGTTCCAGAAGTACAATGAGGAATGATGGCAGAATTGGTTCTGGAAGTTGGTAAAGAGTGTTGATATACACTTAAGTAGGCAGGTGGTTTTATTTGTCTGGTTGACTTTCTGATAGGTGAAATTGTATTGGAAGTAGTTGTGTCTGTATTGGTGGTGGTATTTGGATTCTGAATAGGTAATGTGGGTGCAGTAACAGTTGGATTGGACTGTTGTGTTGTGGTGGATGTAGAAGGAGGTCCTTGGTTAGGGATAGTGTTTGATATTCCTCTGTCTGTAAAAGAAAATTGTTCAGGTATAGGAAAAAGGTTCTCAGACTGAGGATTTGTAGAATTGGCAATGAAAGGGAAATCATTCTCATAGAATTGTACATTTCTGGAAATCAATGTTTTCTTAGTATCAAGGTTGTAAAGTTTATAGCCTTTACAACCTATGGGATACCCAAGAAGAATGCATTTTTGTGCTCTGGGTTCAAATTTATGTCTATGAGATTGTAGAGTGGATGCATAACATAAACAACCTATGACTTTTAGATGATCATATGATGGCTGTTTGTTGAAAAGTAGTTCAAAAGGTGATTTGTTGTTAAGGATCACAGAAGGAACTCTGTTAATAATATGAGCAGCAGCCATAATACAGTCAATCCAGAAAGTTAAAGGAAGATGTGGATGAAATAAAATTGCTCTAGCAACTTGTAAAAGGTGTTGTGTTTTCTTTCCACCCTTCAATTTTGTTAAGGTGTTTCAACACAACTTGTTTGATGAAGAATGCCATTTTTGTTATAAAAATCTTGTAAAAGAAATTCTGTACCATTATCAGTCCTTATGGACTTGATATGTTTTTCAAATTGTGTGAGAACCAAATTGTAAAAATGTTCCAGAGACACTTTGGTTTCAGATTTGTTTTTGAGAGGATAAATCCAAATTGTTCTACTGAAATCATCAACAATGGTCAAGAAAATTTGTGACCTGCATGAGAAATGACAGAGAATGGACCCCACACATCACAGTGTATTAAGTCAAATACAGCGGAGGACTTAGAATCACTTAATGTAAAAGGTAACCTTTTCTGTCTAGCAAAATGACATACATCGCATGGTAAAGATGATATGAGCTTGTTATGAGTATCAGAAATGGGTAAATGCATCAGTTTTGAATAAGAAAGATGTCCCAGTCGATGATGCCAGATAGAATGCTTTACATGAATCTCATGACTTTGCTTTACAGTTAAGGGAAAAGTTACAGGTAAATTGCAAACAGTATTAGCATTAGCAGACACATGAGAATTAACAGGAAAACAGCTAATGTAAGATGGTAGAGGCCATCTTTTAAGTCAGCAGAACCAATCACTTTGTTTGTAGTCAAGTCCTGTAAGATACAGGATGATGACATGAATGTAAGCATGCAGTTAGATGTAGAAGCTAGCTTAGAGACAGATATTAAATTGAATGAGAAGCTAGGAACATATAGAGCATCATGAAGTATCAATGTAGGTGAAAGATGAACTTGTCCTATGGAAGATGCTTCAGTAACATGGCCATTTGGTAAGTGAATTTTATGTTATGCACATGTTTGGCAACAATAAGCAATGTATTTTCACAAATCATGTGGTCAGTTGCACCTGTATCTAGGATCTATGTATTTTTAGATAGAGACCTAGATGCAGAGCAAGATAAGGGAGCAGACAAACCTGTAGCATCATTTATAACAGCAGCAGTAGCTACCATAGGACTTTGATTTGGTTCTGTAGCTGACTTGCTCTCCTGTAACTTTTTAAATTCTAGAAACTCAAGAAAGAGCTCATTAGTCATGGAAGATGTATCAGATTTTGAATTTTCATGGTATTCAGTAATAGTCTGTGTGAGATTGGCTGAATGTTTAGGATGAATTCTGGGACCCTTGGGGCCAACCCAGTTTGCAGGGTAACCATAAACCTGGTAACATTTGTCAGAAGGGTGTGGATAACCACAATGGGAACATTTTGGCCTTGGTTTTTTGTCTTTTTGGTATTGTGGTTTTTGAGGATTATAATGTGGCTGGGAGGTTTTGACTATCATTGCCATTGGATCAGTAGGAGAAATATTAGATAGTGATCTTTGGGATTCCTCTTGAAGCAATAGGGAGTAAATTTTTGTGAGAGATGGTAATGGTGAGGTTAATAGAAAATGGCTTCTGAGAGAGGCATAGGTGTCATTCAGCCCAATCAAAAATTTCATCACACAGTCATTTTGCTGAGATGCAGCCATCAAATCGAAGATATTACAAGTACAAGAAGCAAAAGCACCACAGTGACACCTAATAATAGGCCTAAAGGTAACATACTCATCCCATAACCCTTTGAAAGAATTGTAGTATTGAGTGACAGTAAGAGAGTTCTGACTAATGGTACTCAATGATTTTTCCAGTTGAAAAACACGAGGACCACTACTAACAGCATATCTATTTTTGAGTTCATCCCATACATCTTTCGCAGAATTGAAAAACAACAGAGACTGTCTAGTATCCTTACATATGGAATTAAGTAACCAAGACAATACCAAGTTGTTAGCCCTAATCCATGAGGCATAGAGAGTAGGGTTAGCAGAGGGAGAAGGAGAGAGTAATGTACCGTCGACGAAACCTCCCTTATTTTTCACGCTGAGCGCCATGAGAACCGCGCGAGACCAACTGACATAATTCTCGCCATTGAGAAGGTCGGCGACGATCAGAGCTCCCGGATTGTCGCTTGCGTGCAGATAATAAGGGGAAGTGGGATCGTCGGTTGGATTCTGTGCATTGGCCATATCAATGTGTGCGCAAATCTCCAAAAATCAACGGAGGATGAGCAGATCTAGCAGCAAATAGATCAAAACCGGTAGATCGAGGAATCGAGTTTCAGAGATGAAAAACCCTAAAAAAAATCAATGCAACGAAAAAAAAATGACACGATCTCAGAGATGGAGATCGAAATCAGATGTGCGGAAGCAAAGAGAAAAAAACAAAGGATCTTTAGGCGATTGATACCATATTAACTTTGAATCAACAACAATCAAAGGAAAGATTGTAATACAAAAACCCTACCCTATATTCGGCATCGGCCTTACAGGAAGAATGAAAGCTGCGCAAGAAAGAAAACGTAAAAAGAAAAGTGAGGGGAAAACACTGTATCAAACCCTTTTATACTAGGGTTGTACAGTGGGGCAAAATAGGAAAAATACAAATGCCTATAGTTACTTATAGTAACTGTACACAAAGTCTTACTATATACAAATGCCTATAGTTGCTAATTAGCAATTGTACACAAAATTCTAAAATAGAAAAGATAAATTTACATTTATATGTTAATACAAGGTTATAAAGATTGGAAAAAAAGGGGACACGCAAAATAAAAGGCTAGCAATTTTTAAATATATATAATTCGAACAAATTGTCTTAAAGTGAGAAATCTACTGTAATTTGAAATAGGAGGGAAGAAAAAAGCAGTTGTGGTTCACAGCCTTGGACATCATAACTCGACCTAGCTAGTTATGTTTCTGAGTCAGTTTGACCGTAGTGACATTCGGCTACTCATAACTCTTAGGCTATGTTTGGTAAAACTAGCTTATAGCTTATGAATTATAGCTGAAAATTAGCTTATATGATAAAAGTGTTTGATAAATTAGCTGATAAGCTAGCTGAAATAAAAATTTTAATGCACTTATTTGAAAAGCTACCCAAAGAAGCTTATGAGAAAAGCTCGAGCTTTTTAAATAAGCTATTTAAATACATGAAACTTATAAGTTAACTAAATAAATTATAAGCTAGCTTATATATTTACCAAACATAGCCCTATTAAGTTTACAAAATGACAACTATGGTCACAAATACGGTTGGAACTGCCATTTCTTGCACTTTGTTTTTACTTTTTACTTTAAGAATGTATAGAATTGATGAAATTTGTCTGTTTTGAAAAACCACTGGGTCAAACTCAAACAAGCAGTTTAATGGTTAAAATACATTACAGACAAGAACTTAACCGCCAAAACATGGTTCTAATTTCGAGCTGTAACTATAATTGTGGTCAATGATTAATCAAACTTTTGACTGATGGTTTGAACCGCCAATTTGATGGTTCCATATATACCATGGAACAAGGTTATAAAGGATTGGGAAAAAAGGGGACAAAATAAAATGCTAGCAATTTCTGAATACATATTGTTAACATTCGATATCAATCATAACAAATTAAAGAAACGATATTAATGCATGATTAAAGGAATGGGGAATAACTAACTAAGAAAACTAAGGGTTTATTCCGTGCGTTTTATGATCTACTAATAACACAATATTTTTATACTACTTAATCGCAAATGAGAAAATATCAAGCATAGGAGAGATCGCCAAATAATAGAAATATATCAAGCATAAAAATAAGTTGATATAAGAGCTAAGGAAGAGATCGCCAAATAATATAAAGAGATCGGCAAAACTAATAATTAAAAAGAAATATGCATGTGATATTTATATTACAAAGAAAGTTGTTTTCACATATTTATGATGATTTTTCCATATATGTTTTTTGGAGCCTCGAGGGCTGAATTTATACATGGATAAAGTAGGAGAATAGTGATGGTTGCGTGCCAATTAATGGTGTGATCGAATGACGAGTGCCTCCATGAAAAAACACGAGTTTTGATGATGGAACCCGTAGGACGGTCATTTTATCGGTTTGCTTTATCAGTTCTTATTCATACCCTACAGAGAGATCGACAAAGAGTGCTAGTTGGCAGATCAGCGTTCAGGCTAACGGGAGATCGACAATGGAGTTACATGGATTCTTGGATTTTTCCTTTTTATGATTTGGGAATGAATTGGCATAGGCCTGATTTCTCATACCAGCTACATGTCTTTTAAGGTAGTGGGTGAGCCTAGGACTTTTATGGTACAACATGTGTAATTGGAACAAATTGACTTAAAGTGATAAAAATCTATTTGCAATTTGAAACAAGAGAAATAACAACGGTTGCGGTAATTCTCAGTTTTCGAAATCATAACTCGAATCTGCTAGTTATGTGTTCATGTGTGATTTTACACCATAATTATTGAGTATCTAGAGCTTAGTCATTGCATTATTGGTGTATAAATTGCATATTTGTGCTTTAATTCTCTATTTGTTGGAAAGGTACTACACGTGCTTGTTTTGTAGATAGTTCCACATATTTGTAGAGCTTTTGGCTATTGGAGGCGCATGGTGAGTACCTAGGACACCCGGAATGATGATAGATTGATGCACGGATGAAAAAATGGAAGAAATGAGTGAAACGAGCAAAAACGAGCAAGCAGGTATGTGACACGGGCACCATGCCCGTGTCAGAGACCGTGTCACCTCAACAGAGGCATATTGGGTCTGTACACTTGACACGGGCTGCGACACGGCCTGTGACACGGGCAGAATGGCCGTGTCGCGTGCGGAAACTGTTTTTTAATTCTTACCTATTTTGACGAGAAGAAGGCTTTTGGACACAAAAATAGGCATATTTAACCTATTATTGAAGGGAAAAACGGGAATAGACATTAGAGGAGCCCTAGAACACACAAGAGAATCAATTGGAAAGCAAAAGAAGATCAACTACAAAGGGATCAAGAAGATTGAAAGATTGACGAGATTCCTAGTTTTTATTTTTTCTTTTCTTTTGAACTTTTATTGATCATGTTGATTTCTAATATGTCTATGTATTTGAATTCGAACATGAGTAACTAGTTTATTTGATTCTAAGACTTGGTAGTAGATTAATATGTTGGGACTTTGGATGATTTATTATAATTGATTGTTTTCTTTTGAACTCTATTCAAATATTTTGTTCTTATTTCATGTTTAGCAATTGGTCAATGTTTTTACATGTTTAACAATATTGTTCATAATTCAAGAGATGAGTGCAATATTAGGTCTTCAATATTTGACACAATTTACTTGCTTGAATCGAGAGATTAGTAGGTCGTTGTGAAGATATTAGATCTTTTAATCTATTTGGAGTTGAATTGTATGTGTTGAGTGGAGACGCTAATTTATGTGATTTAATCTACGATTTTATTGATCTTGAGAGGGACGATAAGCTAAATTTGTGATCATTTTACAGGGAAGATAAAGAAAACATTGGTTGTGATACTTTTGAAGGAACCCAACTATTAATTGAAACCATAGTCTTAGAATCTATCGTTCTCATACATCTTCTTACGTGTTTATCTAGCTAGTTCCTTATTGTTGCGTTATCTCCCTTTCATTTATTTTCTTAGTTAGTTAATCCATCCAATATTCGATCGTCTAAATAAAATTGACATTATCATAATCTAGTACTTGATATATTGATTATTTGGTCTCTTGGGATACGACCTTGCTTGCCACATACTACGAGCGAAGCCGTACACTTGCGGTCGAGCTTTAAAAATATAGGCGAACATTATGTTTCTGAATTGGTTCGTCCGTAGCCACATCCGACTACTCATGGCTCCTAGTATGTTTATAAACCGACGGTTATGGTCACAAATACAGTTGGAACTTCCCTTTCTCGCACTTTGTTTTTTCTTTTTAGTTTAAGAATGGATAAAATGGATGGATTTTGTCTGTTTTGGAAAACCACTCGGTCAAATCGAAATTGTTTAAAAACCTTCAAGTAAGATATATTACAAACAAAATTGAACCACCAAAACATGGTTCCAACTATGAAATTGAAACTATAATTATGATCAACGGTCAACTGAAATTTTAAACGATGGTTCAAACTGCCTGTTTGAGACATCTCTCGTGATAAAGAGATAAATGCTTAGTGCCATGTTCTATTATTTGATATAAAATATCAAGCAATGAAAACTATGAGAATATGATTGTACAATTACATTTCGGGCAAAAGAATTGAAAATTTTGAAAAACAGGTAGAGGATTATGGCAAAAATAAGTGTGAATATAAAAAGTCAAGAGGTTGAGGATTATGGCAAAATAAGTGTGAATATAAAAAGTCTATTCTCTTCATGAATGGTTTCCTTTATTTTGTGAAATACAACATGGCCCACTCTTATTTTTTTGTTCTTTTTATGGTTAATTTTCAATATGGAGCATTTCATCTCCAGCTGGTCCTAATTTTTCCATTTCCAAAAGACTAAATTTGAAACTTGACAAAATGGGAACCCATATCATTTCTTTTAGATTTTAGACTCTAAAATTTCTAAAAAAGAAAAAAGAAAAAATCAAAAGAACAGAAAATAGAAGTTCAAATACCAAAATACAACTGAAATTCAACTTATTAGTTGTCTAGTAGTACAGTACCCCGTAACTCATATGGATGCTAATTTAAAAAAAAAAAAAATTTATACTTTCTGGATTTAAAATAATACTTGAAAAATATTTAAACTTTTAAAAAATTATAAAATTAAATAATTATTAGATAAAATTATTATTTTTCAAAGAATTGATAGATAATTTACTTCGTTTATTTATAATGGTAGATAAAATTTATTTTCTTAATTTCATATAGGCAATAGATATGGCAAATCAAATATTATCAAAAGATAATAATTGAAAATATCATATATAAAAAACTGATAATTATTAAGTTTAAATTAATATGTTTACAGTTTCACAAGTATTTTTATTATTTTAAAAAATCTAGATCAACATTTTGAAGCACCAAAAATCAACACGTAAAGATTATAAAATAGCCGAACTTAACACTTAGGCTTAAAACACAATTAATGTTCATAAAAATGCTTATAATATATTTATGAATAATGTCAAACTTAATTATTTATGGATTAGAAGTAATTAAACGTTATCCAAGTCAAATGACGAAGCATAAAATATTGTCAAATAAAACCCTACGCCGTGCGAGTCTGACACTTAAACGCAACACAATCAATAATTATATTTACTCACAAACTCAAAATCTTACGC
>BKCP01006217.1:262515-281314 GCA_008636005.1 Striga asiatica
CTTTCAATTTCAATCTCAACACCATCCTTTCAATACCAACCCAACCGATATGTGTTCCCCACTCTCCGCACGCGCTCCATCATTGGTCTGTTTTTAGCTCTCTCATTCGCTGTCACTATGCACACCATGCACACAACATACCCACCCACCAAAACGGGCTCCCTTATTTAAAGTTCGAACCCTTTTGAAAGGCAAGAAAATGCTTGAAATGGAAACAAGAGAGAAAATATCTCCAAATTATTATTGTTCAAAAAAACAAGGAAAGAGTACTATATGATAGATGCAAAAATTCTATGGAGTCATCGGATGGTTTTCTTATGGAGCCACCCACCACTTAATATATTGACACATGTCCATATTATATTTATTGCAAAACACGTGTCAATACATTATTGGTGAATAAGTGCGGATGACTCCATAAGTCGAGCCATCCAATGACTCCATAGCAAAACTGATGATAGACGGTCACATTTAGGCTTTATCATTTGTGTTACTATACTTCTCTAGTTTTCAATTACAAATTATAGACCGTCACATTTAGGCTTTAGCATTTGTGCTACTATATTTCCCTAGTTTTCAATTACAAATTCTATAAGTCTATTGATTAGGTGGGTCATTCTGTCATTTTTTTAATATAAGTACATTTTTATATTATGAAATATCATGCTTTTATTTATATATAACATTTTGAATTAAGGAAACTATTCATAAGATACACAATTTGACATAAATTCGACAGTGTTGTACTAACACACGTTTCATATATAATTATTCTTGTAATGTACAATTTGCGAATAATTGTAAATAACTATATAAGTCGTGATATCCGATAACTCAATATCAAAATCCTCTGTTTGATTCTATACTATTTTTTTGGTCGATCCAACTCCACATAATTTGGTAACAAATATATTAATCAGATGAATTGTACATTTAATCATATTAGTAATTTATTTAACATTCATACTTTTAAATTGAATATTATATATTGCATCATACTATAATAACATAAATAAGATGATATATTTTAACATGATATTCCTGACTTAATTCTATAATTTTACAATTATACTTTTGAATCAACAATCACTATATATATTTTTCATCTAAGTATATGTCAATTATTATAGCCAAAATATCTTCTTAATAAAATCGATTTTGATTGAATTTATTGTTTAAAGTGAATTAATTTCGAATAAAGTTGATTGAGTGGAATATTGAGCAAATTTTGAATTTGTATTTGAACAAAATTTATGATGTAATAACTAAGTTGATGTGATGCAGAAGTAAGAGATATGATTATTGAAAATGATAGGTAGCTAAAAATATGTGAGTTGATCAATTTTGTTCACCCTCTTATGGAGCGCTTTACCTTAGTGAGGTTCCATCTAATCATAATATTAAGGATAGTAAAATTATATTAAAAGTAAATTAAATTTTATGTATGAAACTATGAATTGAGAAAATTTACAAACAAACATATGCTAAAAACTATTATCACTTCTATACTTATATTAACGGGAATCCTATTTACCAAATTTAGTAGCTAGAAAAGTCAACAGCATTTATTGTCATTACTATTTCCGTATTATACAATTTTATTTACTAGTAATATTTATTTTTCTGTTACGATTTTTAAAAACAGATATGGTCAAATTCTCTCATCATTAATTACTTTTCATTAATTATAATTTATTTATTTATTATTTTCTTAGCAAAAACGGACCAACATTAATTGATTTCCTCAAATTGTGAAAGTTGTTGCTTTATTTTTGTACAGAAAATCGGGCTTCATTATAGAAATTTGTTCAATTACACAATGAATTTTCTATGATATAATTATTTTTTATGAGAACTTTTTTTTTAACAGAAAAATATGACATTTCAATAAGATTTTCAATTTTTTAAGACTGATTGTTATCAAGCTATGAAATTGAACATTCCAATATACCTTAACAAAATATACACGTGGTGTATACATCAGTTAATAGAAATATAGAATCCTCATATTTTTATATATATGTATGTAATTTTTCTATTACCAAATTTAATTGATAGTTGTTGTGTTATGGGTTTTTTCATAATTATTACTTGGTTGTTGTGATATTTAGTTTGGTTGGTATCGCAAAAATTCTAATTTATATATATAATAAGAATAATCATTACAATGCAAATTAGAAAAATATTGATATTAGAAGAGATTGAGTTCATGACTTTTCTTAAATCAAAGTTTTTTAATTAGTATACAAATTTAGATTCTAAAAAAATATATGTGTATATTTTGTACATTATTTATACACTACTTAATTTTAAATTTATTTACATATTTTAAATTGATTACTTATATAAGTAATACCAACGTGCATTAAATATATTTCATTACATAAAATAAAAAGAACAAGAAGACGTGCAACTTGTATAATTAAATATATTTCATTACATAAAATAAAAAGAACAAGAAGACGTGCAACTTGTATAACTTTATAAATAATCTATACTTATATAATAAGAATTAACATTTATCCAAAATAGTAGGTCAAATTATGGTCAATGTCGGATTTGCATTAAATATTTTCCAAAACTGGTAAGTTTTTGTCCTTTTCACACTTCTCATTAATTATGTCCTTTTCACACTTCTCATTAATTATGTCTTTTTCACACATCTAATTAATTCATTAATTACGACATAATTACCATAAATTATTCTATCTGAGCTTTTATCGTGAAAATGTATAGCGATTTGTTATGACCTTATCCCATTGATATTTCCATGAAGCGTCCTTATCGCGTTCTATTTTTTGGTAACCGTTCTATATCAATAACCGAATATTTGGTTAATGATAACACACGTCTTTATTTCAAGGAGCGGATATTCTTTGACCTTTAATTAATCTGAACTGACTGCCTTGACTTTTCAATTTTTAAAAACTCTTTTCTTAAATATTTCGGCTTAAGATTCAGATTTCATTATACAAGTCATCGGATTGTTTGAATGAAAATGAATGAAAAGAACACCAACAACAGGTAGCCTTATTCATATAAACAATCCTAAAATATTAGTTTGTTCACCAAAAAGACACAAATCTTAGAAATCCTAAAATATTAGTTTGTTCACCAATCCTAAAAACCAATCCTAAAATATTAGTTTGTTCACCAAAAATATTAGTTTGATTTTTAGGATTTGTCTCTTTTGAAAATATTAGTTTGTGATAATGAGGAGTTACCAAATAATCAAACTCATAATGTTGTGTACAAGGAGGTTTTTAATAATATATGATTGTTACCGAACTTTTTATGATTCAACAATGTTCCTATGTATTTTAACGATTTCAATTTCGATCCTAATGCACGTAAGGTTATATTATTCTTCCAAATTTTACATTGCGTGCATCGCACGGGTTACGTACTTATCCTCCAAATAAATATATCCCGTGTTTCGCACGGGTCACGTACTATATATATCCCGTACATTTTTCTTTATTCATGTATATATAAGCCTGGATAAATAGCCTTAATATTGTGCACCCCGTGCATCGCACGGGCTCTGTACTAATAATGACATTATATGGCAACAGAGTTTAATAATTAACTATTATATAGTGAATAAGAATAAGTAAAATTGTTATTTTCTCTTATATCAAGGAATAAATATATATAATAAAATTAAATTTATATTAGTATAAATGTGTTAGTGAGATAATATATTAATTATTTTACAAGTTAGCCCTAACATGCTCACGTTTAATGTTCTGACTAATAAAACAACAATGATTAAAAGATGTGAAAAATAGATTACAACTCCTATTTTTTTAGACTTAACGTGATTAAAAGAGGTGGAAAATAGATGATAACTTTTTTTAGACTTAAACAAGACTTAACGGTGATTAAAATAGGTAGAAAATGAATAATAACTCTTCTCTGCAGACTTAAACGGACAAAGCCTTTAAAAATAATTCATTTAATATCTTTATCCCGTACGTACTAGTTTTAACTTAAAAACTATATCATTTTTTAACTTTTACATGGTTATTTTGGTGGAAGCTCACCTGACACTTCTGACTCTTGAAATCCTTCACAAGAGGATTTTTTATTCAATAGAATACTCCAAATTCCAAAAGCATATTTTTTTTAAGTTCCGTTTACCAAATGCACGTACTAAGTCAAAGTGCAGGCCGCTGGTTTTTTTTCGTAGACATCTGCAACTTTCTCCGTTTTACACTGCGGTAGACTCCCGCCGCTTTTGTTTGAGAGAGATACATACAAACAGCAAGATTATCTACATACATAAACTAATATATACCTCACTCACCATTACTGTGTGAGGGAGGAAAGACTAAAAAGCGACAGTCTTTGTCTTTATTTTTTGGGTGACCTCCGTTGATTTCGGTTGAATTCCTGCTGTGATTGTAAACCCCCATTATTATTAAGTGGCTAAGCTTTTACCCGCAATTGCCGCAAAATAAAAAGGGGGTTTTGGGCTAGAGAGAGACAGTAGTGTCGAAAAGGACTTTTCCTAATATCTTGATAGCAGTGTTTAAAAACGCGAGCTTGAGGGTAATCAGTGATCTGGCGAGGGCCGGCATTGATTTGCGCAGAAACGAAGCTCGGCCCGGGTCAAGATTCAGCAAATCCGGATCTGGGTTCTCTTCATCTTCATCCGATTAGTATCATGGCGGCGGCGGAGAGCCGGTGACGGTTGGGTGGCGCCGCTCACATGGGCTGCGTGCCGTCAAAGCAAGCGGTCTCGGTGACCCCGGCCGCGGTGGATCACTCGGGGGCGCTCAATGGCGGGTCGGGTCGCAGCCGCGTGGGGAGCTGCGGCGGGGGCGGCGGCTTGGTGGCGGAGCTGGAGTTGAACTTGAAGAAGGTGAAGAAGAGGGGGGCGGCCGAGTCAGGAAGCGAGTGCGAGTCGGGACGGGCGAGTTCGAATGGGTCGGTCAGCTTCCGGCTGGGGAACCTGCACAGGTACGTGGAGGGGGAACAGGTGGCGGCGGGTTGGCCGGCGTGGCTGAGCGCGGTGGCCTGTGAAGCCATTCAGGGCTGGGTGCCCCTTAAAGCAGATTCATTCGAGAAACTTGAAAAGGTCAGTGTATGAAGAAAATCTTAAAGCATAATTAATCATGCTGTTAGTCTAACGTATTAGATTTTGTGCGGTCAATTTTGTTCCTTATTTTAGTAAGTAGGACTTGTAGACTTGTATTAGTTGTCTGTGACCATTTAGTACAGTCG
Source organism: Striga asiatica (assembly GCA_008636005.1). Classification (NCBI taxonomy): domain Eukaryota; kingdom Viridiplantae; phylum Streptophyta; class Magnoliopsida; order Lamiales; family Orobanchaceae; genus Striga; species Striga asiatica. The sequence goes on from BKCP01006217.1 coordinate 267,745, forward strand.
TGAAGCGTGTTGGCAAATTAATGATCACTAAATTATGGCTTGGCTCATTTCATTTTTAGCTGAAACATTCTGAGCTTGTGATTTTGGTAATGAAATATACTTATGGCTCTGTAATTTGTCTTTTTGCTTAGTTTTAGAGTTACTTTGACTCTATAATTTTGTCATTTTGCCTCAGTTTGAGAGTTTATTTGGCTCTGTAATTTGTCCTTTTGCTCCTGTTTGAGGTTCTTGAATAAAATAATCTGGAGTTTTGCCAATAAGCCAGAAACTACATGACAGAATAGTAGATATTTGCTTGGAGCACTGCTCTGAAGTCTGAACTATAGTAATCCAAGTCCAATTGATCAAATCCACATTATACTATTCATATAATTGGTCGCTGCTTCCAATTTTATTTGTACTTTGTTGAAAATATGTAAAATGATATGCACTTTGTTGTTAATCAGATTGGCCAGGGCACGTATAGCACCGTATTCCGAGCACGCGACTTGGATAAGGGAAGGATTGTTGCTTTGAAAAAAGTCCGATTTGACAATTTCGAGCCTGAAAGCGTTCGTTTCATGGCTCGGGAGATATTAATCCTTCGCCGGCTTGACCATCCGAATATTATAAAGTTGGAAGGTATAATCACGTCAAGGTCTTCATGCAACATATATCTTGTGTTTGAGTATATGGAACATGATATAGCTGGACTGTTATCTTCCCCAGAGATTACTTTCACCGAGGCACAGGTTCGGATTAATCTCTCTTAAACTATATGCAAAACGTCATGNTTTTTTTTTTAAAAAAAAAATCGTGTTCAAACCTCAAGCGGATACTTGAATTACCTTGATTTCTTTAAAGTAACTGTTTTCATATTCATTTGGGCAAGATTGCATTTTTCCACTTGAAAACGTTATTTTTTGCTACTTTCTTGAATCAAAGTAACTAAAATCCTTCTTCATGTATATATACCAATGGTGCCATTGAAATTTACAGGTCAAGTGCTACATGAAGCAATTGCTATCGGGACTCGAGCACTGTCATTCTCGAGGCGTGATGCATCGGGACATTAAAGGCGCGAATCTCTTAGTGGATAATGAAGGTGTGCTTAAAATTGCCGATTTTGGATTAGCAAACTTCTGTAGTTTCGGGAAGAGGCAACCTCTGACTAGTCGAGTGGTCACTCTTTGGTATCGGCCACCCGAGCTCTTATTGGGGTCCACTGACTATGGGGCATCAGTCGATCTTTGGAGTGCCGGTTGCTTGCTCGGTGAACTTCTTGTCGGGAAGCCTATCATTCAAGGGAGGACTGAGGTAAGTAATCACCCCTTTTCATTGTATTCTAGTGAGTGATTTTGCTCGAACGAGAAAGATAAAGTGAATCTTGGCTTCTAGGCAGAAAAGACAGATATTATTATTATTATTTTTTTTCCGGTTACCTTTAGTAGTGTTTCTAAATCCACCGTTCTACCTTTTGAACTTTGTGATCAAGATATGTGAGTATGATGAGAATAAAGGGATTCTCAAGCTAAGAATTTATATAGAAACTCTACTTTCAAAAATTTTATATAGATTGTTTTCTGAGCTAGCCATCCATTTCCCTCAAGTGATCCTTAAGGGCTTGAATTTCGAGAGGTTCATTCTGTTTCACACGTATTTTTTTTCCCCAGGAAAGTGCACTTGATTTTGCAATTTAACTGATCTTTACTTTGCATTATCCAAACCAAGTCTTGCATCTGCCAAAATAACTCGAGAGAATCTGTGCTATTAATTGGCATGAGGTCGTAAAGTATATTAGATTATAATTCAGGACAAGAAAAAATTGTAGAATCATAAGAACATATTTATGTCTCTGGAACAGGTAGAACAGCTTCACAAGATATTCAAACTCTGTGGGTCCCCTCCGGAAGATTACTGGAAAAAATCGAAACTTCCACACGCTACACTGTTCAAGCCACAGCATCCTTATCAGAGCTCCCTTTGGCAAACTTTTAAAGATCTTCCCCAAGTTGCCGTGTCACTCATTGAAACTCTGTTATCAGTCGAGCCATTCAAGAGGGGCACTGCTGCTGCTGCCCTAACATCTGAGGTAATATTTTTAATCATCGATCAAAACTGAGACAAGATAGCATATTTAGTTATACACCACCTTTCTTTCGAGTCTTGGTGGATTTCTCGTTTTCAGAAAGAAAGAAACTGGTTGTTCATGTTTACGAAATAATTATTATTATAAAAAATTTCAATGAAGTGGGATCCTTCTGAGGTTTAAAAGTATCTGCATTTTTATTAGTACTTCATGACGAAGCCATACGCTTGTGAACCGTCAAGCTTGCCAAAATATCCCCCCAGTAAGGAGATTGACATTAAACATCATGAAGAGGCTAGCAGGTATAAAAGCTCTTCATGTCCATTTTTCACTATAATTTATAATTTATATTATATATACTTATTATATCTGTACTTTCAGAAAAAGGCCAGCCGGAAGGTCTCGTGCACCTGAAGTAAGAAAACCAACCAGAAAACAGAATGGGATCAATAAACTTGCCCCAGAAGAGGTACTCTCTCTCTCTCTCTCTCTCTCTCTCTATATATATATATATATATATATATATATTTCTCCTATGCACTTCATTATAACCATTTTTTGGAATTTTTTCAGAACTTGGCTCCTCAGAAGCAAGAGGAGCCGAAAATGAACAGAATTGGCCGTGCCAGCACCCACAGAGCAAATAAGGCTTCGGGTCACGAGCCACCTAAGCCGCCAGTGGGCCCCACCAAAGAGCCATCCCACTCGAAAAACACATCCCAAGGAGACGCCACGTATGCAGGGCCTCTGCAGGTCTCGGGATCGAGCGGGTTCGCGTGGGCCCGAAGAACGACCGATTTGAGGTCGAGAAGTAAGTCGAGCTCGAGAAGCTTGAACATCGAATCTTGCGGTGCTGGGCGCTCGAGGAGTAATGATTTGGACTCCAAGGATGAAGGAAAACGTGATGATGATGCTGGAGTAAAAGAGCGAGAGTCTTACGAAATATTCAAAAGCTCGATGCTAAAGAAGTGGAGCCAGCTGGAGTGTCCTGATTCGTTCGATGCCTCGGAGGATTACCACTCGCAGGATCTGTCGGTACGTAAAGAGGAAGCGGCTTCCAAGGGAAGCAACTCGGTATGTTATTTTATTTTTTTATTTTTTTAAATCTGCTAAATGAATATCTTAGATTATCTATGGTTTTCGTTAGTGTTGAATAAGTTTTCGACTGCCAAAAATGAGGATATATTCTGGCTAGAAGCTGATAAGAACTTTATTTGCCCTGGTTACCGGAAAAAAACTATCAGTGTCTTGGGTTGTCTTGTGGATTAAATGGGAATCTGGAAAATAAGTGAAATTATTTTCTCTGTCTTCAGTTTGTAACAAGGCTTTTCGATATAATTACTTTTTATGGTGATGTAAGTGGGATGTTGTAATTGGAAACAGGTATATCATGATCAAGAGGAGAAGGTTGAGTTTTCAGGGCCTTTGCTTTCCCAATCGAAGAAAATCGATGAGCTCTTGGAAAAACACGAACGTCATATTCGCCAGGCCGTTCGAAGATCATGGTTCCAGAGAGGTGGGTTATGTAAATTTTATGTGGAGTGCTAATATGATAAATTCTTGGTAATTTTTCAAAAACTGCCCCATAAGATTCTCTCATCGAAAAAAAAAAAAAANAAAAAAAAAAAAAAGACAATGAAACTTATTTCAAATCCTTATGATCGATCCTACTAATGCCATGGTTTTATCCGCAGTTAAGATAAATGGGAAGTAACGGAACTCTTGCTGATTTCAAGCACAATTCTCGGTATATTCCAAACTGCGAATTAGCTCAACAGTAAGCTCACAGGCTTCTAAAATGACTGAGCTGATCATTTTTTCTAGTAAACAAACCAGTGAGATTGCAAAATCATCCGGATTGAATATCTTCGCCTTCTGAGTTGGATAACATTATAGTGAAACCATCCAAAGTTCAATTTTCTTCTTCACCGAGTTTGATGTCCCACACAATAAGGGACTAACTCTTCTTAAATTCCTTCTTTTTTTTTTTCCTTGGATACACTGTGATATCATAAATCATAATGTATCAACTAGCATTTTTCATCTGTTTGCTCAGATTTTTCCATCTGTCGGTCGTATTTTTTTGTTTTGAACCGATTTACTGATGTATAAGAAATTCATGATAATATTCCTCACAATAGCAATGTAAATTTCCTGTCCTGAGTTTGTTCCTTTTCTACTGTTTCTTTTAGTTATATGCCCAGAAAAAAGATGTTTTACCAGTCATTGCACATTGTTTGTTGGTTTAAAAGAATGGTTGATGGGTGGGTGTCTGTCCCAAGTAACTTTTATTAGTTATGATGATTAATATTAGTATCTATACTTATATTAAAAGATATACCATTTACCAGATTTAGTATAAAGAAAAGTCAACAACATTTATTGCATTACTATTTCCGTATTATATAATCTACACTTATATAAAAGGAGATTCTATTTACTATATTTATTATCCAGAAAAGTCAACTGCATTAAATGTCATTACTATTTTGGTATTATAATATTTTATTTATTTAATTGATTTATTTATTTGTTTTATTTTAAAAAGGTAAGTATAATAAAAAGATTTTAATAATAAAAAAATCAAATATCAAATAAAAATGTACACTTTGACTTATTTGATTATATTTAGTATTTGATTATACCAAATATATTCCTATTTAGTATATACATTAAATACTTACTAAAGTATTTATTTGTTTTATTTGTCAAAATTAAGTATAAATTTGTTTATATTATCAAATCATAAAAAAAAATATTAAATCCATATTGTAAAAAAAATCATATAATTTTATAACAATTCTACTACACTATTTAACAATATTTCTTTTTTATTATATAATAAAATAATAATTAAATATTATATGGTGAACAACAATAAGTAAAACTGTTACTTTCTCTTATATCAAGAGATAAATTTATATGCTAAAATTAAATTTTTATTAGTATAAATGTTTTAGTGAGATAATATATTAATTATTTTACAAGCTAGTCCTAACATGCTCATATTTAATGTTTTACAAGATGTAGAAAAAAAAACTTATAATAACTCTATTGTTTTTTAGACTCAAACGTTGATTAAAAGGGGTAAACATTCCTAATTTTTTAGACTTAAACGTTGATTTAACACCATAGATTGAGAATTTATATTTAGTAAAATTCCTAATTGTAATAAAAGAATTAATTTTTGCTATATTTTAGAATATCTTTAAATTCATTATAAAACTAAAATGAAAAAAGCAAGTCAGCTATATATCGATTTGTTGTACTCCTCAAATCACATTCACAATTTCGCTACAAGGAAAGAAAACTCATTGATTAAAATATTATTTTGTCAGTAGTCTTAATGTACAAGAGACTTTAAGACTCCACTTGAATATTATAAAACTTTTATTGAACATTGTACAATTTTCTTGCGTATTATAAACTTTTATTGAATATTGCATCTTATAATATAATATTCTCTAAATAAATATATCTCGTGCTTTGCACGAGTCACGTACTATATATATCCCGTACATTTTTCTTTATTCATGTATATAATTATAAGTCTGAATTAATAGCCTTAAAATTGTGCACCCCGTGCATCGCACGGGCTCTGTACTAATTTTCTTTTATGGGTACATTGAAAATTAAAGTATACTAGTACGACACCCGTGTACTACACGGGTTGTTTGAAAAAAAAAATATATATAACATAAAATAATAGAAAAAACACATGTTGTCATATAAAAGTGCAAAAATAGAAAATATCAAAATATTATTTCAAATTTTAAAAAATTTCTTTGTACACAACATTAATAATTATTTATAGTTTTTCCATCCTTATCGCAACACAAAATTTTCAAGCCTATAGTATTAATTTTTATCCGAACCAAAAGCCGAGAAATATAATTGTATTAACTATTAATATATAATTTTAGAGGAGATCGGATTAAGCAAAACAGAATAAAACACAAATTTTGCAATTAAAATTGAAACGGACCTTAACAGTTAACATCCCGTGGAAGCTGAACAAAATCAGCCTTCGGATTCTGATAATATGTCGAACCACCTCCCGTGTTTTTAATCTCCCATAAATGAGCCATGGTACTCAAAGAGGCATAAATTCCACTAACAAAAAAAAAAATCAACATGAAAAAAGCAAAATAAAGTAAACTACGCTTTCTTCAACACATGTCCAACAATCCATATATCCAAATCAATATTAAACTAAAATCAAGCCCGTCCATAAGTATACAATCACAATTAGAACAAAAATCAACATGGAAAGGCAACACTTCAAATGAAACATGAGTATGCTTAGCCACATAAGATCATAGATATTACACAGTCCGTATATATATAGACATGCTTCAATAAATTCAGAAACAAAGTAGTTGAAATTTATATGATAGACAACACGAAATTCATCCTCGGCTAATCAATTAATTACTAGAAAAACAAAAACGATTAAATGTGTTGATTAAAAAGTAGATTTGCTCACAACGATGGGCGTGGGGTTGAAAGTGAAGGTGGCGTGAGATTATGAAAAACTAGACCGAGAAAGAGATTATTAAGAAAAAAATCCTATTTACACGGCATATAAGATAAGAATCCTATTTATTTGTGAATCCTATTTATTTTTTTGGAGTAGGAGGGGAATCTAATTGTATTAATTTTTATCCGAACCAAAAGCCGAAGCATGTAATGTTGCCAAGTAAGTTTCCGAAGCGTGCGAGCCAGCCATTTAGGCTCAGCACGTTTTCAAATTATATTAAGAGGGGATAATGAGGTTAATTTGGTCACTTTGTCATGTCCCAGCACCTTACCAAACCCCTTGGCCTAACCTAATAAGGGTTTGGTCAGTATTTTGTCATACCAATAAATACAAATTGATTTGAGTTTGATAATCCATGGGACCAATTAAATTCTTATCAACAGCAAATACACAATCAAAATCTGCTACTTTCCTATCCGTTGGATTGTCTTTGGGCCACACCAACTAATTTGTAGCTTACAAGTAGTAAGTTTGGATTTTGGTCACATTATTGGGGGTTAATTTAATTTTCCAATCCAAACTGAAGTGCAATAAATTTCGCGCCTTTATGTTTTCGTAAATGTATTATTAACCAATAACTACTCTTTTCCTTATCTTAGAAGAAATATTCAAATTATAGATAAGGAAATCACTTTCTTGATTTGGAGCAATATACCATATTACATATACATTGACCTAAATTAATGTTCTTGATTTGGAGCACTATACATATTCCATATACATTGACCTAAATTTAGATGATATTAAGCAAGTTGGACATTGCTAAGCATAACGAGCCAAAGTGATTCATTCACGAGTTCGGCTCGATTTGGTTTGAACCCGACTTATTAAACTTTGAATGTTTACATAATTTTTTTAACTTTCAATATAACTTGGCTTACAATCTCATGTCTGCCCGTTTAAAGCTCAATTACAAGCCGAGCTCGAATTTAAGTATTGCCTCATTAATTTAATAGTCAAGCTCGGTTAGATAAGACCTCGAACCTCGTTTACACTCTACCCGTGGTCAACAAACACATGATGAAGGAAAGTAAAAACCTTAAAACCATTTCTAACCAAAAAGAAAACAAAAAAATGTTTATAAACAGTTTCATTATTTTGTTTTTCTAAAGAGATATTTAAAGATGAAAATGAATGAATGAGTGTACCAAAAAAAAAAAAAAAAAAAAAAAAAAAAAAAAAAATGAATGAATGAGACTCTTTATTGATTTTTCCAACTATAATGAAAGTGCCATCCGTTGGTCCTTGTCAACATATGACTGCCCATTAATCCGAACCATCTAAGCCAGCTTTTACACTAGAATTGCTCATCATAAAATCGGTCAATAATCGATGTAGAACCAGTCACGGTCGGTTGTTTTATTCTTATTCGTTTGTTTTGGTATGATTTTCAAATAACTAGATTTTGTATCATTTTTCTTTGTTATGTAGAGAAATTGTGATGTGTCTCGCATTTGTAAATCGAACGGACACCTTTTCGAACTGATTTCAATAACATGTGAAACATCTATCATTATATAAAAAGAATAACCTTTTTACAAATTTAGAAACCTTTTCCCGCCAAAATCATTAAATATATCCTACATATAATAATTGTTGAACAAATCTGAATAGACAAAAAAATCGGGTCATTAATTGTGTAAAAATTTGTTTCTCTTTTTCCTATTTTTTAGTTTATCAAAACCGTTGTTTGACAATAAATATTTGTTTTTCTTTTTTCTATTTTTAGTATAAATCTACACGAGCTTATCTCTGTTAGAAAATCTCATTGCATACGTCTCACGCTGTTTAAAAAATCTCATCCCTTATCTATACAGATTTGAAAATAAAATAAAAATCAATTCATAATTACTACTAGAAATTCATAATCTTTAAAAAGAAAAAATAAAATAAAATAGAAACCAATTCATAATTACTACTATAAATCCATTATCTACTTTAAGAAGTTAATTTTTATCGGTCTAATTACTAATATTTTTACAAATATTATAAGCTAACCATACAAAAAAGTATAATAATAATTTTGAAATGGTGTGTAATCAAATTTTTTTATTCTCTTATACAAAATAATTTTACATTGTTAGACCCCGAATCTTTAATTTATAATTATTAAGTATTCTCTTTAATTTATAATTATTTTTTTCTTCCTCTTTTTAAATAGGATCAATAGTAGTTTCCTCTTCCGCCACTGAGTGACTCAAACTCGAGGTCTATTTATGATATTGTTAATTTAATATTATTCCCGTGCATCGCACGGGGTATACACTAGTCAGAATTATCAACGTAAACACTTTTCGATGCTGAAATTAATTTTTGAACTCTAAAATTCAATATTTGCACTAAGCGTAATAATCACAATTTAGGGTTTTCAAATCTGGTAATGATGCATATAATAAGCACAAATAATACTTCTTCGAACCCATATGTGTTATCAAGATCATTTTAGATTTAAGTAAGAATTTTGAAAATTTGCTCACTCTCCCTTGAGTATAGGAGAAGACTTCTTTCCACATAAGTATTCTTATCTAATAAAACTTCTTTCCTTATAATTCAGTCATTTCATAATCATTTAAGCGATTCTTTTTCAACTTATTCGAGTATAATTAAGTCATTCAAAAACTCTATCACGTCACGTGCTCAGACTCAAATAAGTCTCACGTAAACCAACTACTTGCCCACTAACCAAGCTATATCCAAATGGAACATCTTCTATTCATGGATCGAACTTCAAAATCAATATGATTTTGATAATATTATTGTTTTAAAAAAAATATAAAACTTCAAAATCAATATGAAGCTATATGAAATTGAATTTAATTTGATAACTTTACACTGCATTACTTTTGTGTTACAATAGTTTCATGTTGAAATTGAGATAATATTATCTATCAAGCATTGAACTATTATCTAGAAATACAAGATATTGAATAATTTAATCCGTATTATATTGCTTATTTTTATTTATTTATTTCACATTTACCGTATTATTGTGGTCACAAAATGAATTAAAAATTAAAATTTATGCATATAAAATAATGTAGAAAATATAATCTTATTTTTTCGATCTGATGACTGAATCATTCAACTTGTAATTTCATCGGGTGGCTAGATATAGTTATCTAAACCTTAATCCAAACAACAAATACAATTAAGCCAAAACAAAACACCAAACCAAGAAAATCGACAAAAGGCTAAAACAATGATCATAGTTATCAGGTCCGGGTCACTTCACCCCCATTTGACAGGGTCGGGTCCTGTCTTCCTTGACGGCGACCTCCATTCAGTCCACTATTTCCCCCTTCCCTTTCTCTCTCCAACCCTCCCATGTGATGTGATCAATTCTTGTTTTTCCTTTTTGCCCTTTTGAGCAAACCGTCCTATTATGATTCACGTTTTCAACAATTGCCTATCATCATTATCTCATTCTCTCATTGCTTTCCAATTGCAATCGACCCGTACATCCCTCAAGCCCTAGGAGAAAAATCTTATTTTTCTGATTGTGTACTGAGTCTGACTTCTAGCTTCTTCCAGTTCTTGCAATTTTCCCTTTTTATCCCCATATTTGGTGTTTGGTGAGCTGGGTTTCGGGTGGTTTTTACTGTTGAATTGCGCGGAGGCCAAAACCCTCAGCTGTGGCTTTATTCTGCATCAGCTGGGCTGCAATTGCTTGCTTGCTGGTGTTTTCTGATCTGGGATTGTTTGATTGTTGGAATTTTGTGGTTTATTGTGGAGGTAATTTGTGGGTTGTGAAGGGCTGTTGCCTAGCTGGGTTAAACACTCAGGTTAAGGGCTTGAAGAGGGAAAGTGAAGGTTTTGGATCTGATCAGGTGGGAAACAGCGCCATTAGATGGCGCTGTTCAGGAGATTCTTCTACCGGAAGCCACCGGATCGGCTTCTAGAGATCTCCGAGAGGGTGTACGGTATGGATTTTTTCTGCTATGTTTCTATTTCCTGCTCTAGTTTGACTTAGCCCCAAGTTTTTGGAATGCTCCAAACTCTAGTTTTTGACTTAGCCTTGGGATATTTTTTCTTTTTAGTTTTGAAAGGCTCAAGAGAGAATGTGGGATTTAAGTTTTGGAGTGGCTGCTGGATGGCATTTTTGTAGTTGTTATCAGTAACTGTTTGTACTTCTAGCTTGAGTTTTGCTGGCCTTTTGATTGGTTTTTACTGGGTTGGGATATTTGGAGCTACTTCTATTTGAGGGCAGGATAGACTATGAAGTGATAGGATTGTTTCTATTTTCCAAAGTGAAGGGCTGCTGATCTTGTGAAGTTTTGTGAGTTCAAAGCAAATTATGTTTTTATGTGATGCAAGCTGTAGTTAATAGGATCATTTTTCTGCATGGAAACGTTTTAGCCATCCATTTACATGCAATGCTTATGAATGTATCATAACTTTCAGGTCCTAATTTTATTCTCTTTGTTTGATATTTATTGCAATTCTTTATTGGTGCTGTTAATGGGTGTAATAATATTGAAGTGATATTTGGAGTCCTGTGCTGGAAACTCTGATGTGTTATTACTATTATTTCTTATTCCCTAAAAGAAAAAAAATGTTATCAATGAATATGATTTTCGGTATGCTGAGTGTACTTGTAACTTACGAGACATGACATTTCTTGTTTGCTGAATGCAGTGTTCGACTGCTGCTTCTCCGCGGATGTTCTCGACGAAGATGAGTACCGAACATACATGAATGGGATCGTGGCTCAACTACAGGACCACTACCCAGATGCCGCTTTCATGGTTTTCAACTTCAAAGAAGGGGAAAGGAGGAGCCAATTATCTGATGTGCTATCTCAGTATGATATGACAGTAATGGATTACCCTCGGCAGTATGAAGGGTGCCCTCTGTTACCACTGGAGATGATCCATCACTTCTTGCGATCAAGCGAGAGCTGGTTATCGCTTGAGGGCCAACAGAACGTGCTTTTAATGCACTGCGAAAGAGGAGGATGGCCCGTGCTTGCTTTCATGCTCGCGGGCCTTCTTTTGTACAGAAAACAATATACTGGTGAGCAGAAGACTCTGGAGATGGTCTACAAGCAAGCACCCAGGGAATTGCTTCATCTGCTGTCTCCTTTAAATCCCCAGCCATCTCAGCTCAGATACCTTCAGTACATCTCTCGAAGAAACTTTGGTTCAGATTGGCCACCGAAAGATACACCGCTGGCTCTGGATTGTATTATACTTAGAGTCCTTCCTCTGTTTGACGGTGGAAGAGGGTGCCGGCCTGTTGTTCGAGTATACGGTCAGGACGCTTCTTCAAAATCGTCGAGTCGAAGTTCAAAGCTTTTGCTTTCGACTTCAAAAGTGAAAAAGAATATACGTTTATATCGGCAGGTAAAGCTAGGGGGTTCTTTTTACGTTTACACTACGCAGGACATACGAATGGTAGTATAATTAAATTTTGATATGTTTTTTTGTTTTCTCTGTGGCTGCAGGAAGAGTGCGATATAGTGAAAATTGATATCCATTGCCATGTTCAGGGAGATATCGTTCTTGAGTGCATTCATTTGGAGGATGATAGTATGAGGGAAGAGATGATTTTTAGAATTATGTTCCATACAGCATTTGTCCGATCAAATGTTATGATTCTGACCCGTGACGATGTCGACGTTCTTTGGGATGCCAAGGAACAATTTTCAAGAGATTTCAGAGCAGAGGTAAAATGATTCTATGTTGCATTAGTTATATATTGTGGTCTGTTTCTGAGGCTTTAAGAGCTAACACTACGTTTTGCTGTATCAGGTGCTCTTTTCAGATGCAGATTCTCTTGCATCCATTATCACTGCAAAAGAAGCTGTGAGTGAAGATGGAAATGAATTCGAAAGTAACTCGCCGGAGGAGTTTTTTGAGGCAGAAGAGATTTTCAGCAGTGTAGATGGGCAAGACGGTAGGGTGGAGCCTGATAACCATACTCATGCTGTTCAACTGATAAGTCAGGATAATGGAAGTCATCATGAAGGATCTCTGAAGGATGGTTCCGATTATCGTGCATATGAAGAATGTGCATCAGACGAGGGTATTCTCAGAAGCGTGCACCACTTGCTTCAAGAAAAAAATATGTTGCTCAATATGGATGGTCAGTTGGACAGTACTAGTAGTAATGGTAAACCCAACTCTGTTTATTATGGCACGAATGGTAAATCGGAAGGAGAAGAAAATAAGAAGAGTGAAGATGCTCCTATGCCCAAACATAAATTAATTGCTGATAATAATAATGATAAGCTGCAGAAGTTGTATAACGGGGTGTCAACTGTGACGAACAAACAGATGATGTCCAATAGTTCAAAGCCTGCTTCAGATTCAGTCAGCACCAACAAGAAATCTAAGCAGCAAGAGTTGCAGAGCCCTACCTTAAGACAAGCCAAGCCAGATGCTGTGTCCAGGTGGATACCTTCTAATAAAGGTTCTTACACTAACTCAATGCATGTATATTATCCTCCATCAAGATCTAACATTGCTCCAGTAGCTAATGCTGCTGGCAAGGGTGCTTTGACCGGGAAAAAATCTAAGCCTCAATTTCTTACTTCATCTTCAGAAAAAATGGCGGCGACTGCTGACAAATCTTTTGCACCAAGCCGTTCGAAGTATGCATCTTACCCACCATTAGGTTTGAGATCAACTAAAGAAGCTCCTTCTCCAATTTTGCCTAGAACACCACAAGTGAAAAATGAAACTGAGGAACTTAGCCTGCCACCAGTAACAACTTCAGTTACCCCTCCACCACAACCGCGAACTCCATCCCCATCCTCACCTCCTTTTCCATTATCTTCGTCTGCAAGTACTTCTGCTTTGCTGCCTGCAAGATCATTTGCCCCACCCCCGCCTCCATCCCCACCGTCACCCCCACCACCATCACATTCTCAAAATTTAAATATTAATAGTTTGTTGCCTTCCCCTCCATCTACCAATACAAACTTAAGGGAATCTATACTAAAATACATTCCCTCTCCTCCT